>JAWWEW010000006.1:25191723-25236255 GCA_035583185.1 Anabacerthia variegaticeps | reverse complement strand
TCTCCTCTTCTCCAGCTGGACACCCCAAGCACCCTCAGTGTCCTCACACCTTCCCCTCCAGGCCCTTCCCCATCCCCATGTCCCTCCTTTGGACACTCTCCCATGGCTCAATCTCCCCCTTACACCGTGCTGCCCAAAGCTGCACACAGCAGTGTGGGCACACAAGGAGTGTCAGTGCCAGAGGTGGCTTGAAGGTCATTCCATTGCAGAGGATCAGCCAAAAAACCCCACCAGCAAAGCCACCGACACAAAGACACCACAGAGTGGGCTCTGTGCAAAGGCTCCCTTGGGAAGCCCCCATCCCACTGGACACCTCTCTGCTCCAGCTCTTGGGCAGCTTTATTCAGAGCTCCAGGAGCTGGGGGAGCAGCTCTGAACGTGTTCTGGGTGCTTTTCACTGTTTCAGCTGAAGCTGTGGTGACTGAAGGTGGGCGAGGAGAGCTTTTTTCCCCATTTCAGAAGCTTTTTGGTGGGTGTAGATTTCTTCTTGTGACCTCATCAGACAGAAATATGTTTGCCATCTACGAGTTCACTTCCTGACTAACTTTAGTCCAAGGGAAAGGTTTTGTTTGAGTGTGAACCTTCTATCCCACATTTTTTTGTACATGCACTACAATTAGCTCGCAGGTCTGAACAAAGACATAAGTGGATCCAGAAAATTTATACTAATATTTCCCAGTGTTTCAAAGTAATCCTGAAATGGAAACAAAAAGGCAATGATCCAGATGCTCAGCAAGAACAGACTTTAACATGAAATGTCCATTTTGATAAACCAGCATATTTGGATGAAAAAGGGTAAGAAAACTAATTCTAACCAAGTTCAGCAATTTTTCTAAAGCTGTATGTGACATTACTCACTGTCACTCTGTATTTGCAGAGGAAGGCTGGACTTGCTATAAAGCCTTTTAGAGCTGTGGTGTCCCCACCCACCAGACCCAACCCTAAGAGGTTGTCTAATAAGAAGTTTGACACAATTGCATTGAAGGCCACTGAAGCCAGAAGAAAATGTAGGCACAGCCTGAACAATGAATGGTATTTTATGTTATGTTTTAAGTCAAAATGATGGGCAAATAGAAGAGAAGACCCCAATGACGAAGCAAAGCTATGGAGCACGTAGTGAGATCCCACCTGGAACACTGCAGCCACCTCTGGGGTTCCCAAGAATGCATGGACATGTTAGAGCGGGTCCAGGAGACAGACACAAAGATGCTCTGATAGCTGGGGGCAGGCTGGGAGAGATGGGGACTTCAGCTGCAGAAGGAAAGGTTTTGGGGACTCCTTATGGCAGCCCTTGAGTACACAAAGAAGGCTTACAAGCAAGACTCATTAGCAATCCCTGAAGTGACAGGACGAGGGACAACAGGCTGGACACAAGAAAGAAATTGTTCCCCTTTGAGGGTGGGCAGGCCCTGGCACAGGGCACCCAGAGAAGCTGTGGCTGCCCCTGGATCCCTGGAAGTGTCCAAGACCAGGCTGGATGGGGCTTGGAGCAACCTGGGCTGGTGGGAGGTGTCCCTGCCCATGGCAGGGGGTGGCACTGGGTGGGCTTTGAGGTCCCTCCAAACCCAAACCACTTTATGATTCTGCTATTGTAACCTTTGGCCTTCATTCAGTGTAAATGTCAGTGCTCACATTTGGTGGCCATGCCTGAAATTCTCCCTCTCCTGAGTGGACTTGGGCTGCAAAGTGCTGACAGTGCAGGGGAATGAGCTTCTGCCTGTCATTTTTATTGAGTTGTCTGCCTTACTCCAGTAGTTTTACAGCTTTCAATTTGACTTTTTAAATATGAGTTTACAGCATTTCACCTCTCTTGAAAATGGATAAGTCTGTAGGAACTTTGCTGTTTGATTAAGTTCTCATGCATGAAGAGCCAGAAAAATTTAAGACAATTGCTCATTGAAATTGCTGTTAATTACATCCTCCTGACATAGTTATTGTACTATAAGCACACTTTGGATAAAACTGCTGTATTATCTAATTGAACTCAAAAATATTTCTGACATTTTAATGAACACACCAATTAGTTTTATTTTACAGGACTTTCAAATGAACCATGGAGGATTAGAAAATGACATTCAAGGTCTGCATATAATTAAATTACATCACACAGAAGGGGGGAAACCTAGTGTCATGTCGAAGGGAAAAAGGGTAGGGACACATTGGCATTCAAGATGTGTTAGAGTAAATAAGGTCTTTGTAAAACACAAGCCATTCTTTTTTTTTTTTTTTCCCCAACCCCCAAAATTCATGGAATTCAATGGAATGACACAGCGTCATTGTCACCAGCCACAGATTGCAAGCCTGGGGACTCCAGAGCCATTACCCTGCTCCTCAGCAGACATCCCATTTCGATTTCCCTTTTATGGAAATTTGGCATAATTATTTGCAGAAGTCAAGTGGAACTTCACCGAGTCAGTGGAGCTGCAAGGAGCTAGACATGGGAAGGCAAAGGGTTGCCTGGACTTCAGAGCAGCCCCAGTGCACATGAGGCAGTGAGGGACAGAAACTGAAGGCATTTAAAGCACTTAAAATCGATTTATTGATCTCACAGCTACCCACCCTTTGGCTGCATTTTCCCAAGACGCTGAAGAAGGTGGCATGGGAGAGGTTCAGTGTCAGAGACCTCTTGCTGCAGCAGTAAACTCATGGCAAAGGAGGGAGTAGATGGACAGAGCAGCCTGTTTTCTAATGATCAATAGCTCTGTTAAACAGCCATAAGAATGAGAAAAGATAAATAGATCTACTCAAGTGTATGGACACACTCCAGTATGCAACAAGTTGTGCACACACAAATCTTTGGTCCCTTCAGTCAGCAGTTCTTCAGCTCCTCGAGCTTCCTGATGAGCTCCAGCCCCTCTCTGAGCTCCCAGGCACTGACACCAAAAGCAGCCCCCCAGCTGCACTGGGAGAAGGGTCCTGGTATGACCCAGAGGAGCAGCTCAGCCTCACAGAGCCACTCAGTCATCCCCACCATGGGATGGGGCAGAGAATCCAATGGGGAAAAGTGAGAAAACTCGTGGGTTGGCTAGAGGTTGTAAAGCAGGGAAAGGAAAAGCCAGACACATGAGCAAATATTAGTAAACTCAGCACAACATTCAATTATAAAAGCGCTAAATTATAAAAATGTTAAAAGTCAGTGTTCAATAGAACTCATCTGAACTGCTTTATACTCTAAGCAGAATCTGCTATTTGCTAAAGAGGACAAATGTTCTTAAAAGATGTGTTGCTCACAATCATCTCATGATTAAAAAGAAAAAAGAATATAAGTAACTAGTTGGTTTCTATTCAAAAGGAAAAAGGAAAAGACCAAAACATCAAGGATGACTCTTGAACAGATGCAGATCCCTCTAGGGGGTTGTCACTCAGACAAATAAAACTGCGGGATCTCAGCATTTCTCCATAAATCAATTAATGTCACTGGAATTATCCCATGGGCCCCAAAATGTACAAGGAAGTTTGGACAACACTGCAGTGGCTGATGGGGTGTGGGTGGAGAGGGACAACTCCTGCTACAGGGATGTTAGAGGAAAACATTGCTCTGAGGACTGTGTGAAGCAGAAAGCAGAATTTTGCTCTACTGGGGCTTTTTTCTATCAATACAAAGGATATAAAACTGTTTCCAGCAGCATTCCTTACATATCACAGCAAAAGAAAGGAAGAGGGTTAAAGGAATTATTGAAACTGTTCACCTGTGGAAAATTGGGATTGGGAAGATGACAATTCAAGTAAGAAAATACTGTTAACTTTTAGAAAACCCTCTTTTCATTCAAAGACAGATTTGCCAACTCTTTTTTCCAGTGGAAAATAGAAGTGTTTGTTCTTGGGGATGTTGTTGGCTTGTTTTAGACAAGGTGTCTTCACTGCATCCCCCAAAATACAGAAGAAAGGGGGAGAAGCCATGGCTAGAATTTTAGCTGTTGTTGTGCTTAGTAAAACCTCTCCAATTTTTCAGGTTCCAGGACAGTGTCACACCCCTAGAAAAAACAACATTTTCACACTGGCTTAACAAAAACTGAGAAATTAATAAAACTTTCTCCTTGTAGGAGCAAAGAAAATTCAGCATAAGCCAGATAAGGTAAAATAAATCAATAGCTGGGTAATCTCACAGAAACAAAAGTGATCCAATTTGTCCTGGAATCAGGCATCTGCCTTCATCTTTAATTTGCCACATCCCAGACAGACATAAAATCAGGAAATTCCCTAACGTGATTTCCCATCCTAATTTTGATAATTTTATCTCGCTCTAACTATGGAGTTTTGTTGCCAATCTTCTCCAGAAAGTGAAGGACTAGATCCTCTATTTTCGGTTAGCTGTCTTTACTTTCCTAAGCTGTTTGGCCATTTCCTGTATGTGTAAAAAACTGCAAATTTAAAGCCTGATTTGTCCTCAGTGTCAGTCAAAAGAGCTTCACCGGGGGGGTAGAAAAGTCCAGGACCCTTCACTGAGTAAGACTCTCTCACTAAATGCACCTTAACAATAAAGATTGCCAAAAAAGAACTTACTGGCATTTAAAACAATTCAGAACATACTTAATAGGTAGGGCTGAGCACAGAAATCTGCATAGAATGTTCAAAACTGAGTCAATCAAATACCAGTTTCCCCACTGGAAAGCTGAGGCTGCAGCCAAAACCAGCAGCTTTTCCCAAAGAATTTCCTCAAACGTGTATTTTCTTCTTGTTTAAGAGCAGTTCTTTAAAGAGTCGTTTCTTCTGCATCGTGGAGAGGTGAATGGAGATTTTAAAGGTATTTGGAATCCACTGTACAGAACAAAAAAGGAGTACACTGAGATATCAGATGTGAGTTATATTACAATTAGTCGTGCCTATCTCAGCATGTGAATATTTGACTATTTATCTGTGGTTTGGTGTATTTTGCCACATTATGTGCAACACAAGGTTGGTCACCTAAAACTTTAAATTCCAGATATGCTGGTGTTTATTTGTTATACCTCTTTTAACATCTCCAGTGCAGCCACATTGTTCCTCCACAGCCAAATCCTTCGCAGCCAAACACTCCATCCATTCCTGAGGAATCCACACAACACTTATTTAAGTCTATAAAACAGTAATATTTCTTATCCCTTGTTATTAATCTGCTGCATCAAAAGATGGTTATAATAAAACCAATAAAATCTGTCTAAAATCCTACTAGTCGTCTTTTGGTTCTACATTTGCATCACTGGAGGTCCACAAATGTGACCCACTGGGACCTACTACTGTGCTCTACTGTGACCTAATAATGTGACCCACTGTGACCTGCTACTGTGCTCTACTGTGACCTCCTACTGTGACCCACTGTGACCTACTAATGTGATATACTGGGACCCATTAATGTGTTCTACCCTGATTTACTATTCTGATCTATTGTGACCTACTAATGTGATCTACTGTGACCTACTAATTTGATCTATTGTGACCTACTACTGTGCTCTACTGTGACCTAATAATGTGACCCACTGTGACCTACTACTGTGATCTACTGGGACCTACTAATGTGAGCTACTCTGATCTATTAATTTGATCTATTGTGACCTACTAATGTGATCTACTGTGACCTACTAATTTGATCTATTGTGACCTACTACTGTGCTCTACTGTGACCTAATAATGTGACCCACTGTGACCTACTACTGTGATCTACTGGGACCTACTACTGTGATCTACCCTGATCTACTATTTTGATCTATTGTGACCTACTAATGTGATGTACTCTGACCTCCTAATGTGATCTACTCTGACCTACTAATGTGATCTCCGCAGCCTGTGACTTTCTCTTCCCACCAAAGACAAGACTCTAGGAGCAATTCCACTCCACGAGGCTGAAGGCAGCTGAATCCATCCTCATCCTGAGAGGAAAACCATGGAAGTTTCCGTGTCCTTTCTCTGCTGCAGACCCTTCTCATCTTCCTGAGATTGAATCTTTTCAGCCCTCAATGGCTTGGCCAAAGCTCCTCCTCTTGTGCACCTCCAGAGCCAGCATAAAGCTGAGCTTTGGAGAGCCCTGAGAGGGTCACAGTGAAGCTCTGCACATGCAGAAAAAGATTGCATCCTTCAGCCCATGTCTGCAAACAGGGGGCCAGGGAAGAGGGCTGGGAGGGAGACACGTTTCTGAGAACTATGGATTCACGAGCCCTTCACGTGTTCAACAGCCCCTGGGGGAGGCTGAGGATGCTCCTCACAGCTCTGCACTCTGGGTCTGACACATTCCTGTCACTTCCAGGGGGAAACAAGGCCAATTGGAAACTGCCAGAGGCTGCACCCTGGTTAGGGCTTGAACTCAGGGGACCACAGAATGACCCTAGGAAGGGCCAACCCTGCTCTGGTTTTTGTGGAGGGCTCTCCAGATGGAATTTCCAGCCATGTTCCAGGTGGCACTAAAACAGGAATTATGAGGGTAAGGATGGGGCATGATCAGAAGTCAACCAGCCTCACTGAGGGCACTGGCACACACCAAGAGGGCATTTTCAGATGCCAGACTTCCAGCAACAGCCTCACCAGGATCCCAGTCAGAAGAGACCAAGCCAAAAGTGCCACCTGACACTCATGTGCCACCTGACACTCGTGTCCTACCTGGCTCAGGCACCTTCCCTGCTGCTGCCACAGCATGGCAGAGGATCCATGGCCAGGGGTGGAAGCTCCTCATCCCACAGTCAATGCTGTCAGCAAGAGCAAAAGCAGGAAACCTGATCCATGCCGCTTCTAAGCACTGCAGTGGGACTGTTTCTCACCTTCCATGGCAGCAGCCCAAGGTTTTGGGGAAAGTAAGGAGAAGCTGTGATGGGGAGAAGCCAAAGGAGCACCAGAGTAGGGAGGGGAGTCCAATAAAATGGGTCTGGAGAGATGGGGATTAGTGAGGTCAAAGAGTGGACACCACCCATTTTCTTTCAGCACTGGCAGACCTTGGACACCCCCATCCTCATTGCTCACCATGTACTTTCCAAACCTTCCCTCCCAGGTCCTTCCTGCAAGCCCCAGTGGCCTGGTGGCCTGGACCAGCCCTTTCTTCTGCTCTGATGGGACAGGACCGTCCCCAAAAGCTTCCCTCCTTCTCTCTATGCAAAGATGAGCTGGAGGCACCTGAGTCCTGGCAGGCAGCATTTGTGCTGCTGAGGAGAAAAGTTTCCTTTAAATAAATGATCACGAGAATCTGCCTGTGCTAATCCAGGAGAGAAAAGAGTTTAGCTTTAATTTCAGGCAGGGACAATGACAGGTGTTAGAACCTGCACTGAGCCCATGAATAGATGAATAAATATATGGATAAAGAGCCAGGGATGCATACCTGTCAAACACCAAACTGACTAACACGAGAAGGACCACATAAAGGCATTAAGCATGCAGTAGACACTGGCATGGAATGGGAGGATGTCTGATTCTTGTCAAACAGTCACAAAAGAGAATTATTTAAGAGCCAAAAATACAGAATGGGGGGCTGTAATTCGATTGCAAAGGCAGTTTTTGAATATAGCCTTTAGTTAAAGAAATCCAAGTTACTGTATTATTAATGGGCCTTAAACACCAGCAATTTCTTCCTCTACAAGCCCCTGGTGCTCCTCGCAAAATCACAGCCTCTTTTGACATGCCATGGCTTGGCACAGGCTGCCTGTCAAGCAGAGGAGGTGCCAGCAGAGGGGTCCTGGTGTGTCTGTCCTGCTGTGTGCACCTTAAAAAAGAAGGCAGGAATGACCCAACCTTCCTCTTCACGGGTGTTGGCACCTCTGTGGTTGGCTCAAACTCCAGCTCTGCATTTCCATGGTGTGGATAACCCAAGTGGGGTAACTGAGAAACATCCACATCTGCTCCAGGAATATCCTGGGCCTAAAATGTAGGAGCTGTCAGGACCCTCTTACAGGAGATGTAGGGAAGGGGCAGGACGTGGAACCCTTAGTGTATGTGCTTTGTAGAGGGTGGAAAGCAGGAGTAGTGCAGGGAGCAGAGACCACACCCCCCAACTGCTTCCCCACAAGAAAGGAGTGGGTTTGATACCAGGATGCAGAGATTTTTCATCTCCTCCAACATCCTGCTGTTCCAAGAGACTTTGCCTTTACAAATCTGGCCTGGTGGCTTCCAGCAAGTGCAACCTGTGTGTTTGATCCCTCTCAAGATTTAAGGTCCATTAAGTCAGCCACTCCTGTTGTTACTTGAGCAATTAAAACACAGCACAGAGCTCATCCCACCAGCATTGTGAGTGCTGCCCAGCTCTTCAAAAGCAAAACTGCAACAGTCTGCTCATGGGAATAAACTCAGGATGCCATGAAATGAATCAGCATAGTAATATTTTGGAAAAGAAAACCCAAAGCAATATTTGTTTGTTTGTCTGTGTGTTTAAAGTCAATTTGTGGAAAATAGGAGGTTTGCCTAGAAACCTCTGGGCTGGATGAAACTGGATTCTCTATGAAAAGACCGTTCCAGCTGAAGGTGTTAATCTTACCTTTAATCTAAAGGCACATAAAGGTGCTTTCAAATACTGTCATACCTTTACCTGAGCTTTGAAAGGATCATTATACCTCTTCATTGGAAAAAAAAAACCAAACTCCAGCAACTAGATGTGGATAGTTTCCTTTATAAAGGAGCCTTTCACAAATGGCTTTGGATGGACATGTCAGCTTAATCTGTGACAGAAAAAGAACTCACCCTTATAGAAGTTTCCTTGCCTTCCTTAATGCTGAAATGTGCTATTGCAAAATTAACAGAAGCCCTCATAAGGCTATTTCTCCAAAGGACTTTTATTGAAGCCCATCGATGCTTTCCAACAGCATAGTCAGAGTGAAGCAAAGCGAGTTCTGCACACAATTGCTCGCAGTCCTCTGGCTCAGGAGCACTGACCTCAATAAGAAAATTCTGAAGGGTTTTCAGCTGGAGACCCCACCAATTGTTGCAGTTAATGGCAATAGACTTGTGGAGATTTATTCTGCAAGAGGCACCTTTCAGTGTAGGAGAAGTGTGTTGTGAGGGGTGAGCTCAGTCAGCGTGTCCTGGTGGCTGAAGGGCTGTGCTAAATGTATGGCCTGAAGTCCTGAAGTATCTTATTCTTCCCTTTGGTACTCAGCTGGATTCAAGTGCTAAAAAAAAAACCCACATGGCCCTGAGGAATCATCTTTTCCTCTGCTGAAGTGTCTGCTTTGCATTTGAATGGCAGGTTTAGTGGGGAAACAGAAAAGATGAAGTAACTGCAAAGTTACTTGGAAAAGTCTCTACAAGAGGGTTTTCAAACTCCTACTCCAATAGTAGGATCAGGAGAGGGGTGGGGAGAGTCACCAGGAGTATTTTGTGAACAACTGGAACCCAGCCAGTTTGCACAGATGCCCTTTTACTATTTATTCAGTTTATGGTGCTTGAACATGAAAATCAACCCTTCCCTTCTGTTCCATCACACCCAAGTTCCCCTCCAAACCACTGAACGAAGGGTGGTTCCTTCTTCCCTTTCCACTCTCATCTCTGCAACCACTTTCCTACCCATACCCCTGTGATTGGAACCATTCATTTTCATTTGGATTTGCATGGGGTAAGCATTCTGTCTTTGGTGGGGATGGGGCAACCTGCAATAAAGCCTGCAGAGTGAAAATCCACAAAGCTTAGGCCAAGACTGTGCCACATGAACATCTCAGCACTGGAAACCTGGAGCTGCAGAAGTGTGGGGAGCACGATGAAGATGGATCACAGAATTTTTAATGAGCAGTCCTCCACTATTTACTTGCTTAAAAGACAGTGGCTACTTTATCTTGCCTGTCATAACAAATATGTTTCTCCTGGCAACTCAGCATCTTGTGTTTAACACCACATTGACAAATGTACCTCTCCCCTTTCCTGGTGAACGCAGGCATAATTCTAAAGGGACCAGCCTTGTAGGTTAACTGGGTTATTTTTTTCTCTCTATTCTTCTTTTAATTTTATACATGCATTGCTTATCCTAGAGCTAGAGAAACTCCTCCACTTTAAGTCTAAAACCCCAATTCAAGCCCGTGTCAACACTCTCCTTATAAATTCCCAGCTTCATGCACTGCTCAGTAGCATAAGTCAGATAGAATAGAAAGGTTAATTCCAAGTCCTGAGTCAGGTAATAAGACCAAGAGTCTCAGCCAACCTTGCAGCCCAAATTGCATTTGCCACTCTAAGTATGAGGACAAAGTGATGCCTTCTTATACATGGGACTGACCAAAAGTGTTCCTCCATGCCTTTCCCCAGCATCATCTTCCTTGCAGGCTCATGAAAAGGGTCTCAGAGGGCTCAAAAAACCTGTCAGGAGGGTAAAGCAAAGAGATCTGTCCTTCTTGCCTTACTTACTGTTCTTCCAGCAAGTTTCTCCCTCCCAGTGGTGTATTTTACATCCCCTGGGGTACATTGGTCTTACAGAAGTGGCTGCAGGAAAAGGCAGCAGAAACTGATGGCTCTCAGCTTTCTGAGACACTTTGACAGTGATGAACATCACATTTCCTGACAGTATTTCATGGAGAAGAGTTAAGAAGGGATTCATTGAGCAATGTTTCCCCCTTTCACCATTCGTCTTGAGATGACAACCCAATTTTCAGGTCAAGAGAAAATTCTTAAGTGATGGAAAAGTCACAGGTGACAAAAGTAATGACCGTGGGAGATGGCAGGAGGAGGAATGGATCTCGTCTGGGTTTATGGATGAGACACACAGCACATGATGGAGGAAAGAGCACAATATGGGAGTCACAATGAAGCAATGCAGCAGTTTGCTTGTGCACAGCCAGCTCTGTTCTACTCACAGATCACACAAAAATGCAGACATTCACTTCTCCAGCCTTCTGACAGCAGCAATAATATAAAAATATATCTATGAGTATTCCATTTTCCCCCAGTCAAAGTCCAGCCAGAGTCACTATTTATCATCATTTATTCCAGTAAGTAGAAGCCACACCCAGACCAATTATCTTGCTGTCACAGCTTGTAAATGGTGTTTTGGTACCATGGGATTCCTGTTGAGCAGCTTTGTTTTGATTCTGAGGCCTCTAATCTTTATCAGATATTACACACCACTCATCACTGTCAGTACCCAAAGCAGCATCAGCATCTGTGGCATTGCTAACAGGGCTGTCTTCAGCATGTGAATCACCCTGCAAGCTCATCGCCCTCATCCATGCTGGCCTGACAAAAATCAGCTCTGCATGACCACGTTGGATGGGGCTCTGAGCAACCTGGGCTAGTGGAAGGTGTCCCTGCCCATGGCAGAGGCTGGAATGAGAAGAGCTTTGATGTCCCTTCCAACCCAAACCATTTGTGACTCTGTGACTGATTCTGTGACTCTCTGGGTGGCAGATGTTCACCACTCTCCACAGAATATGAAGGCAGGGAATGGTTATATGAGTAATAAAATTAACTAGTTGGATAATTAAACAGGTTTTCAGCACAACAGCACTTGAGTGTGGCCCAGCAAGCTTTTCACAAGATACAAAGAGCACAATTCATAGAATTCCAGAATGGTTTGGGTTGAAAGGGACCTCAAAGCCCACCCACTGCCACCCCCTGCCATGGGCAGGGACATCTTCCACTAGCCCAGGTTGCTCCAAGTCCCGTCCAACCTGGCCTTGGACACTTCCAGGGATGGGACAGTCACATCAACTTGGGAGGTGATGTTGGAGCTCTCTGGATCCCTTTTGCCAGCAGCCAGCTGTTGAGGCCACTGGGCAGGGTGACAGGCTCAAAAAAACAACCAAAAAGGAGAAGTTTTCCACAGGTGGGAACTCGCAGCCACACTAGGTGCTGGTTGGTGGGCAAAAATTTAGTTCATTTAGGAAAGTTTAGATGGAGTCGTGGTGTAAGTCACAGGATGGACTTGAGGATCTAGGAGGTCTTTTCCAACCTTCATGATTCCAAGGACTAAATAACCCTGTGTAACACCTACCCAGGGAGGCTGTGCTGGCACGAAGGCAACAAGGTTGGCCAAGAGAGGAAAATCCTGCTGAGCCAACTCTGGCCACGGGCAGAAAGTAGGAAGGATGTTTTACTTCCCCCTTTGCTTGCTGTGTTTTAATGTCATTTTTCTGGGCACTCCTGGCTGCAGGGACATGGGAGAGCTCGATGTGACCAGCTGGGACCATGAGGCTCTGTGTCCACCAGGATGGAAACTGTGGGTTTGGCCAAGGAGGGTCCCTTCATCCTCCCTCAGCGAGAAGATCCCAAGCTGCAATTGTCATTTCAGTCACAGCAGGCCGT
Source organism: Anabacerthia variegaticeps (assembly GCA_035583185.1). Classification (NCBI taxonomy): domain Eukaryota; kingdom Metazoa; phylum Chordata; class Aves; order Passeriformes; family Furnariidae; genus Anabacerthia; species Anabacerthia variegaticeps. Next base: position 25,224,081 of record JAWWEW010000006.1, on the reverse strand, counting down.
ACATTTTCCCATTAGAAATATGAACTGTGGAAGAGGTTTTTAGTGCCATTATTTATTAGACAAGTTCCCTGGATTTTTCTCGTCCATAACTCATGCCTCTGAATGGATTTGCTGCCGATTCCCCTAAGTCATGTACAGAAGGTCTCAGAGTACAGTGTTTCTAAAATACCATTTTTTAAATTTCACATTTACATGCATTCCATCTGCACACCGAGAACATTAAATATCATAAATGTGGAGCTAATGTCTCATTTTTAAAAATTATGTAGTTTTGTAATTACATTAAATGAGGGGATACTGACTTTTAGAAACTAAATTCCAAGTCTCTTTCTATTGCCAAAGCAGCCAGGAGTACCTTTAAATAAGTTTGTGCTATAGGGACCCTTTCGTGATCCATCAGCTGAAACTAGAAGAAAGAGGAAAAAGTGGTAGAATCATAAGAAATGAAACTTCAGTTCACCACTCATTAATAGAAAGCTCAGCTATTGATAATCAGCGAGACATTAATGAAGTTTTTGACAATTATATATCCATGTATATATGTATATATACATTTCAGAACAGGCTTCCAGGAGTTTTCTCCAAAACAGAAAGAGAATTAAAAATTTCTTAAACCAGCTTACCCTTCACAACTCTTGCCTTGGAAACCATTATAAGAATCTCAGAAAGCAGATTTATTTCTATTTGAATTATTTAATTTCTCAATGTTTACCTAATCATATTCATTTTCACAAACACTGCATGGATATCTGAATCATAGAATCCCAGAATGGTTTGGGTTGGAAGGGACCTCAAAGCCCACCCAGTGCCACCCCCTGCCATGGGCAGGGACACCTTCCACCAGCCCAGGGTGCTCCAAGCCCTGTCCAACGTGGCCTTGGACACTTCCAGGGATCCAGGGGCAGCCACAGCTTCTCTGGGCACCCTGTGCCAGGGTCTGCCCACCCTCCCAGCCAGCAATTCCTTCCCAATATCCCATCCCACCCTGCCCTCTGGCAGTGGGAAGCAATTCCCCTTGTCCTGTCCCTCCAGCCCCTTGTCAATAGTCTCTCTCCAACATGTATTTGACTGATTTTACTTAGTTTCACTTTTTTATATTGGTATCTGCAGAATTTACAGTAAAGGACTGATTTTAAATTGCTCATGCCTCAAAGTCTTCAGGAAAGGTCTGGGAACAATGCAGGTGTGTATGATTTAGCTACAACCTGGTTATTGGGGTTAGCACAAGAGTAATTGGTAGAAGTCTGTAGATGACCTTACAGTCATTTAGATGCTGGCACATAGACTGCACTTTAATGTTGCAGCATAACTCTTAGGCTGAGCTTATTCTCCAGGTTAAATATATTTCAAGCTAGATGGCAACTATAGGGACTCTGCTCCTTTCCACTCTGCAAAATAACCCTTCATTGCAAGGAAAGTGATGGCTCAAATTTATGGGAAGATTTGCAAAGCTATAGATTTCCCCCCGATTGCTTTTTGACTGAAATATATTCTCAGGCCAGAAAGGCTTTGTGCCATTTAGTAGTGCTGCCACAACGAAACAACTTCCCTGACTGAAAGCAAAGTAAAGATAAGCAGGTTTGGCAATAAAGCAGGGTTTGGTCGTGCCTTAGGTTGTCTTACAACATCCTGTATTAATTTTGAGACCGAGTCTTTCCATATTCCATGGAACCATAGAATACACTGTGTTGGATCACTGGATCATCAATCTTTTCACAGACACGCCAACAACCCCACCACATGCCTGAGAGTGTTGTCCAATGCTCCCTGAGCTCTGCCAGCCTTGGGGCCGTGACCAGTGGCCTGGAATGTTTAGAAGAATTCCAGTTACATGCCCTGGAAGATGGAGAAGATGGCAGGACAATGCAGGAGGTTAATGCTGTTGAGCAGCCCCACTTAACCAGGAGGATGTTCTTACACAGGTGTGTATATTCTGCACCTGGGTGCAAGGACACAGTGCCAGCCAGAGAAAAGGACATTTCAGCTGAGCTGCTTTGGCTGGGTTTGCCAGCTGGGGACATTGAATCCCTGGAAAATCAGGGCTCTCCCAAAGGATTCTCATGTTGGAGTCAGTCTACAGGCAGTCCCTAAAATGACCAACAAAAGAAGTAACAACCTAATCCAAATACTACCAGTAAGCTGAGTAAAAGTTTGGAGTTAACACAGAAAAGTATTGGACCAGCATTTGGAAAAGAGGCCTGGATTTTATATGCCAGAGTTAAGAAAAGGCCAGTATTTAATGGCTGCAATCACTGAGCTGTGTATCACAGAATCCCAGACTGGTCTGGGTCGGAAGGGACCTTAAAGCCCATCCAGTGCCACCCCCTGCCATGGACAGGGACACCTTCCTCTGTATCAAACATCAACACAAGCTCAGAGGGGGCTGTTGTTTCATGTGTCTCCCTTTTCCCCCTGTTTATACCACCAGCCTCACTTTTCCAGCTCCTCCTTTTCCCCTTCTCTGTTTCCTAGTGCTGCTGCAACAGCAAAATACAGAAACCACCCAAACTGGGAGCTGCTGCTGTGAAAATGATGCTTTGCAGACAAAAATAGTTCAGGTGCCCCCACCTGGTACCACAGCCAGGTGTAAAAAGCCCAATTAGAAGGCTCAGTAAAGGTTGGGTTTACTGCAGAGCAGAAGACACAGGGCACAAGAGCAAAAGAGGACTGGGCTTTGGTGGTAAACAAAAGCAGTTTGATATTTTTGTAATGATGATATCCTCACTGAAGCTTTACAACCTCAAAATCTCCTTGCGTGGTGCACAAAATGGTGCAGACCGACTGTGTTATCCTGTCAGGACTGTGCCCACGATGTGCTCTGTAAGGATCGCTTTCCAAAGAGTAAAGAAAGCCTAAAAAACCGAAAATGACAGTTTCAGAGCCAGTTCTCTGAGCTGTTCAGAGTGTGCAGCTCTCACTGAAGTCAGAGGCGGCAGCAGCAGGTTGGAACCACCTGAGGAGAGGCAGGAAGGGACTCAAAGCCCCCCAGATCCAAAGGGCACCTTTCCTTGAGCAGGGGCTGAGTGTGGGTGGCTGATGATCTGCCGCTGAAACCAAGCTGTGCCACCCTGGACACGCACCAAACCCCAGCTTTATACTCTCCTTTTGCCTCTTTCATTTGGGGGCTTGGTTTGTTTCTAAGTTAAGCCATTTCTTTGGAGGAAAGAACCTTCTTTTCCACTCTACTTTTCTTCACCTGTGCAATACTCCTCTCACAACACTCTCCTAGTCTTTTGAAAGAGATTTGTTGATTCTGAGGTCCTAGGGAGCACAAGACTTGCCTGAATTAATTTCTTTCATCAAATACCATAACTGTACACCCAAGTGTCTGGGAAAAAAACATCCCACCCTTGGTATAAATATTTTCTCTGATGTCGAGCCTGCTGATATCAGTAAGATATTCCAGTGGTTAATTACCCTTCTTGTCTAAAAAATAATAACAAGAAAGGCTAAAAAATCTCCCCCAAAAGCAGAAAGGCCATATTTTGTACCTTGGTTTACCTACACCTTTGGGCCATCAGGCCTTGTTGTGACATGCCTCTTTGGAATTGCCCTTGCAGGTTGCAGGATGGTGCCCCCAGGAGACAGAAGTGCTTTCAATTCTGGTCTGCAACAATAGAAGTTTTTACATGCTAGGTATTAGCACAGAACCAATTTTCTGGGGCTTTCTGCAATGTCATGACTCTTCTTTCAACTCGCTCCTGTTTTTCTGTGGCACTTTCAGGTGCCCATAAGAGGTCTGGGCATCAGAAGTGCCACCTCCTCACCGCTCTAAATAGTCCCCTGCACTGCTCAGACCCTTCACAAAGTCACAGCTTCCCAAAACAATTGTCACCTCCAGTTTTTATTACTAAATGCAAGACCTGTCGCTGGCTGTGTTAAAATGCATACTGTTTGCAGTCATTCAGCCAACTCAAAAATTAAGGTTTACATTTTAATCAGCTATCAGTCAGCTTAAGTTCATGATGCCCTTCTCCTCCTTGCCCTTTGCATTATGTGCCACTTTTTTCCCCCTCTACCTATCCAGTCATCTCTTCCAAATAGTTAACAAGGGTAATAAATTGCTGCCATGGGGTGAACCTTCCCTGAGAGCATCTGCCATACCTGAGACCTTGGCTATGCTTGCTCAGCTCGACCTCATCAGCTGATTCTGGAGTGTGCAGGGAAGCAAAAAAAAATACATGAAATCTTTAAGGGGAAAACCTGCCCCAAAAGCTCTGAACGGTGCCTGTCTTGCTCTAAGGATTCAGGGAGGCTTCAGGAATTCTAGAACCTTCTAATATATAGTGGGCAGGAGGCTGGAGGGTGAGAGTGACCCAAATTACAGCAGCAGATTGGCTTGAGGTAGGATGGAAATCAAAGAGCTTGGCCACGTCTGGGAGGTCTTGGCCAACCACCCAAGTTATAAAATTTTAAATAGGCCTCAACAAGCCCTTTTTGGGATTACCCCTACAAAGACACTGAATATCTTGTGGGAGTCCAAGCCCACAGGGAGGCTTTTAGAGGCAGGAATGGGGCTGCATCCCAGGAAGGGACACCTGGAACAGTGGGATGGGCATGTCCTGCTCCCCTGGTCCAAAACTGGGCAGGGCAAGAACGGGGGGGGTTGAAATCTGGGAATGTCAGAGGATAAAAGTCATACAGCAGACACCTTATCTCAGAAATCACAATCCACCTGCTCTGCCCATCCCATGTAATAAATCATGAATGTAACATCCCTGAGCAGTGTGGTTCTGTTCCTGGGGCTGTCTCATCCCTAAATCCCCAGGAAACTCCAACAGAGAGCATAACACAACCCACTTCATGCCCTGCTCGAATTCCATTCCCAAGAAACTTGCCTCACCTTGCCTAAGGATGTGTTTTGGACGGTTTTCTTTCTTTTTTGTTGCACGCAGCTTCTTTTTTCCTTCCAGCTGAGACTGAATGAATAAAAAGCAAAGCAAAACAATGATCCCATAATATTTTTTTAAGCAATTCTGAGTAGAAAGAAATAAGCTAAAGCATCTTCTCAGATTTACAACTTTCCTCAATAACATGCACAATGCAAAGAAATTACCCAAGTGTAAAAGACATTTATCTGAACAAGGAAATTACAATGGCAGCGAGAGCAAATCCGCCTGCGACTTCAATTGCCAAAATCCTTTTCTGTTTTTTCACAGTTCCAGCAGGAAAGCAGGAAAGCCAAAGTCAGGGTCTAACTCAGTTCAGCACATCTGTCTCCAGAAGCTTTTGTTGCAGCAATACACAGGAAAAGAAAATGGGTTATTGATGGCCCAGAAAATTCAGGAAAAGGTAGAATATATCTAAAGGAGCCATTTTATTTTATTTTTTCCCCAGTGATAGGGATGATTCTGTCTCTGCTGGCATTTGTATGTGTCCTCCAGTGTGAATTAATGATCTCAGTCAGATAATTCAAACATTTGGAGCTAAAAACACAGGACACAGAGGAGCTTTCAGCATTTAGGGGAACATTTTATACTCAGAGCCACCTACACCTATTCGCTCTAAAAAGGTTGTAATTTTCCTGTGTCCTTTATCCTTGTCTTCCAGCGTAAGGACAAAAAATGAGGTGTGATATCAAATACAGAGTGTTAGATGAATGTCCCTGCCATGGTGGGGCGACCTCACTTCCCTAAATTCCTCCAAGAAGGCCATTTAGGAGCATTGCAAATGGAGTGCTGAGCTCTCCAAGGTGTTACCTGCAGCAATTATCAAGGCTATAAGGGCGAGGGCTACATAATTCCTTGAGCTGAAAAAGGTGTTTCTGTGAGATAAAAAGGCGCAGTTCAAAATATCAGAGGTTATCAAGCAGCTGGGTGTGAAACTGCTGGAATTGTTTGGGATGCCTGGCATTCCCAGCACCTGCAGAATGCACCCCAGCCTTTATTGATTTCAAGAGGGGCTGGGGGGGCTGGAGAGCCTTTTAATCCTCATTTTGCCACTAATCACTCCAGGTCCTTGTATGAGCCACTTAGACCTTTGTGTTCCTATTTCTTCTCAAGCATTTGGTTGGAGTCATCAACTCAGAATTCATTAGAGACAAGAACTCCTCACTTTTCCTGCTTGTGAAGCATCTCTGTCGTGCTGGCCTGGAATTCCTGCTGCTGTGGGAATAAAGGCACAGCGAGCACCAAGGAGAGGTTTCTCACCACTCTGGGGCTGCTGGTTGTTTTCCTGGTTGTTTTTTATTTCCCAGAAAAGCTGTGACAAGAGCTGCTGCAGACACAGCTGGGTCACCCTAGTCATCAAATACCCCAATCTGAAGTGGAATATTCATTTTAGAGAGATTTTAACCTGCTGGCACAGTCAATTACAGTGAGTGGATGGCATTTTAAAAGCATTTCTTCCCTTTGAATTGAAATAAGTTCTTAAGGTAGGAAGGCCATGTGAAGAGCTGCCATCTGGATAGGGATAACCTCCTGGAGAATACATGGAGCCACAGGAGTACGCAGAGAGATGATATTTGTTCTTTGTAGTCAGGGATCCTAATTTTTTCTTTTTTATTTCCCACTTGACCTGTCTTGACTGGCAGCTAAAAATTTCAATTTAAACCACTGGCTGAGATTCATTTGCTGGAAGTTGTAAGTAGAAATAGTGTTCTGATTAGCAATGAAGTTCTCACCCTCTGAAGAATAAAGAGAAATCTGCTTTGAAGGAGTGTATGAATATGTATATAATACCAAAGCTGTCAGGCAAGCACCAGATTATTGATTTAAAATACCTTCAGATATTTGCCACACTTTTAAAAAGTTCTGAAGTCTCTAAGAAAAGGCAAACCTGCCCAAAGTTCTGGTGCCAGGCAAACTTGGGGACGCACTTTAATCCTGAATAACAACTTTGTTATATTTCTATACATTTATGTTTAATATGGAAATGTCACAGCACATATTGGTGTTAACACCAGAGGCTCATGAGTGAGCATGAAAGAGATGACTCCTGACTTCAGGACCTCCCTCTTTGTCACAAACTGACACCATTTGACCATGGAATCACAGAGTTGTTAAGGTAGGAAAAGACCTTTGAGATCCTCAACCACCAACCCAGCGTGACCACCATGGCCAACATTAAGCCATGCCCTCCAGTGCCACATCCATAAGTTTTTGAACACTTTTAGGAGTGGTGACTCCACCCCTGCCCTGGGCAGTCTGTTTCTGTGGTTTGCAACCCTTTCCAGGAAAAAATTCTCAACCTGTGCCAGGGCCTGCCCACCCTCCCAGGGAAGGATTCCTTCCCAATATCCCATCTAACCCCCCCTCTGGCAGTGGGAAGCCATTCCCCCTTGTCCTGTCCCTCCACACCTTGTCAATGGTCTCTCTCCATGTTTCTTGTAGCCCCTTCAGGCACTGCAAGGCCACAATGAGGTCCCCCCAAAGCTTCTCTTTTCCAGGCTGGACAATCCCAGCTCTCCCAGCAGAACTGCTCCGTCTGACCATCCTGGAGCCTCCTCTGGGCTCACTCCTTGGTGTCCCCTCCAGCTCAGGATGTTCTGAGTCTATTCCACAATTCTGTGATCGCACAGATGTATTTACTCACATAAAAACCCTGCAGTGACATTCTACCTAAATGGCAGCACTGAACACGTTTGCCCATCTGAATATAATTTAGCCCAACTAAATAACATTTATTAATGTGGACATTAAAAGGATCTAATTGAAGCAGCTGACAAATGCAATCCTGGAAGATGAAGCCTGACATTGAGTAAATGTTGTTAGGAGAACTGGTTGTGTTCCTGGCAAACCTCCAGCTGATTTCCAAAGTGGAGTGACCACACATAGACCTGGGGGAATAAGGGAGCCAAGCCGAGCTGTCCCAGGCACAGTGTTTGCTTTTCTCAACCTCCCAAGACCAAAGTGAGTAGTTTTCCTGTCCCTTCTTGTTTCCCAGCTGCCAGAGCTCATGCAAACATCCCACTATCTGTATCCACCTGCACAGACAGGGTCGATGCTCCTTACTTGCTACTCACCATTTACCATTTGTTGTTTTAATTATCTATGGCCATAAATCCTTTCAGCTGGGGGATAGGGGAGTGCTCAAGTCACCCAGGAGAAAGTGCCGTGTTCTGAATGGCAAAGAGTTCAGGAAGCCAGAGACTGATGTGACCGTTGTGGTGAACACTGCAAAAAATAACATATATTAAAGAAAACCACCCAAATTGACACCCAAAATGTGTGTAAGCATGGCAAAGAATTATTTGATTAAGTAGCAAGGAACAATTAAGAGATCTAATAGTTATTCTAGACCTAATTTAACACAAAAAAAAACAAACAAAACAAAACAAAAAAAAAAGTTCAGTGCTTTGTTCTTTCTTTTTCTTATTGTGAAATATTCAGACGAAGAATTAACAAGAACTTTAACCACTGCCAGAGTCAACTTTCCACTTAAGAGCACATCTCTGATTTGACTGCTTTTCCCTCCTCACAATTTCTTAATGTTTTGCATACTTTTAAAATCTCCGTACACGAATCAAATGGGCGGGTTTTGTTTGTTTCCATTTGGGTTGTTTTGTTTGGTTTGGGAGGGTTTTTTGCACTGGTTCAGTTGTTCTTTTTTTCATTAAAAAAACCCAACCCGAGCATCATTTTTCACAGCATTGTTGGACTGCTGTTCCCTGGGAAATACAGAGCCAGACTAATGGCATTTATTTTTAGTTCACCCACGGAAGTCCAAGCGACCTGAGTGATTAAATCATGAAAGAGGCGTCCTGAAAGAAGTTGTGACGTGGTGCAAAACCCCCAGCATTGCCACAGCCAAAGCAGCCAGTGCAGGTCGTTTTGTCTGGGCTAGAAATGCAGCTTTGCCCGCCTTTATTGCACAGCCTCGGGTGCCACCAGCAGCAAAAGGATGGAGAGGAGCTGCCTGAAGCTCATCCTTTGCCATACCTGCAGTAATTGGCTTCTCTGTAGCTGGAAGTGCAACATCAGGCACTGTCAGCCCATGCTGGCAATGGATCCTGTAAGGTTCTCATTGTTAATAAATAAGATTTTGCTTTCTTTGGGGAGATGGAGGTTGGAGCCTGTTTGGTGCCAGCACACGGGCACTGCCATGTAAACACCATAAATTAGACCTGCTTCTTGGAGGAACTGAGAGAGGAGGACTCACAGGTGTTTGCATATGTAATTACAGGGAAAAAAAGGGAATTTATTCAAACTTAATGCCTTGCAGGTAAATCCATAAGTCTATAGTCAGCAGATGATTTGCCTGATAAATACATTCATCTTCTTAATGTGCCTCTTTTCCTGAGGTGGGCTGAACAACTCCTGTGCCTGAGCACAACATCAGCAACCTTGAAAACAAAAAGTCAATATTTGGGGGGAAAAAAATCCTTGCGAGGAGCTGCAGAAAAACTTTAAGCTGAAAATCCCAGCAGGGACACCTGCAAGCTGATGACTGGGCATGTTTGACATGTTTTTATTTAAATAGGATTAAGCAACCCGAGCAAATGATGGGGAGGTGATGAGAAGTTCCCTCAAGCAGGAAAATTCCTCGATACTTTCCCAGGCATTTGATCATGCCAGGGCCCGGGCTGGCTGCTGCAGCTCAGCTCCTGCAGCCCAAATGTGCTTTAACAAGACAGCTCGGGGGGGGCCAAGGGCACAGAGTTGAGTTTCCTGTCACTTGGCAAAGCGAGTGCAAATTGCATTGGCGGGCCCATCTGCTGAGATGGTGATTTGTCTCCGTCACAGCAGCAGCACTTGGGTGGGAGCACTGCTAATACGGGGGCCTTTGAAAGAAATCACTTTATGCTTGCACACATTGTGTCGTGAGGGTTTTTTTTTCCCTTTAGGATGGCAGAGAAGTAACGGGAAGTTTGCATCCATCCGGAGTTTGGGGTTGTTTGCCTTGTTAGTCAGCAGACAGCGCAGAGTGGATGTGCTAATAAAGCCTTCACCTTGCACAGGCAGCTGGAACATTCTGTATTCCACTAGAGAGGAAGGAAACTGCCCTGCCGGGTGGAAAACAAGCCCCAAACCAGCTCTGGGGAGGAAAGGAGGCCGAGCTGGAACTCAGCTGGACACTGATGCTTTGCACGACCTCCTGAGGTTCTGCCAGCCAAGACATTTTCCAGCTGAACAACCTTGCCGTGGAAAACAGCAATCCAAGGGAAGGGCAGCACTGCAGGCATTTTGTAGCAGTGTGTCGAGTGTGTCAGACATCTGACAGCACGAGGCTCAGATGGTTTCAGCTGTGAGTCTCTTATCTCAGCCGGGAAGGAAAGGCTCGGGGTTTCCAGCCTGGGGCTGAGAAGAAGGTTTAGCATCCTCCCTTCCTCTTTGCTTGTGGGTTGTGGTACCTCAAAATGTGGGACACTGGAATGTGACACCAGTAGAAAAGGTGTGGTGTAACTTCCCTACTCCTAGAACTGCATAGTGAGGGCACTTCCAGGGAGAAGCTCCCTCAGGAAAACACAGAAGTGGCAAAAGAGAAATCTTCTTAATTAAAGACATTAATGGCAAAAGAGAAATCCTTTTAATTAAAGATATTAAGGTAAATCTTTGTACTTGAAAAGAGCGGTGATAGGTAATAATGATTCCTATTTATTTAAATTCTGGAATTTATATTTCTCCTGGTCAGATTCTCAAAGCCCCAAATAAAGTGGAGGGCAGATGTTATTCATTATTGGCGTGTTAGAGAAAGAATTGATACGATGGGCAGGTGGTTGCTGTTACTATCAGTATTTTTATTTCAATAAATGTTGATGAGTGCTTTCAGTGTGTTCAGAGCCCAGACACAGGTAGAGATTTTCCTGCTCCCCTTCATTGTGCTGTGCTGAAATTCGACAGCTTTTATTTATCAGTGAGGTGCACTATTCCCAGCCCTCCCATGCTCCAGTAGCCTCAGAGACGTGAGAGCACAGGAAAAACAAACCTTGAGAATGACACTGCTGGCAGCTGAGTGGAACTAAACTGACAAGCTGTGCTTTAAAATGGCAATCAATATTAACTTCCATCACGCTTTAGAAACAAGGTACATGTGACAAATTGTATCAAAACCCTCCCTCCAATCGACTTTTGTAAAGGAATGTTTCTCCTATATTACATTTGTGTTTCTAGAGGTTATTGAAGTTGTTTAATAACGTTTTCTTGTCATCAGAGGATTTGTTATTAGAGCTGAATATTTTCTTTCTTCTTTTTTTTTTTTTTTGTGCTCAGAGAAAGAAAACTTAACTCAGTGAAAAAAATAAAAGGCAAAGATATTGAAAAGGTGTTCCAAAAACCAGAAGACATCAACATTTTGTTTGCTGCATCCATAGGATAGCTTTTACTCTCAGGTGAAATTCACTTTATTATTTAGGCAAAACTCTTCTTCCCAAAAACAGCAACATGGCAACTTAGGCGTGACTGATTCTGCATGAAATCTGCAAGTAATTATTTTATCATGGTAGCACCCACAATGTCAGGCCAACACAGACAAAGCCAGAGCCCTCCTCCAAAAATCTGAAATACGGTTTCTCCCTTCTTTATTAGTTCAGTGACTGGTTTCCACTAGTGGAAGGTGTCCCTGCCCATGGCAGGGAGCTGGAATGAGATGATTTTGAGGTCCCTTCTAACCCAAACCATTCCAGGATTCTGGGCCTCTGTGATTGACAAATATCTGGACAGAATCAGTCCTGCTCCCAGAGGAAGACTTTCTGAGAAGACCACTGGGAACATTATTTAATTGTAACAATCTCTGAGTGAACTTAAGCACAAAGAAAAGCTAAATGTCAAAACTCAGGAGAGAAAAGTGAAAACACTCATGATTTTGTCTGTGCAAAGAGGAATGTATTAGTTGCGGAATGAGACACGTGGGAACACTGGAAAAGGGTTACAAACCCTGCACCTCTGCTCTATTTCTCTTGGATATGTGTACCTTGATCTCAAAAGCAGTTGGTGATAGAGATTAAAACATCCAGTGACAGAGGTTGAAATATCCAGTGACAGAGATTTTATCACCTCTTCAGACAGTCTATTCCAGCACCTATTTCAGACTGTTAGAAATCTTTGGATAAGGCTAATTTAGCCTTATTATCAGGCTCAATTTCCTTTGGTATCAACTTTCTGCCCTGACATGGAGAGGAAACTACTCAGCAGCAATAGCCATGCTGGAAGATTGGACTATCATGTTTCCCTTGTGCCTTTTCTCCTCCCAAATTTATTAAAAAGATCACGATACATACAATGATACAGATTAAAACTGGTTTTAACCCACAAACCTAGAGGTATAACCCAGCCCCCTGGGGCACAAACCCAGTGGTGTTCATTGGCCCCTGTGCTGAGCCCCACGTGGGCCCCTGAGTGCAAAGTAAAAGGAAAGGAAACCTGTTGGTGAGGGTGATGGTCACACTCTGGTCGAGAGTGGCAGTCACAGCTCTGTTGAGGTTCTGGTCCTTCTCTGGATCCCCCAAGTGGTACCAGAAGTCCCAAAGCCCAAGATTAAATATGCTCAGGTTCAGGTGGGAATGCCCAGCACCTCCCCCAGGGCGGGGAGTTTCACAGTGGGTGATTTCACTCTGTGAGTGATGGGATATTTTTGGCATCTTTGATGGCCCATGAGCAGACATGACCCCTCAGGTGGGTGTGAAGGTGCTGATGCCTCCCTGAGGGGAGTTACCCCAGCTGAGTCACTGGTGTGGAGACAGAAACACTCCTCTGTCTCACAGGGCTCTTTAAGACCCAGTTTGTATCCTGAGGGGTCAGGTGTGCCCTGGGCAGCTGCTGCCAAGGATCCATCATTGATAGCCCATCAGAAATGGCACAGATGGTGTAGAATACACAGTTTGGGTCACACCCCCACAGTGATAAACTGGTCCCAGCACCTGTAGCTGGGACACACAATTACTTCAACTGTTTACTTGTAGGTCATAATTTCTAAAGCTTCACTCTTGTTCTTTGCCTCTGAACTCCCTCTGATTAGGACTCATCTTTCATGAAGTTTGGTGTTCGACTGCCAGTAAATGCAGCAAAGTCTCATTCCACTTAGGAACAATTCCCATTTCATCACCCACATATCACGTTTGCCTTTTCCAAAAACACAGTTCACTGCAACTCCCAGCTCCTTTCCTGAAGAACTGCTGCTGCTCAGTGACTGCAGGCAAAGGAGGGACGTCTCCAGTGCCCTCCCTGGGGGTCCTCAGAGACTGACTCGAGTGGAAATTTATTCCCATTAAGACTAAACAAAATTTCTTGCGGAAAACCAAGTGAGCCAATCTGAAGCAGAACATTTCATCCATTCCAAGTCTGCAATAATCATTTCAGTTATGCAGAAAATGCTCTGTGACACACCAAACCACACTGTCTATAACCAGAGCAAACACGCTCCCTTCATTAATGGACTTGCATAAAAATTCATAGGGTTTGATAATATTGGTCTAATACACCTACTGAGCCTAGGACACAGATTGGGGTGAATTCCTCATTGCCATGCATGGCCTGTAGTCATCTCCATCTATGAAAAACCCCCAGCAGAGTCCCATCAAATTGACGTGGCCCAGAAGTCAGATTGAACCAATAGAGCAGATTTCACAAGGCAGACGTCAAAGAAAATTCAGTGCTGGGCTGTTCTACCCTTCAAATCCAGTGAGTCAATCTTGACTTCTAACAATTTGCAAAAGTAGATGCCAAAACATGAAAATATGAAGCAGAAAGGTTAACCCAGCTGCCAGAGAAAAGGCATCAGAAATTGGGGGTTACAGCCAACCCTGAGGTAGCTAAATGCAAGTGGCTTCTGGAAAAAGTCACACACAGGGCTTTGCAAAAGTCCCACACTCACTGAGGCTTTTTTTCCCAAGGGCATTCCTAGAGCTGATTTTAGGAGCAAGTCTTGGAATCACAGAATCATTCAGGTTGGAAAAACTTTCCAAGATCAACAAGCCCAACCATTAACTCAGCACTGCCATGCTTACCACTAAACCATGCCTCCAGGTGCCATACCTACAAGGCTTTTGAACACCTCCAGGGATGGTGATGCCACCACTGCCCTGGGCAGTCCTTGACAACCCTTTCTGTGCAAAAAGTGTTCCCAATTCCCAAGTAAACCTCCCCTGTCCCACCTGAGGCCATTCCCTCTGCTCCTGTCCCTGTTCCCTGGGAGCAGAACCCGACACCCCCCCCGGCTCCCCCCTCCTGGCAGGGACTTGCAGAGCCAGAAGGTCCCCCCTGAGCCTCCTTTTCTCCAGGCTGAGCCCCCCCAGCTCACTCAGCTGCTCCTGCTGCTCCAGCCCCTTCGCCATCTCCATTCCCTTGCCTGGACATACTCCAGCCTCTCAATGATTTTTTGGTAGTGTCTTTCTGAGGAATGGGCTATGTTGAGCAGGATTGGGGCTGTGTTGAGCAGGACTGGGGCTGTGTTGAGCAGGATTGGGGCTGTGCATGCCATGGGCACTGGGATGAGGGAATAGGAATCAGCAGTGAATTCATACAAATTGGGATGGTCAGAAATTGGCCGACCTCGGGGCTTTTGAATGTTTTGTGAACTTCTGTAAGGCAAGCCACCCAGATTGTCTCCTCTGGCTCACAGAGACAACCCCAGCACCAGCAGCCATGACCTGCTGTTCGAGACAGGGTGGGCATGTGATGGCTCAGCTCGCTCCTGGCTGGGAACGCCTTTGGCACGGCACAGACAGGCTCCAAGTGGCCTTATTTACAGACCTCCACCTGTCCCCCTCCAGCTCTTGGCTCCAGCTTCAGCACACACCTCCAACAACTGTGTCACCTGCCAGCCAGGAGCCATCCTACCCTAAAAATCCCATCTTAAGGAGCAATCAGGCACACCAGGTTGTAACACTGCCTCCTGTATGGGTGCAAATTTGGGGCACCTCCTGTTCTGCTCTCTGCCCTCAGCAGGCGCAGCCACCGTGCCAGCCAAGAGACAGGCACTCATGGAAGGGCTGCAGGGAGGGCAAGAGCTGCCAGAGACCCACAATATGCAGATTTTATACTTTTTGTTCCTTCAGGAGGCTGGGAGTAAGCTGCAGAAAGCAATAGCGGGCAGTCTTTTTCGTTTTGGAGCCCTTCCCATCTCTATATTTTCCCAAGCCCTTCCCATCTCTCTTCTCAGTGTAAGTAAAAAGGCAACAAAAACTGAAGAAAACATATATAGTTGATATTGTTGTCACTATCCTTGCACTGTAAAGGGTGGAACAGGCTTTGCTCACTAGGGATGTCTTTTCTATTTGCTTTGTTTCCCTTTTCCACTTAAATCCTCTTTTCATCTGCATTTCTCAGAACAGCACCTGGATTGCTTTTATCATTAGTATTTTCATACAAATTCTTCCTTTTTTTGTTCTTATTAATTATAATGTGATTTTGGTGAATTAGAATAAAATAACACTGGTGGCAACGATTACAGGCACGGGTCCCTCTGGATAACTTAGCAATGTTTTTCTTATATTATGCAGTTATTCTCATTTCACTCTTTTGCTTCATCAGAGTTACAGAATGTGATATAAAACCCTCAGACAGGCATGTATGCTAAACTGAGCCCCTTACTCATCTAATTTCCTCCATCCTTGTACCCAATTCCTCCAGAAATCCTAAGCAGTCCCAGAAAAATCCCAATGGTTGGTGTTGTAAAACTTCCTGAGTCTGATCTGGCTCCAGATTTCCCACTGTGCAAATAAGCAGAGCCCCCATTGCACACCCTTTCCCATCTCTCTTGGTCCTTCCCATCTCTCCTGGCCCTTCCCATCTCTCCTGGCCCCCTTTTCCTTGCCCAGACCCCAAATCCGTCATAAAATCACTGCAGAAGATGGGGAGACCCAACAAAAATTCCCTGTTAGTCTTTGGCCAGATATTCCCTCCCTGCACTTTCTTGGACTTTGATGTGCAGCAAACCAGTAGAAGGTTTGACACCAGCTGTCATTTAATGGGTCTGTGTTATGAATTGTATGAAATTCATTTGTTATCATGACCATTTATAAGAAGCACAAAGCTAAAGAAATTCAGGGTCTTCTGCACAAATCAGAAAACTGGGGGTTTTAGCCAATCTGATGCCCAATCTCCCCTAAAGTTTTTACAGCTTTCAGCTGTGCCTAAAAAACAAACCCTCTCTTCTGCAAGGAAGGCACAAACATGGATGAACCAGCACATCTGGCTGTCCCTCATCACTCCCCACTCCGTGTTTGGGGCTTGGAGCAACCTGGGCTAGTGGAAAATGTCTCTGTCCATGGCAGGGGGTGGGATGAGATGAGCTTTAAGGTCCTTTCTGACCCAAACCATGATTTCCAGATTCTTCCTCCCCAAGCAGAGAGCTGGGTGCATCCAGTGACAGCAACACTTCTTCCCACAAATGCTGTGGCTCTCCCTAGGGACTCACCATCATATTTGATGCCTCCTGTCACAACTTAGAGCCAAACTGCAACAGAGCACCAAGGGCACTGTCCAGCCAGCACTGCGTTTGGTGGCAGTTCCTCTGACCACACCAGATATACCAGTTTTCAATCCCCCAGCTCCATCTCTGCAGGAATCTGTGCTGCACATGGAAAGCACGCACTGCCTGCAGCTAAAAGCTTGCTCTGGAGTTTTAAATTCTCCTCAGGGATTTCCTTGCCTTCCTGTTTTGCTCACCTACCTCCAGAGGTGAGACTGGGATCCTGATTGAGATGACATGTGCTTCAGCAGTTGGCTTTGCTGCTCTTCTCACCTTTGTGGACATTTGCTTAAAGGCCAACAAAAGTAATAAGCATCAAGGCATTGCCTTCACTGCCTGGAGCAAACTGTTGTCCTAGTGTGGCCCTGAAGTATTTTAGGATAAATATGAGAACTTGTTCAGACACTTGGAGATGTTGGTTTGGCCTGAAAAAGTTCAGGTCAAGACAGTATTAGGGCCTCAAGTTGTAAGTTTTTGGTCTCGGCCAGAAGCGGCTCCTTGGTGAAACAGACTATTTAATTAACCTGAAATCTCCCATTGGCACAAAATTAAAGCTCCTTTGCCAGAATCATTAGTAATTTGCAGGCTCTGTTCAGCAGGAGAGGAACAGACAGCAGATCCAACGTGCCCTTTCCAGGAGCTGGCAGGCGCTGAGCTGGGGATGAGGGAGCCACTCCAAAATCACAGAGCAAGGGGAGCAATTGGAATGTGTCGTGCTCAGGAGCCTGGTAACCCTCCCTGCCCTTCCACAGAGCGTGCTGCAGGGTGAAGATGCTGCTCTGCCTTCCTGCCCACCCCAAACCTGACACACAGCCTGGTCCTCCATGGCTTTAACACACACCCCCAGACCATACACACGGGCAAGGCAGGGAGGGAAGGGAGCGGATCATCCTCCACCGGGTCATGCCCGAAACTTGGAAAAGCAATAGTGTATGGCATGGATAATTTAGCATGGAATCCCAGAAGGGTTTGGGCTGCAAGGGACCTTAAAGTTCCTCTTGTCCCCTGCCATGGACAGAGACATCTTCCACCAGCCCTGGTTGTTCAGAGCCACGTCCAGCCTGGCCACATATTGCAGTTTTCAGGAGCTTTATTAAGCTTTATTATTTCTTTATTAAGAGATATACTATCAAACAATTAAGGTTTCAGATAATTCCACACTTTATGCGTTTGAATAGTCCTTATTTTATCATGTTGCAGGTAAAGGAAAGTTAAAATTTCTTCACCGACAGGGTGGTCAGGCAGGGGTGGATCCCCATCCCTGGAGGGATTTAGAAGCCATGTGGATGTGGCACTTGGGGACATGATTTAGTGCTGGCCTTGGCTCTGCTGGGGAATAGTTGGGCTTGATCCTAGAGGGCTTTTCCAATCTAAATATTCTGTGATTCTATGTCTATATTCTATGTCTGTATTCTATGTCTGTATTCTATTGACACTGCACTGCAAGAGGCAGGTTGGTGAGCAAAAAATACCATCTCCTGCAGGTTTATTCTGCCTGTGTTCAATGGCAGAACATTTTGTACTCTTCCCCTAAATAAAGTGGATTGTCCATCCTCATAAATAAAGGGAATCAGTTATCCCAGCAGCTCCATTGCTGCTACAGGCTGGGCAACCCCCCAGAAACAGCAGCAACAGCATGAAATTTCACTTAAAAAATTATGTTTGGAGAGTACCAAAGCAGAAAGTTTGATAAATGCAAGCTGTGGGGGTTTTATTTTTACAGGCAAATGTAACATTTCCTTTTATCTCCCTCAAAAAAGAACCCCCATTCACAGTGCTGGAATCCTCTGCAGAATGAAAAATCTTTTCTGGGGGGAACTTTCTAAATTTAGGGAGCAAAAAGGCTCCTGGGGTCTCAAGCTGGTAATAAAGAGGAGAGCTCTGTGATGGTCCCTTGCAATGTGCACAGCTCCCACAGTTTCCTTTACCAGAGGAAAAGCAAATAATGGACAGTACATTAAGTTTTCTATTCTGATTCTTGAGTGTCCTGTGCCATAACAAGCAAAAATCCAGCTTAAAAGGGGATCAAAGGAAGGAATACATAGGCTCTTGTCTGTGTGTTCCTGCAACGGTGAGCACAGCTGAGGTGGGGAAGAGAAAGAAAGATCCAAAAAGTGGCAAATGGGGAAATCATTGCAATGAACTTGCCCAGAGTATCTTGAAGTCATATTCAAAATAAATGAGCCTGTTTGAAACCTGTAGTTTCTTTAAGCACTTTATCAGGACAAGGAGGGATGAGGCTGAGCTGCCAAAAAAACAATATTTGTCCTGTACCTTTACACTGACAAGGAGTTTCCAGTTAACTGGAGCTGAAGATAATTGAATTAAAAACCTACAGAAATGACATATCTGTGATTTGAAAAGGGGAAAATTGGGCTGAGCCAAAGATAATTCACGCAGATTTCTTCCCTCTGTCATTTCACTTTGGTCATGTGGGGAATTTTCAGTGGGAAGCAGCACACTGGAGCTGTATCCTGATGTGACTGCTCCTGACTTCAGGGCACTGTCCCTGCCAGGTCACCTTGGATCTCCACCCTGACCACTGCTGGGTCCACGGGTGGGTCAGAACTGGGATGTGTCTGCTCATCTCTAACACCTCAGTGGCACACACAGCTGCCTGTTAATAAGTGATTTAAATATTGGGGTTTAGTCTAAAATAAATTTGCAACTGCTTGTTTTTTGTTTGTTTGGTTTTTTTTTTCCTGGATTGCTTTTGTCTTGAGCAATTGAAGTGAATTAAAATCAGCTCCTATCTCAGTAGGCACCTCATTTTCCGTAAGGATCAGGGGATAACTCAGGCTGGAAAGGATCTCAGGAGGTTTCTGGTCCAGGATGCTGCTGCGTCGAGGGCTCAGGGATGTCCCCCAGAGCTTCCCCAGCGAGGCAGGTCCAGCTGTGTGTGGCCTCCAAGGGCTCAGGAGGGTGATGGCAAGATGAATGGTGGAACCCTGAATTCCTCCAGGCACAACCTCTAACTCCTGACTTCACATGTCTTGTGTAAAGAGGTTTACACTCCACCCCAGTGCACCCATCTGGGTGTAACAACACTCTTGGGGGATCATCTATGCCAGAGTCACCCCCCAAAAAACACTTCCTGTTCTTCCTAAGCAGAGAAATTAAATCCCTTGGCACTTCTCAGGTGTTTCCATGACAGAGCAGCTCTGTCATCTGGAGCTTTCCACTTCCAAAGCTGCACTTTGGATGTTTTGGTGCTGAAATCCGCAGTGAGTGGGAGCCCACACAGATCCACCCATCCAGCTTCACTTCATGGAGCAGGTAGTGCTGAAGTCTGGAGCAGAGGAAGGTCCTGGACAGCTTTCCCAGGGCCCAATTAGTGCTGTAATTATCCAATTATCCATCCACTCAGCTTTGTGCCCATCACAGACACCAGTGCAATGTTTCAGCCACTCCCTTTCCAAACCACCATTTGAAAGAATAATGTGGATTTATTTATTACAGTGACACTTCTTTCAGGAAAAAATCCTCAGATTTTAATTCAATCCAGTTTCCTCAGAAAATACCTTTCACCTGTAGCACAGCTATCAAAAAATCTATTTAGTCTTGGACAGAATAAAAGGAGCAAATCTGGTCTTACTTAACGTGATCAGAAATTACTTTTTCAGGCATTTTGATACATTAGTTTTCTCTTCAAATTCCCTCCTGCCTTTAAGATGGTCTGAGGGCAATTCCACACCACCAATTGTAATCTTCTCACTTCTTGCAGAGTCACATGGAAGCATTTTCCAGAAGAAAAGAACTCTTTGGTTTCTCGTCCTCCCACCTTTTTCTCTGCTCTTTGCACTGCAAAATGTTCCAGACCAGGTTGGACGGGGCTTGGAGCGCCCTGGGCTAGTGGGAGGTGTCCCTGCCCATGGCAGGGGTGGCACTGGGTGGGCTTTGAGGTCCCTTCCCACCCAAACCATTCCATGACTATTTCCCTGTTTACCAACAAGGCACAAGTATAACTAAGCACCTCATTTTTAATCCAAATTTATAATAGGTGGCAGGCTCTCCATTAAAGACCCAAAATCCACTATTGCTACTTTTTAATGGGAAAAGGTGAATATGATGTGCCCTGAACATGCTATATATGGCAATAGGAGTTATATTTACTCGTTCCGCCGGCCGAACACGGCGACATGAAATTAGTACCAGAGATAAAAAAGGCTGCTTTTATGCATATGTTATGAAATTTATGTGTGCACCTTTGCTCACATTGTTCTGAGGGGAACATTTCTCACAGTAGGCATCACTTGCTTAATTAGCACAGAATAATTAAAACTCACTGCAGGGAAAATTTCATAACCCCGCAGCAATTATATGGGGAGAGTCCTTGGCTACTGCATCCACAATGCAAAAATAACTTTTAGGAGGGTTACCAAAAAACCACCAGCTATTCCAAAGTGCCTTGTAAGTAGAAGGACTCCTCAAGCAGCTAAGAAAATTAAAGCCGGCGAAAAAAAAGGAAAGGAGAATTTAATATCCCTCAGTAAGGTCCAATCAAGAAGTGTATTAACTACTTTCGCCACATTTTCCAGACTCAGTCCTTTTTATTGATTTATGTAGATTCCTGAACCCTGGGAAATACATTTAGTATAATTAGGCAGCAATAGCAACCTCAGACTTCATTAATAATCATGAAATAGTTCATTCGCTACCAATCACAACCTATTCACCGTGGACTATTTTTTTTTTGGTGTTCACAAAAGTACATCTATCAATGTTCAGCAGCTCTTAGACTTTTAGAAAATAATTTAATGACGTCGTTTCATCTAGAAGAACTCCAAATTCTCCATATGAAGATGTTTTTACCAGGAGAATGGTGCATGGCTCTTTGCAGAAAGTGCCTGTCGACATCCATGGCAAATTTTAACAAGACTGTTTTGGGTGAAATTTAAAAATGGGGGCCCTTCGTGGATTTTATTTTGCATTTCCCAGTTTGTTTTGGTACCAATATTCTGATACAAATATTCTTTTTGTTTCACACTCAGTATTTCCCTCCCTCTGCCTTGTACTGCATCAAACCTCTATTTTCCTGTGCATTCCTTCCTTTTTCCTGTTGCCCATTAATTCCAGTTTCTCCAGCAACACCAGTCCCCAGCACAGGCTGGAGGTGACCTGCTGCAGAAGGACCTGCACAGGAGGGAGAACTTCTTGGCTGGGCAGTGACCCAGCCCTGAGCAGAGAGCAGAGAGGGGCTGCAGTCTCCTCCCTGGGGATATTCCAGAGCCCTCTGGACACAACCCTGTGCCCTGTGCTCTGGGATGGCCCTGCTGGAGCAGGAGGTGGCACCAGCTGACACACTCTGGGCACTTCCAGCCTGAACCATTCTGGGATTCTGGAACCACTTTTGCCCAGTGTTGTATCAGGTTTATTCTGTCAGGACTCAGAGGAGGAAACTTTGTGGGCTGGACGAAAAACCCTTTTCTTCTTTTCTTCCTTTATCTTTAGAAAAAAAACTTAATAGCCTCACAGTGTTTGGCCTTGATGTTCTACATGAGTTACACTGACACAAAGTTTTTGCAGACTTTTTTTCCACTAAAGAAGCTGCCACAAATATTTGAAGTGGATTGGGGTGAGCCCTCAGGACAATGATGGGAAGTTCTCACATCTTCTGTACTGGGTGTGCCTACCAAGTCCACAGCTGAGTGGGGAAGGTGACAGAGAACATTTCAAACCTGGGGGGTGGTTTAGAGCACAAATAAACCTTTGATGAAGATACTGATTCCTCGAGTTGGTTTTAGGATCATTGGAAAAGAGAGGCAACCGAATCAGAAGGGAAACAGGGAATTAAACAAAACTCATCTCCGTGTGCTGCAATCATGACAAGCACATATAAAACATGTATGTTTATCCTGCCCAACTCTACAAGCAGAAGGTGGGGAAAGACAGAGGGGAGGTTTCTATAAAACAGCTCATAGAGCATTGAACTCATTTCTCCCCAAAATGGGTCTCTAAGGAACCCCATCCTCAACCATGGACTGCTGCTTTGCCCACCTTTCCAGAAGACATCCTTCTGCATCTCCCAAAAGGCTATAAAAACCTAACTCCTGTCCTAAATATTAAGTCAAACCTTAGTCATGTCCCTTTGAATCAACCCCTTGCCTGTAAGTCCTTTATCTGCATTTTCATGTATGGTTTCAGGATGAAAATCGGCAAGAAAAATGTCCCAAAAACACATTAGAAAGTCTTATTTATGTCATTTATTAATGACCACGACATCACACTCCCTTCATACTGGAGTAAATTAATAACTAAGCAGGGTTCTGTGCAGGGAAGACTCTGCCTGCTGCAAAAAAAAAAAAAACCAAACCAAAAACCAAAACCCAACCCAGAGAACTTGCTTTATTAACTTCTGCAAAGCTTTCAGGGAATTGCAAGGGAAAACAAATCCCCTTTTCGGGTCATTTAAGCCAGTTTGTAATGGACAAAATTACATCAAGGCACCATAAACAGATTTGTACAGGTGTAAGTGAAGTAGAGCCTGAATGACTGTGACATACTCAAATTCAATTAAATGACTGAAAAATGTCTTTAATATGAGCTCTGGCTGGGCCCATTACACGTGGACCTTGTTTGTTGCTGTGTGGAGAAGATTGCTGGGATACATAATCCATAAGCAGTGATGGATTAGAGGCAGAGCCTCTTTTTCCACAGGTCTGCTTTCATTAGCTGGCACGGAGCTGCTCCTGTTTATGCCACAGTTCTTGACACCCAGGCAACATTTTAATTCTGAATATGCTCCTTTTGGAGAGCTGAAGATCCCTGAGCTGACTTCACTGTACCTTTTATTAAGTACTGTAGTAATGACTTGGGAGACACAGCAAAGGCAGTGACAGAGAGATTTGCAGACACTGTAAAAAAGAGAAGCAGGAGCAGAGTTCAGTCAAGGAAAATGCCAAGGCGATATACTGGGTAGATAAAGAGGAGTTCTGATAGGGCAGGAAAGTTAAAGCCATTGGAATAAATCTTGTGCTCAGGGGTAATGTCCCAAAGCAGGAGTTTACCTGATGAGGAAGGGTGATCTCCATCCCTGAATATGTCACCAGCTTCATGCCCCACCACACACCCATCTAGGGGTTTATTTAGCATCACACCCATCATTTTTAAGTGAGAAGATCCATGGTCATCTTGCCAGCTTCACTTACTCACTATGTGGCATTGCTGAACCTGTACCAAAGTCCTTTTTCCAGGCCACTCCATGAGCATAAGGAAAGTCATTGTTAGTGACTGGCAAAATTTGCTACTCCTCGTATCACTGCAGCCTCGAAAGACAAGCCATCCATAAAAAGCAAGGTCTAACTTGTGCCTGCCCCATCCCTGGAAGTGTCCAAGGCCAGGCTGGATGGGGTTTGGAGCAACCTGGGCTGGTGGAAGGTGTCCCTGCTCGTGGCAGGGGGTGGCACTGGGTGGGCTTTAATGTCTCTTCCAGCCCAACCCATTCCATGATTATGGGATTCTCTCAACTCCTAAAGAACAAACAGCTCTGGTCTTGCTGCCATAAGTCACCCAGCAGACCAAACCCCCTAAGGTCACAGGAGGGTGCTGACACCCTCATAGTCCATCTGTAAAGAGAAGCCTTGTAGAGGTAAAGCTCCAAGAAGCAGACAGATCCTCATTCTGTCGATGGAGTGTTCCTTAATAGCATTTCTGCCTTGGAAAATCAAGTCATTTTTGGCTCTGAAAGTAGGAGGCAGTTACCATAAATGAGGGTGTCTGTTTTTCCCATCTTTATCAAATAAATCTGTGTAAAAGGCCAGGAGAAATCTGTCCTGAAAGGATGAATTTCAATTCCTGGAACTCAGCACACTTCTGTAAAAGAACTTCAGAGTCCCAGAATGCCAGCGTGGGTGAGGCTGGAAGCACCCAGAGTGTGTCACCTGGTGCCACCTCCTGCTCCAGCACAGGGCACAGGGTTGTGTCCAGAGGGCTCTGGAATATCCCCAGGGAGGAGACTGCAGCCCCTCTCTGCTCTCTGCTCAGGGCTGGGTCACTGCCCAGCCAAGAAGTTCTCCCTCCTGCCCAGGTGGCACTTGCTGGGCATCAGTTCCTGCCCGTGCCTCTTGTGCCAGGGCTGGGCCCCCCGAGCAGAGCCTGGTCCCTGCTCTGCCCCCTCCCTGCAGGCACTGCCCCCCATGGGCCCCCAGGTCCCCTCTCCGTGTCCCCTGTGGAGGCTGAAGAGCCCCAGCTCCCTCAGCCTTTGCTGCTCCCAGAGATGCTCAGTCCCTTCAGCAACTTTGTCACCCTCAGGGAGATCATGGAGTTCCCACATCACCCCACCACAGTCCAGACCTTTCCCATCCCACACCTTTCACTGGTTCCAGTGCCACAGAGCGCCACCTCTTTGGCCAGGGTCAGTCTGCTTTTCTCTTCCTATGGCTCACCATGACTTTGAGCTTGAAGGTGTCCCACAGTGGTGCCCGTGAGGGCTCTGCCAGAACTACCTGGATAGCTGGGAGTGCTTGGAGCTGCACTGCACAACCATGATTGCTACAGGAGGGATTCATTTGGATAATGTAATGACTTTCCACAAGAAGTGCCCCATGTCCCTGCCAGGCTGGGACTCACCCATCCCAAAAGAGGGACCTTGAACCCCTACCAGAAGTACCTGGATAGCTGGGAGTGCTTGGAAATGCACTGCACAACCAGGATTGCTACAGGAGGCATTCAATGACCATCCACAAGGAGTGCCCCATGTCCCTGCCAGGCTGGGACTCATCCATCCCAAAGAGGGAGCCTGAACCCCTTCTTCAGGTGCCAGAGGAGGGCTACAGTCCCTGGATCCCATCCCAAGGGGATCCCAGAGCCCAACACAGCTCAGAGGATTGACAAGCTCTGCTATCAGGTCTGTGTGTGTGTAATTCCAGCCATGCCAGCAGCTCAATTAGCTCCAACAGATATTATCCATATGCTTAAGTGCTCCCTGGGATTGCAGTCCCAGCTATTAGCAGCAAGAGCATTTACTGACTGAAAGAGAGTTTTACATTGTAAATATTATCAGATGGAAAGGCTCAGCTTGGTTTGGAGCAGGAGAAACACGGGCAAGGAGCACAAGATAAATATTCCACAGTAGGGGTTCTATATGGCATTATTCAAAAGGAAAAAAAATAAATATAACCCAACAAAAAAACCCCAAACCCTGGCTGTCCCATCCTGAAGCAGTTGGATGGCTAATTAAGTTTCTATCAAATAAATAAGCATACCATAAGGACTACAGAGTGGTGAGTAAACTGTCCTTGCCACTCCTCCCAGCCAAATTTGTGTCAGAGTGGAAAAATGAGAAAAAATTGTGTCTTAACTTCTAAACTGTGAGCAAGCCTAGTTATTCACAATGAATGAGTCCCAGCAAATTGTCAAGGAATAAGCAGGGAAAGGGTGGAGTTTGGTGTTTAATTTTTAAAATAAAAGTCTATTTCATTTTGAAATACATAAGAGTAAACTGTGGCTATTAGTTCTAAAAGACTGCTTCATCCAAAAATATATTGAAATGGAAAAACATCTCATTAAAGAGATAAATAACTGCAAAAAAAAAAAAAAACCATTTTGCTCTGCCCCAAAATGTAACATTGTTTATTTCATTTCACTGGGAACAACAAAAAAAAATCTAGACTTTCATCTACTGAATTTCTGTGTTGTAGGAGATTCACAGATTTGGCTTCAGGGCTAATCCTATATGTCTTAGATGCTTAAGAGAAGTGAAGGTGCCATGCTCCTATTAGCAGAAAATAAATCCATTTAAAAACCAGAAAGAACAATTACAACCAACTAACATGACTTTCTGTACAAAAAAAAAGCTTTCTGATTTTCCTCTAGAGGATATTTTTCACGACTTTCTTCCACTGCAAACCCTAAAAGCCCTGGGGAACAGAGAAAATGTCTTTTACCTTTGTTATGTGACTCTATTAAATATAGATCCATGTGTGCCTGGTATGCAGTCTTTATTTATTTGGCTCAGATGGGCAGAATTAAATGTATTCATGATTTTGCTGCCATTCTTGATTTTGTGTTTAACAGGAAACCCCAGCAAACACCGCTATAAAAACCAAGCGAAACATTTACCATCACATTTGACCTCTGAGAATTGCACTTGCACCTTAGCAGAACTCAGCCATAAAGGGAACATTTTTAAAGATCCCTGTTATCCAACAAAGGTTGTTGGCAATGCCCCCATAAAACACATGTTCGAGGCTATTAATTGCACTGCAGGAATGAAATCCTAGTGATGTGTCCCCATGACACACAAAGCCCAGATGCTGCATTGACAGCACCAGTTTCACACACTGCTGGTTGGTAAAACTGCCCCAAATCTGCAAGATGCCCTTCTATGGGGCACTGGCAGCTCCCAGACCATTGGAGTAAGGAAGGAGGATTCTGGAGAGCAAAGGGGCTGGGAGAGAAAGGCACAGGACCCTACAAATCTCATAAAACACATTTAGACCTCATTGGCATCCCAAGGAATTTAAGCAGGAGCTTGAAATTAAACTGGCCCATAAATGTTCTTCCTGACTCAGGACAATCAGACTCTGGATGGTTAACAACCAAAGTTCAGTTTAACACTTCTAAAATGATGAAGCTATGGAGGATGCAAAGTGTTTTGGTCGTCTCAGCTGGACTTCCCTGCATGTCAATGACAACCTGGAGAGGACACAGATAAGTTTTAAAGCCCAGATGTTCAGAGACCAGGCATTGCTGCTGGAGAGGAGATTCAAGACTTTTCTCTAAACTTACAATAACATTTTACTTGGAAGTTTACACAGACCTGTGATCCTTCCAGTACCTACAGGGGGCCTGCAAGAAGGCTTGAGAGGGACTTATGGTGAGGGCATGGAGTGCCAGGACAAGGGCAGGGCAGGGTTAGGTGGGATACTGTGAAGGAATCCTTCCCTGGGAGGGTGGGCAGGCCCTGGCACAGGGTGCCCAGAGAAGCTGTGGCTGCCCCTGGATCCCTGGGAGTGTCCAAGGCCAGGTTGGATGGGGCTTGGAGCAACCTGGGCTAGTGGAAGGTGTCCCTGCCCATGGCAGGATGGTGGCACTGGGTGGGCTTTGAGGTCACTTCCAAATCAGGCCATTCCATGGAACCTGATTCTGTGATTCTATGAAAGTCATGGTCTTCTGAAGACTGAGGATGTTTGGCTGAAATAAAGACAAGGTGAATGAGGAAACTTCTCATTGGATGATTCATGGGATCAGACTGGAGACCCCCAGCATATGCACAAGCTGTGCCAGGTCACTTTTGGAAAAGTTCCTCTGAAGATGCAGAGGAGACCAGCCCGGGAAGCCAAGTGCCAGTCCAGAGATGAAACAAGGACACTCATTTCAGTGTGTGACCAAAGCCACACATGTGGACCATGGCTTGGATGCCTAGGAGAGTACTCGACTCCAATGATGGGTCCCCACCACCATCAATGTGTCTTCTGTGGCCAAGCCTTGAGCAAGATTGGCTTTGTCTTTAAAAATCTGGAGTCATCCCATGGCTCTGGGAATGAGAAGTGCAAGACAAGGGAAAAGAGAGTTCAAGAAAAGGGAGAGAGAGAAGCAGAGCTAAAGATTAGTCAACTGCTTTGATTATTTCACTTCACATTTTAATCTGCACATTGAATCCCAAAGATTAATGTACACGACAGTTGAATTAGCATTTATTTGTTTTATAAAACAAAATTGTGTTTACTGTGCCTCTTTCTTGGACCTTCTGGCCAATATAGCCTGAAGTTCTAAAGCGCAGAAGTGACAGAAAATGATTGCACTGACTTTCTGCAACTGTGTGGCTTCTTAATTGCAGCTTTTCCCTTCTCAAATCCGAGCAAAAAGGAGCAAGTGATGACTGCAGCTGGATGAATGCTGCAATCATTACCCTTGTTGGAGTGATACGTTTCAACAACACCCCCAGTTCCTGATTCCCATGCATGGCTTTATAATGACCACGGATTCGGAGGAGAAAATGCCATTCCTGATTTTATTCTTAATGGGGTGTGAAAGCCTTGCTATGTGGTAGAGGCTAATTGTCACTTGGAATGTAATTTCCCCCACTCCAAGTACATGGGTGCTTCATGGCATTAATTAAAGGGTCCCACCGTAGGTTTGGTCGACAAGGAGTGGGGGGATTTCTTCCTTCAAGCCAAACAAAGCATTTAACAAAAGCACATTTCATCCCAGGTAGGATGTGGCCATGTGAAAGAGCCTTCATGGCCTTCAGAACATTTGGTATCTGCATAATTAAACTAATCAATTGCAGAGCAGTAGTCAAAAGTCAGATCTTAATGAACTGGAAAAATGATGCTTCAATTTGCTGTCTCAAATCCCCAAATTAGCATAATAAACACGACATACTCCTAATCTGTGGGAAAAGGCAGTGTTTTTTCCTTATTCTTCATTGGTTACTGTGTATTAAAGACATTCTTTACAGTGAATTTCTAAAACATCAGCTGGTTTTGAGTAATTTAATAAAAATAATGCAAATATGTTCTGCAAAACCCACAACATCTTGTTGCTCTTGCTGGAAATATAATTTCTTCACAATTTTTTTGTTGTTATAAAATTCCCATCCCATTTAATACATATACAGAGCATATTTCCCAAGGGGTGGGCACCTCCTAGGAAAGGAGGAATATTCCCAAGAAACCCAGTTACCCCCAGAGACCTGACTGCTGGGGGGTCAGAAGTGACTTGTAATCTACTTTGCCTTCGTTTTTAATGCATTGGGGAGGGATTTGATTGCCATCAGTGAGAACCTGACAGTGATTGATGTGATTCTCCATGTCCCTGAGTGGCCAAGATCCAGCCCTGCTGACATTCAGGTCACAGCCCCCAAAGGGTTGGCTGCAGCAAAGGATGGCAATTGTTTATTTCCCAGAAAATGTGATATATCCATTAAACCTCATTCTCTAAGGTCAAACTTCAGATTCTCCCTCTCCACTCTGCTCTCCTGAGACCCACCTGGTGTCCAGTTCTGGTGTCCCCAGCATAAGGAGGACACGGAACTGCTGGAGGAAGCCCAGAGGAAGCCACCGAGGTGCTGAGGGGACTGGAGCAGCTCCCTGTGGAGACAGGCAGGGAGAACTGGGGCTGCTCAGCCTGGAGAGGAGAAGGTTGTGGAGAGCTCAGAGCACCTTCCAGGGTCTGCAGGGGATACAGGGAAACCAGAGAGGGGTTGTCCATCAGCAGCTGGAGGGACAGGACAAGGGGCAATGGGTTCACACTGACACAGGGGAAATTTAGGTTGGATATGAGGAAGAAATCTTTCCCTGGGAGGGTGGACAGGCCCTGGCACAGGGTGCCCAGAGAAGCTGTGGCTCCCCTGGATCCCTGGAAGTATCCGAGGCCAGGTTGGATGGGGCTTGGAGCACCCTGGGCTAGTGCAAAGTGTCCCTACACAGGCAGTGGGACTTCCTGAGCTTTGAGGTCCCTTCCAAGCCAAACCATCCTGGGATTCTGGAATTCCATAACAGGGGGATCCTGAGAATCACAGTCCCACTGCCCTGCCTGAAATTGTGAAAACATGGAAAGCAACACTTGTCCCAGAATAAAAGTGCTACCCCAAACCAAGAACGAAAAAAACCCCAAACAAAAACAAAACCCAAACCCACAAAGTATCTCAGTCACAGCAAGGTGTTACCTAATGGAAGTGGGGTGGGGAAGGACCCTAAGGCAGTTTGTTGGGACAGATTCCTAAGGGATCATCCTGGACATGTGGGACTGTGGGCATTGCCATCAGTCCTCAACAATAAAGCTAATCTGTATTGCACCAGTGCCCTGCCTCATTTTAGCACTGCAAAATAGCCAAAGCTTTGGAGAATAGCTGAGCCATCTGCGCCTGCAGGTGTTTACAATGCTGAATAAATTAAGAAGTGACAAGGCAGTGAGAAGGTTACACTTGAATAATTACCATGGAAAACTCAAAATCTTATGCACCATTTCAACTGCAGAAGATGGAGTAGCTTCCCCTGTCCTTTTAAAATCAGTTTCCTCTGCTGTTTGGTTTGCCCTTCTGTGTGAAGGACATCTCCCTTCTTCAAATACAGAACACTTGCTGAAATTAAGCTTTGTCAATACTTGTGCTAACAAGGGGGTTTTTTATTCCTTTTTGATTTAATTGAGGCAAGAAATTCAGTTACCAGCATTGGGAACAAAGTCCTGTGCTTGCCTATTTGCATCCCCAACAGCCTGTTCTGGGAGAGCATCTTCTGGCTCTTGTTCCCTTTCTGAAAATCTCTAGAATTGCTCCGTTTAGACATGGTGAAAAGGAAGGGAAGGGAAGGGAAGGGAAGGGAAGGGAAGGGAAGGGAAGGGAAGGGAAGGGAAGGGAAGGGAAGGGAAGGGAATTAAAACTTTTTAATGGGGAGATAACTATTAGAAACCTTTCCATGGCATCTGTGGTAGTGAGCCCTCTGTTTGACCACAGCAGCAGTGCATTTAAGGATCTCTGGAGGCAAACCATGCATGAGACTAAAGGAATTGGCAATTAAACATTCTGGTCTCTTGTCAAGGGGCACAAGTTTTTTCTGCTATTCACAGAAGACTGTGCACACACAAGGCCACAAAGAGCTCCAAAGCAAATCTATCTTTCAGGAGTTTCAGTGTAAATAACAGAGCTTGCTCCCTAAAGTAACTTCCCCTCTTTAACTGCCTGCAGAGAGCCCCCTGCTTCCCCCAGGAGCTGGCAGCAGTGTGTTATCAGAGACAGGCTGAGCCCCAAGGAAAAGCAATTGCAGAGGTGTAGGAGGGGAGTTCCATCTCCCACCACATGCAGCTTGGCCCAGGGCAGCGAGCACATTCCTCCATGGCATCACAGCAGCCTGGAAAATCAGACTACTCAGGGGCTAAAAACTCTGCTTTTTTTCTGGGAGGGAAATAATAAACCTGGGGCTTTTAATTTTATGAAGCAGTAGTATTGCAATGATGAGAAGCCTGATATCTGTCACCTGCAGGGTCACACGTGCTTTTGCAGAGATGCAGGATCGGCCCCTGGGCTTGAGGCACCAATTTTGGAGCCACAGGGTTTCCCAACTCCTTATTCTTTTATCCCAGACTCATTAAGTCCATATTTTGTTGAGACATTTTTATAGCACTTAAAATGAAAGCAATTAGTAGAATTCTTGATTAGGAGAGTGATTGTGGTTTGATCAGAAGATTCAGCTGGGTTAGTAACATAAGATGCAAACTGGGTTACCTTCCCCCTCAGCTGGCAAACCAGAACAGAAAAATACTTCAAATTAAATATATACCAATACAAAAAAATATAACAGCAAACGTGGGTATGTGTTATCTCTGCAAAGCAGATGTTATTAATGTGTCATATAGTGGCTGGTGCATGGAGGAACTAATAAATGATCTACAGCTGTAATTGTGCTTATTTTATTACATGGAATGACCTACGCTGAGATGCA
Source organism: Anabacerthia variegaticeps (assembly GCA_035583185.1). Classification (NCBI taxonomy): domain Eukaryota; kingdom Metazoa; phylum Chordata; class Aves; order Passeriformes; family Furnariidae; genus Anabacerthia; species Anabacerthia variegaticeps. The sequence goes on along the minus strand of JAWWEW010000006.1, from coordinate 25,192,351 downwards.
AATCTAACAAACCCCACTGAATATGCCTAATAAAGGAATTTAATCTTAACCTTGAGCAAAACTGAGGTGTGGGGGTTGCCATACAAAGGGTTACTTTTTGGTGATTTGCATGTTGCCTCCCCAAAGGGAAGCAGTCACATCCAGCAGGGGCTGCTGGATCCAGGATTCCAGGACACGTGTGGTTTGTATCCGGAGGTTCATCCCATGGCAAGGCTGAGGGCTTGTTCCCAGCTGGCACACGTGTAGACACTCACCAGAATGACTTTTTTTCCTCTTAATTAGCGACACTGAATTGTTTGGTTCATATTGGAGGTTTTGGAGGACAGCTACGATGGAACACAACCCAAAAAACGTGTATCGACCAACAGGATTCACGAGCAATTCTTAGGTTTGGAATTTTGGCACAAGGTTTAGCCACCCTTAGAGGGTTGGGATTGTTCAGCCTGGAGAAGAGAAGATTCATGGGGACCTCACTGTGGCCTTGCAGCGCCTGAAGGGGCTACAGGAAAGATGGAGAGAGACCATTGACAAGGGATGGAGGGACAGGACACGGGGAATGGCTTCCCACTGCCAGAGGGCAGGGTGGGATGGGATATTGGGAAGGAATCCTTCCCTGGGAGGGTGGGCA
>JAWWEW010000006.1:25179611-25191623 GCA_035583185.1 Anabacerthia variegaticeps | reverse complement strand
CCAGGTTGGATGGGGCTTGGAGCACCCTGGGCTGGTGGGAGGTGTCCCTGCCCATGGCAGGGGGTGGCACTGGGTGGACTTTGAGGTCCCTTCCCACGCAACCTATCCCATGATAAATCAGATATCAGGCAAGAAAAAACCCAGTCAATAGCAAGAAAAACCAGCTGAAGACACCCAGGGACAAGTTTTTTTTCACTTTCTCAACTGCCAGGCCAAGAGAGCTACAGACAATTGCAATATGTTTGAAGCAGACCTACCTGAGCAATCAGATCAGTTATTGAGCATTTGTAGGATCACCTAATTAAAATGTTAGCAGGCAAATTGGACAGCATGGAACCACTCGACAGAAAATTGTATAAGGCAGGGCGTTTTCCCCCAGTGAAATAAACCTCCTTCTCCAGAGGCACGATGTCCTTTGATTCCATTTTGATTGCTTTATAAAGCTTTTGGCGTCTAAATTTGAAAACCGAAAAACAAATTTGCTCCTCAATTTCTTTTCCTCACTAAAATAGAGCAGGGGAAGGAGGAAGGTGGTGTGAGAAGAGAGAAACCTTAATATTAAACTGTTTTCGTAGTTGCACAAAACTCCAGGAAACTCAGCGTGGGATGTCGTGGCAGAAACTGAAACGTGTGGCAGGTGAGGGGCAACAAGAGTCAATAAACAGGGGCAAGGTTTTCTTGTGGAAACAACCATAGCCACAAAGGCAACAAAGCACAGCATCACAGGATGTTTTGGGCTGGAAGGGACCTTAAAGCTCATCCAGTCCAACCTCACACCTTCCATTAGCCCAGCCTGCCCTGGCCTTGGACACTTCTGGGGATGGGGCAGCCACAGCGTCTCAGTTCCACATGTCATTCTGACAATGACCCTGTTATTTCACAGTTATGGCACAATATTAATCGGGGCAATCAAGATTTGCAGCAGCATTTTGGTGTTTTCCAAGCCAGCCTGCTGCTATTTTATCCCTGTGAACCATAGCCCGCTCAGACAAAAGGGGTAAAAGGAATTGTTCCTTCAGTTTTGTTGCACGGGGGTCTGTGGGAGAAACAAGGCAGAGTTTCTCCTGTTTGCTGAGTCGGAGGGTTTGGTCTCCTCTCTCACACGTCGTAATTTCCCCTGCCTGTTCCATCATCCCTCTGGCCTCTCTGACACATCTCACATCAAGGGAAGCTTGAAATGATCTCCAGGTGTTTTATGAAACCCACAGCAGAGGGGTGAACATGTGCTGAGGAACAGGGCATGGGGGCAGAGCTTTGGTTCCACCGTGCTATGGCACAGCTCAGTCCAAACTGGGCTGTCACAAGAAGCAAATAATCAAGAAAACAACATTTTTGTGCTTCCTGCCCCTCGGGAATTTTGTATTCCTCATGTTTTACTGCAGCTGAAAACACCGAGCCTAATCAGGCTTTGGGGAGCTTCCTGTTTTCGTGAGTTTTAACCAAAGGAAATATGAAATTGCAGAATCAGGTGGGTTTGTAGCTCGGAGGGCAGACGTGTTCCCTCTGGTGCTGTCACCTTCCAACAGCTTCCTGCTCTCCTTCAGGGAGATGGTGCCCAGGAGGAATAAAGATACTGGAATTTTGTAGTCAATCACTGAGCTCCTGGAGCAAAGACCTGTGGGTTTGCTGTCGGCTCTCGGGGCTAACAGGGCACCAGGATGGGATGGTGAGGAGCCTGATGTGTGCCCTCTGCTCTGCCAGCACCCAGCAATGGTCAGTCAGACCCCTCCTCTCTGCTCCCTGGATGCTAAAGACAAATCAAATATTATTTACCACTCTAAGCACTATAAGTGCCAGAAAAAGTGGTTTGCTATGCACATAATTACTGTCTTGTGGCTCCAAGGCACTGTTTTCTCCCAGATAGGAGAGGAATAAAAGCATATATCCTTGCAAGAGATCAAAACCAGAGAGGACAGAACGATGGCAGAAAAAGAAATGCACCCAAATAATTGGACTTTGCAGAAATGTGATATCTCAGACAAACAGGCAGAGGAAGCACTTTGTGAAAAATAAATGAAACAGAGATAGAAGAGAAACAAACAGAAATAAAAATAGATTGTATCAATCTAACAGGCTTAGACTTCCCTAAGCTTGTATGTATTGACTTTAATGGGACTGCTCTGGCTGCTTTCTGCATTTAGAAGTGCAGGACTGGCACCTGCCTTTTCCAAATCACAACCTTGTAGGGCCACATGAAGATGTCCCCATGGGCACCAGATGATTTGGTTACTGGATTTCGTGTCTCTCTGTAGTCTGGACATCTTCAGGCTGCTTTGGGACTGTTTTGAGCACAGAAATTTCATTCTGTGCCATCACAACACCAGAAAAGTATATATTGAAAAGGACGTCAGGCCTTCAAAACTTTTAAAACTCCTGTGGAAGAAAATACACAGTAAGGAGAGACAGAACTTAGCAAGGAAATGCATAGCAACAGTGAGGGGTTTGCTTCATGAAAAAGAAAATCATTGATAATGTGTGTCTATTTATAAAACTTGATAAAAACAAGTTCTTAAAACGTTCAGGTTTCTGTTTCCTTCTGATGCTGGCAAAGATAAAAGTTTGTAAATGGTATCAGCCTCGATGTAGTTGGTCTTGGAGATTCTTTTTCCTTTTGGGTAAAAAGTGAAAGCCAAAAGGTTTTGAAGTGATCTATAAAAGGGGAAGGGCTCATTCTTTCTTCACACAAAGCACTGTGAAAGACCCAGCAACCCTTCAGGCGGATTCGTCCCCTTCTGCAGCTCTGGGCTACCTGCTGGCTCTGCTTTGGACAAACAGTGATGACACTCTTCCTTCCCCCAGCTCCTCGGGGCTGGTCCCTGCAGGGTGCTCAGGTGGCAGTGATGCAGCCCCTGGAATGACTCTTCCCTTGGCTTTGTTTTCCCTGGGTATCCAAAAGAAGAACCTGGGTCCATCCTGGCTTCTCAGCAAGGTGACTCACCAGCACAAAGGTCCGTGAGCACTGATGCAGCCCTAAAATGGGGTGTTCCTCTGGGTACAAGTCAACTTTGGGGTGTAAATGTAGTTTCCAGGGTGCTAATTGGAGTTCCTTGCTTCTCTGCTACTTCTGTAACCCATCAGACAGGAAAGCACTGCCACGAAGACACTCCCCCCACCCAAATCAACCAAATGCCCCAGGCTTTTTTGTTGTGAGCATCTCAAGAGACCCCCAGTTAACCACCAGGCTCCTCAGGGAGCCCGTGTAGCTCCTACCCCCAGCGACCTTCTTCCTCAGGATTTGTGAAGCTCCTCAGATACTTCCTGCTGCCTCTCCTGATCTGTTTGCCTCTGCTCTTCCTCTCACCCACCTGCAGTGTCCGTGGCAGTCTCTGACCCACCAGCTCCTGGTTTGTCATCCCTGAGGGTCCCCCAGATCCCTTTGCAGCAAACCCTGCTCAGTTCTGTCCTGCTGCCTGGGGAGAGCTCTGGCACAGATGATCTGTGGTCTCCACCAAACAAGAGGTGGGTTCTGCTTTCCCACACACAGGAATGTTCTCCAGCACGGCAGAGAGGACATGAGGACAACCTCACCATGCTCAGAGGTAGATGCTCTGAAGGAGCTGTGCCCTACAGAGGGGAAGAGTAATGAAGTGGAGTGAGAGGGGATCAGGAAAAACACATTTTATCTTCATTTTAAAGGGCTTCTCGCCACAAGACTCCTTTTTTCTTTCTTTTCTTTTTTAGCATAGCAAAAAAAATTGGAAACTTTATCAAATAGGCCCTTTGGCTTGTCATTTGAGCTCTTCTCTCTTTTCCCTTCTTTCCAGTGAGAAAAAGAAAGCAAAAAAACCTGGAAATGAGACAAATCTTGTCAGCCCTGAGAACTGGTGAGACTGTTTATGCTCTACAAGAATGAGTTTGTTCAGCTCTTTGTTTTTTTCATCAAGGATTAATTTTTGATTAAAATTTTTCGAAAATAAGTTTAATTGAAATAAATCCTCCAAGCAATTTGGTTCTGCTGCAACTGTCTCCTGATCAAAAGGAAATCTAAAGAAATGACATGTGATTTTAAAAATTGCAGGTGGTGATAATTAGTGTGTTCCCAGGAAAGTATAACAATCTCTGTGTAGTAAAAAGACCAGGAAAAAAGTCAACATGCTTTGAGCTGGTGTGAACGAAGCCTTTTTTAGACAGATATCACATAGACATGAAGCTGGGGAAAATAGGATATCTCTGAAATGAAAGGCAGGTGCTGGAGAGCAGTGTGGATCAAAGGAAGTAGAGAATGTGCATCACGATGTTAAAAAACCAAGGTGCTACAGGTATCAGAGTGGATGCCCCAGTTTGATTGCACTTCCCCAGCATGGGGGAGCATTTACTCCAAGGACTGTCCAGTCTAGAAGAAAGGGCCAGAAGTTGAGGTCACACTGAAAGTCATCAAATAAACCACCTCTCCACTCGCAGCAAGTGCTACGGAGCTAAAACATCACAGGGACTTTCAAATATTACAACAGCTTTGTTTTCTTCCAGAGCAGACCATGTTTCCTGCACATCCTCCCGCTGCTGGGCAGAGCTGGAAGCTGCCAGGTGCAACCCTTTAGTTCCCACAAGATGAAGTTAATGGAGAGCAGAGCACTTGTGAGGGAGTTTAGTGTGACTATTCTGGGTTTTTTCCACAACTCTCAATGACCATCAGATAAATTCCAGCTGCTTTGGGCCCCACAGATCCTTGTGGGTGATGTATCAGCCATTTCTTACCTACTGTTTCCTTCAAGGATCTGTCTGAAATGCATCCCATTTTGGCCATGCTCACAAGGTTATTTCACCTCAACAGATTTTTAAGGAGAAAAAAAAAAAAGAAAAGGATTTTAATTTAAGAACCAGAGGCTTTCTCTCATGTAAAAAACACTTCAGAAAGCTTCACTGAGAGCTGAAAATCAATAGTGTTGCTCTTTTTGCAGAAAATGCTCGCGGTTTGAGAGCGCAGCTCCGGTGCTGGAGAGCACAGCTGTGGAGACACAGGCACATCTATCACGGCGAGCCACGAGGGCATTGTCTTTGGCTCCCATTTACACAGCATTAAATTCTGCTCTGTTGACTTTGAGTTTGACACACCACTAAATCTTGGGTCCCCAAGCAGAACCCTCTCCAGTTCGTGGTGTTTCGCTGGCTGTCTCAGGCCACGAGTGTCACCTTCATTTGAAATTCTCTCCTCCCAAGTGTGCTTAAAATATTCTCAGAGTTTTTTGAGGAGCTTGGGCCGTGTTCCAGGGCCATGGCAAAGCCAAAGTTCTGCAAGGGAGGGTTTTTTTCCCTGGTTTATTTCAAAAGCGTCCCTTTACAGGTCTGCCCAGTCCCAAAGTAAGGTCTGCTATTATGCAAAAGCAATTTAACGTGGTATGAGTTATGACTGAGAGGATCCAGACAGGTGTTCATGGCTTTTAATTAATGTGCTCACTTCACACCTTTAATTAATTTGTGACAACATTCTGGAGTGTCACCCGTGCAAAGAAAGACAACTTTGCTGCCCAAGGCTCAGCAGAAAGTCTAAAGTATTTTGTGCCTTCTGGCACGGATGGCTCTGCAGGAACACCAAGAGCTGGAGCAGGATGGGAGCTGGGAGCAGGAGGATGCAGGCAAAAGGAATGTATAAATAATCATGAACAAATCCACTTAGAAAGAGCCTTACCATAAACTGACTCTTAAGCCTTGCCTAAAGGCAGGAACGGATCCTGTGGTATCAGTGAACCACTTCTGCTAAATCCTGGAATCATGGAATGCCAGGATGGTTCAGGTGGGAAAGGACCTCAAAGCCCACCCAGTGCCACCCCTGCCATGGGCAGGGACACCTTCCACCAGCCCAGGGTACTCCAAGCCCTGTCCAACCTGGCCTTGGACACTCCCAGGGATCCAGGGGCAGCCACAGCTTCTCTGGGCACCCTGTGCCAGGGCCTGCCCACCCTCCCAGCCAGCAATTCCTTCCCAATATCCCATCCAAATCTATTCTGTAGCAATTTGAATCCATTCTCTCATAAAACATCCCTCTCCACCTTTCTTGAGGATCTCTACAAGTTCATCTATTTGAGTAAATGTGAGAGTGAACTTCAACTTTTTTATCAACACAATCATTTTGCAGATTCTGCCTCAACCCCCTCTTTAATCTATTCAGCTCCAGCAGCAAACTCAGTAAACTTTCAGAGCCGTGTGTCAGCATTTGTCTACAGCACAAATATGTGATTTGCTGATATGGCAAATCGGAAGCTGCTTAATTGCATCAGATTTCTCCCTGAAAAGGCTTTTTAACTACCCTCAAATATCAGCGAGGCTGAGGCTAAGTACATGTTTGAATATTTTCTTCAGTTCTCTGGTGGCAAAACTGCTGATCTGGTTGTTCTTACATCTATGATTGATCCAAAAAAAAAAAAAAAAAGAAAAAAAAAAGAAAAAAAAAGGGAAAAAAAGAAAAGGCAAAATTTTAATCCTAACACAAACACACAGATGAGAGATGCTCCAAAGAAGGCAATTTCATACAGAACTGATTTTCATAACAATTTTCAAGCATTTCCTCTTTTATCAGTGTTTTCTCCTAAACATCAGACACTAAAGTAAATTGAGTTCTCTCTTCCTGATATAATTTGACATTATTTTGGTGGCTTTTGAGTGTCTTTTACCTTGTGATTCGTTCTCAGCAGTAAATATTTGATGAACAGTGGTTCACTTTAAGCTATTTTTCTTCTGTGGGGTATCAAACCTGCCCTGTTTATTAATTTGCCATGATACCTTATGCCTGCACCACTTCAGGTGCCTGTGATTGCCTTTGTTTATAGATCACAAAATCCCAGAATGGTTTGGGCTGGAAGGGACCTCAAAGCCCATCCAGTCCCACCCCTGCCATGGGCAGGGACACCTTCCACCAGCCCAGGTTGCTCCAAGAGCCATTCAACCTGGCCTTGGGCATTTCCAGGGATTTTCAATGTTCTTCTGTCCTTTCTCCTGCCAGTGTCCACCACCCCATCAGCAGGGCTGGCAGCAAGGAAATTGTGCTGATTTGTGAAGCATTCAATCTCATTTCTTGTAATTTTTGGTGCAAAACTGCATTTCAAGGTGGCAAGTGGGGCTTTGAGAAGGAGCACTGAAGGCACATGCTGAAGTTCTCTTTGCCAACTCTGTGTCTACCCCTTGGAATGTTCCAGGTGAAATTCCCCAGTGTCCTCCGTGTCCCTGGCATTTGATTTGCCTGTAACACCATCACTTTGAAACAGCAAATCTAATCATCTCCAAAATCCTGTAAACTGTGATCGAAGTGGGATCAGCTGCTCCAGCTTTGTCACAGGTCTGAAGATCTGAGTCATCATCCCCAAGAGCAGAGTTTTCAGCCTGCCTGCCTTGCTCTGCTGTGACATCTTCTCCCATCTGCTGCTACAACTCAGCACTCCCCGCTTCTTTGGCTATGACAACAGGTAGTTGAGTTTCTCCTACAAATAAGATCCCTACTTGACCCAAAACTCATAAAAAACCATCCTGAAGGGCAGGGCTGAACTCAGGAATATGTGGTTGGGAAAGGAGGAACCATGGTGGAAATGAGAGTCCAAAGAGAGAGAGTTGGGGTGAAGGACACGGGAACCTCATGGGGCAAGTCCCAGTAGTGGGTGGAGAGGAGGAACCAGAGCCAGGGATGAAGAATGGAGAGGAACAAGCTGAGAGCAAAGCTGGGTCCATCATCATATCATGGGCTTGGATTAGTGGTGAGGGACCAATTGTGACACACAATTGGAGGTGGAGATGAAACCTGAGAGGATCAAGGTGATGGGAGGTAACCTGTCACAACAGAAGAGACTCGTCAAACAGAGATGGTGGCCAGGAAGCCGTGGAGGACTGGAAAGGAAACTGCTGCAGAACATTCAGCTGCCAGTGTGAGAAAAGGAGTGGCAGACTGGAAGGGACTGTCCAAGCGGGAGGAAAAGGAGACATACAGAGTTTAGGAGAGGAGTCCTGGAAAAGTTCTTGTGCCATTCCTGTTCTCCCACCCCTCTTAGCCCACAAAAAAACCCCCAAAACTGGGTGAAAACACACTCGTGATGAATTTAGCCTAATATTCAGCTTATAATATTATACGTTTAAGCTAACTCCAACTCTACTCTAGTATTTGTCATCATTTTTTATTTCTTTTTTTTTTTCTCTTATATTTTCTTTCAGTCTTTACATTTTTTCCTCCTTTTCTTTGACCCAAAGACAAGAAATTGTCACAGCCCATGGGTATTCAGCAACCCAAACCGAAGCTGGAGCAGCAAAGACTGATTATTCACAGAAGTCACACAGTGGTTGTTGTTCAGTTCCCTTCATGGCTGAGTGTAACTTATAATTAGTATTTGAAGCAGCCACCAGGGCTTTGGGTCTCAGTGGAACAGAGAGCAGAAAAGCAGGCTTGCTCTGATTTATTCTCCCTGGGAAAAATCTGTTCTCTAAGGCTCATCACACATTCCCTCCATTATTAACCTTTCCAGCAGAAGCTCGAGCGTGGCGTCAGTGTCACATCCCTCCTTGGGAAGGGAGGGAGAGGAGATGCGCAGCAGAATATTTGGCTCATCTGAAGGTGGGTGATGCAAGTTTTCCTAAAACCCTTCAAATTCCCAGGGCAGAAAAGAATTTGGATGCTCCTCCGGCACTTGGTGGCTCTTCTGCATTGGAATAGGGGCAGAGGAGCATCGTGGCTGAGGGGGTGGTTTGCTTTTAGGATAGAACATTTGTCTTCTGGATTTGGGCAGGGATTGATCCCTTCCTTCAGCTAACACTACTCAGACCTCACAGACACAACCCTGGAATGGTCACAACTTGCTCCTCAGCTCTTTGCACATCTGCATAGACTTTACACTAATAAAAATTTAACATCCTCTCTCTTTTCTAATCTTCTTTCTAATAGCAGCAACAGGGATTTGCTATGGCATAAAACAAGGACAAAATAAAAATGGGACCTTCATCCCACTGGTTCGGTTGTCTGGGACCCAAAATGGGACCCATTTTGGTTGTGGACACAGTGGGAATTTAAGCTGTGCAAGTATGTCTGAATTCAATGCCACACAAGATGAGGAAAATAAAAATACAGGAAAGAAATATTTCAGATGGCCGTGCTTAGCAACTCAAGAGAAAAACACTGATATGTAAAGGCTTGCAAACCTTTTTAAAAAATTTAAAACCCAAAAAAAATAAAAGCAAAGAATAATACAGGAACTCAAGCATTGATTCATTCTGAAAAGCAACAGAGACCAGCATTTCCTTATCAGGGGGGTAAGGAACATACTGAAAATCAGCCTCATTTCATGGTAACGATATTCCCTGTGTATCGTCCTCTATATAATGCTGAGTATTATCCTATATACAATGCTGAGTACTCATCGATTCCATATATTGTGCACACCCTCCAGGACGATCTCTCTGCACACGGGGCAAGACAGCCAAGAAAAAGTGACTTAGTTGAGTGAGAGTCACAAGACCTCCCTCTGTGGCCCAGGAGATGTGTCACAGTCACCCCCTGCTCAACCACAAATGTTCTGGCTCTGTCACAGGGACAGCTGGAAAGGAAACGTGCCCCGATATTTTGATTGCATGTTGTCATTGAACTAGAGCAGAGAACCTAGGGGGACAAGCAAATGTATCATTTTAATTAACACCTAATTGTGCTTGACACCTGAAATTGGGTTGAGCTTCTCCCCTGCCAGCCCCAATATGTGAAGGATGTCTGGGCAGCACTGTCCCAACACACAGGAGATGAGAATTCCTTCCATCCTCAGGGTGGAACTTTTTTCCCTCACTTTCTCGTGGAGAAAACACAACATTTTGATATTAAATACTGAAATCAGTAAGAGGGATAACCAGATTTTCAGCAAGTGAAAACCAGAAATCATTTCCGTGGAAATGAGAGTTTTCTTTGTGAGTAGAGCAACTGAAAAGTTACCTACAGAGCAAATCAATCACTGATTTAAAAATACATCTGCACCATTCTTCTCCTCTGGGGTGAGGAACCCAGCACAAACACCAAACCCTTTAAAAGTAATATGTAAATGTAACCTTGAGATTATGGGGGGGAGACCCACCTGGAGTAGTAGAAAGCTCGAGGAAGGTTTAATGGTATGTTCTCAGAAAGGTATAACATTAGCATTGTCCCACCTTATATTGTTCTACTTGTCTCATTAGCTTTTATTAGCACACTGGATTCATCACAGCCTGCTTTATGACACTCTGCAATGTAAATCAATGCAGAACCTCCCAAATGACTAATATAAGCCAGCCAGCTCAACTATAAAAGAAAAGCTTGACAGATGGGAAGCCAACAGAAAACTGCAGGAGGCTGTTAAACTGATTTTTTACTATTTTATATCAAAGTATACAGCTGGAAATGAGAGCAGTTTTATAGGTTAAATGTCAGAGAAGAGAACTAAGGAACCTGAGCCCCCCAAACTGCTCTGGACACAAAGATCACATCGCTTTAACAATGCCCTCCAAACAGGATCTCCTTGTCCTGCTGTTATAGAGCATCCTGATACCCACACAGTGGGAAGAGGATCAAAGCAACGATCCCATGTCCTCTTCTGGAAGAGGGTGGTGTCCAGGTCACTGCTGTCCCACCTGGGCTATCACCAGTGGAGGGGGGTGATGTCCCCAAGCCTTCCCCTCCTGAGAGGGACAACAGGCACCCCTGTTATCACAGCCCTTGCAGAGGGCCCTCAGAGCTCCAGCTCATGGGCTGCCATGTCCTTCCCTTCTCAATTAGCTGGGTTAGCCAAGACATTTTGGCAGGCAGGGAAAGCTCAGAGGCCACTAAACCTCTGCAGGTCATCTTAATATCAAGTCTGATGTGTGTCCCTTGCTCCAGATAAGAGTGAGAGACAGACAGGAGGTCTCTGGCTCTGCAGAGCTCCAGCACAAGAAGCTCACACTGGTCTTTCTTCCTCCAAGGGAAGATGATGATGATGACATTAAGAAAGGTAATGTTGCCTCAGCTGTGATGGACCAAAGGTGCAAACTCCTTCAAAATGGCTTTGCCACCTACAGCTGTAGGTGGCAGCCCGAGTTTAACTTAATTACATTAATTGCCTTGACAATCTGAGAGGATAGGGTGGTTAGCAACTTTGGAGCACAGGGGGATGTTAGCAAGGAAAGCAGTGATAAAATCCAATTCCCTTATGGATAGAGACTTGCCAGCAATTATCTGAGGTGTTGGCTGGCCGTGGGTAGAGCTGCAAAACTAAATGTCTTGGCTGGGTCCACATTTCGTGATTTAACAGAAGTATTTTAGTTCCCAAACTCTCTTGAAGTTAATTTAGAAGGCTCAGCCCCTTCCAATCCGAGCTGCTTTGCAGGGGTGCCCTCATATCAGCTGGTTTTACTTCCAAAATAAGAATTCTCTCAGACTTAGGGATTATTTAAATATGGTATCCTTAAAAGGTTAAAAGGAAAGAAGAGCAGCCAAGAGCAAAGAGTCTGAATTTCACCTGTGATGGGCTTGCTAACAATGCAGACAAGATTCTCAATGGCATTTGTAATAAACAAGCAAATCCTTGATGTTCTTTAAGCCTCATAAACAGAAATGCAGCTGTTCCCCTGAGTGATTCTCAGAGCAGTGTCTCCTGTCTCTTCCAGTTACCTGTCACACCTCCTGTTTAGAGACAGTGGTTAAATTAGGAATAAGTGGCTAAATACAGTGATATAACCAACTTTGTTTAAAATGCTGTTTGCTAAATTGGTGCAGTGCCCTAATGCTGAACACTTAGACCATTACAGACCTCACTGGAATGGATGCGCTTTATTTCAGGGGGTTATTTCAGGCTTGGACTAACACTAAGGCTCAGCTCTAGTCCCTCTTTGAGCCCCTGGGCCAGGGGATCCTCCCACCACTTAGCCCAGAACAACCCCCTAAGCTGGATCTGGCAGCAAAGCACTCAGGGCATTCAAACATATAATGAATTTATATATATATTAAACATAATTCTGCCCCCCCCTTCCCCCCAGGTGAGACCCCACCTGCAGAGCTGCCTCCAGCCCTGGGGCCAGCACAGCAAGGACAGGGAGCTGCTGGAG
>JAWWEW010000006.1:25168834-25179511 GCA_035583185.1 Anabacerthia variegaticeps | reverse complement strand
GGGAGTGTCCAAGGCCAGGCTGGATGGGGCTTGGAGCCACCTGGGCTGGTGGAAGGTGTCCCTGCCCATGGCAGGGGTGGCACTGGGTGGGCTTTGAGGTCCCTTCCAACCCAACCCATCCCAGGATTTTATGATTCTATAATATAATAAGTAGCACCCAGGAGAAGTAACCAGATGCTAAAGAATATGAAAGCTGATGATAAAGTTATCAGCTCGCTGCAAAATACGAAACATTTAAATATGCCTTATTTTATCATGGCTGCTTTTCAAGCTAAAAAGTCAGCCAGCTTTCTGGCAGCTGTTTTGGTCTCCTCCCATTCCTAATACAGTCCCTGAAATGCTCCACATGCACAGGGAATCAGGAGCCCTGCAGGGCCTTGTGTTGTTCTGGTTGTGGGGAGCAGTGATTTCATGGGTATTGTGCTGCCAGTGATATGCATGACTTTGGCTGCCCAGGTTTATTTCAATAGATTATTTTCAAAAAGAAAACCTGTTTTCACACATGTCAGTCATTCAGGTCACATCTTTCTTCAGGACTTTACTGTCTCACTTATTATGGGGTTTTAGTACACAGTGAATAAGAAAAATAGTGATTTCTTAAAAGAAAAATAATAATCCAGTGTTTTTCATACACAGACACACACAAGACTTTCCTCGTCAGAACCATCAGATTCTTGTATTTCATCCACCTCACCTGATATTAGAGAGCAAAAAGGGGGATCTACAACTTCAGCTGGCAGAGAACAACAGGGAGGTGAAAATTATCAGCTTAATGGGAACAGAGAGAGCAGCTTTTCAACACGACCCAGGCCTGGGGTGGGCAGGCTGAGTGGGAGCAGTGAGGGTTTGGTTCTTGGGGTTTTTATCTGTCCTGCAGCCACAGAAGATGTTTGAGCCCCTGCTGAAAACTGACTCACCATGGGGTCTCACCATGAGGTGTAATGAAAGCTCAGCTGAAAGTCTCAGCTGAATGGAGCCTTTTTCCATTCCATGGTGAACTCCTTAAATGGGATTGTGCTTTTCTGAGAGAGGAAATATTGGGGACTCAGGTCTGTTGGGCTTGTTTGGGGAGGGAGAGAGAGAGGCTAATAAAGAAACAGAAGGCAGGATGACAAGGAAATAATATAGTTTCAAAAGAAATAGAATTTAGAACAGCTGCTGCTCTCTCTGCAGTGAAACAATCATTTAATCTGGGGAGCATCTGAGTCTGGAACATTATTAAATAGAGCCTGGGGAAAACACATCACCAGCTCTACAAGAACTTTGGGAGGAAAATCTATCCTGAACTGGGACAAAAGGCTGGAGCTGGTTCAGACTTACAGTTTTGGATCCCCTGAAACTTTTTATTTCAACCAACTTAAAAAGATGTAGTTGATAGGGGAGGGAAAGTTTGGGAAGGTTTGCGAAGGGAAGGGAAGGTTTGGGAAGGGAAATGCATTAATATTTCATTACTACATTATTTTTCCCACTTTCTATAAATAAATTACATAAAACATCAAAGGGAACACCAAGCAACTAGAGTTATTCACTATGATTTTATTAAAAGCGAATGAATTTGAAAACTCAATGGTAAGTGGAATCTGACAATTCAAAATTCCATCTTAAAATAAATTTGAGAGTTTTTTCGAAGCTCTAGAGATTCCCAATAAGGGCCCTGACAACGTTATCTCCAGAGCATTTTGCAACAAAATTCCGTGCTGGGTTTCCATGATCCCTGTTACTTTTCACAGTTTGGGATCCCATAGACGCCCCATTCCACAATTCACTGCAATGCAATTTCCACTGTGCTGAACCCCTTCAATGTGCAGGTCCAAGATTAGTGTTAAATGAAAATTTTATTGTTCAAGTAGAGCTTTAGCCATTTCAAATTGCTGTTCCGAACAGAGTGCATATCCTTAGATAAATAGGGGGTTTAATTAAACGTGGATGAATTAAAGTATTTCCTTAATTATAGTATCACCATTGCCTCCTATTGTTTTCCTGTGTATTAAATTCAGCCTCTCACATTACTGCACTATTAGATCAGAGTGGTAATTGTCAGGTTTTCCTTTCTTCGTGCTTATCTGTGCTTGCAGGGCAGAGTCCCACTTCATTTCTCTCTTTCAACGAGGCAGTCATGAAAGCTCATGAAGGGTCTAACCAGGGCTTCCCTCCTACCTCTCAGGTTTGCAGATGCCTGGAGAGCTCCTGCCACGTTGTCAGGGGCTGAGGGTGCTCCTTCTGGGTGCCCTGCTTGCTGCAGGATGGAACCCAGAGGGCTGGCAGCCACCCCAGAACCTCCAGTTCCCTCCAGGCTTTACAATTCCATGATTATTGCCAAGCTTCTTTCATTATTTTTGCCTTTTCCCCCTCTTTGGGAAACTTTCAGAACTCCAATTTTCCATTCACGAATGAATGAATGAATGACCTCTGCCTCTTCTTTGTCAAATCACAGACATTACATGGAGTAGAAAATCTGAACTCTGACCTGCTCCACCTCACACAGAGCCAGAGCTACTACAAAAACCCAGTTTCATCTGTATTAAGTATAAAATATTTAAAGGAGAGGGGAAGATATGGTTTTATTTAGCTCAAAGGGGGTCTGCTGAGATTTGTGGAGTCCCTCATTTAGCTTCAATGATAAATGAGCCAATCATTTCAACACTTATCCCCAGTGAAACCCCTTTCCCCCTCTCTCCAGTGGGATTCCCTAGAAGCCCTAACAAGCAAGAGCTGGTGTTTTTTGGGGCAGAATCAGGAAATCCAACTTGTCAGAGGTGCTGACCTTCCCATGCACAGCTCAGCATCCCATTGCATTGCATGTGAAGGCTCAAGGGACACACAATGTGGGAATTGTGATCCCCTTGACTTAGGGAAAGCCCTGGAGCAGCCACAAGAGACCTGCAGGAGTGAGGGAGAGCCTGGCCTTTCCAGGCACCTTCAGCAAGTGGCTCAGAAGGACGAGATTTTGCAAACAAACAAAAAATTACCCTAATTTTAAATTAAGGAAGGATTTGCCTGATTTACTGAGTATCTTAAGTCAAGGGGATCACAATTCCTACATCCATAAGAGGCACACCCAGGCTTGTCTGCATCTGGAGCCTTCACAACCCATGGTTGCTGGGGTGTGCAAGGGGAGGTGAGCATCTCTGACAAGCTGGATTTACTGGTCCTGCCCCAAAAAACCACTTGTTAGAGCTTCTAAGGAATCCCACTGGAGATAAATGTTGAAATGACTGACTCATTTATTGCTGAAGCTAAATGAGGGACTCCACAAATCTCAGCAGAGCCCCTTGGAGCCAAATAAAACCACATCTTCCCCTCTCCTTTAAACAGTTTATACTTAATACGGGTTCTAGCACCTTCCAGGAGAACAGAGCGTGCAGCACCATGAGACCTTGCTCTGTGGGTTAAGTATGAAAACCAGTGAGGGAGCCCAGGGCAG
The DNA here is from genome assembly GCA_035583185.1 of Anabacerthia variegaticeps. NCBI lineage: Eukaryota > Metazoa > Chordata > Aves > Passeriformes > Furnariidae > Anabacerthia > Anabacerthia variegaticeps. Next base: position 25,176,087 of record JAWWEW010000006.1, on the reverse strand, counting down.
GCTGAGCACTGAACTGTCCAGCTGACATTCCATCCCCTGGACAATGAGACACTGGAAAGCACAGAGGGGATGTGTCTCAGCTGCAATCCCAAGGAACAGGCAGCAGACTCAGGAGGGATAATGCTGGCAGGAGATGGTTGGGGGCAACAAAACGCCCCTGACAACACGTGCAGAGCTGCTGAAAGATCTCTGTCACTGGTGGAGGTGCTGCTGCTTGTCAAAGTGCTTGTTTCCAAAACACTGGAATTCCCCATGGGAAGGGGAGAAGGAAAAACTGCACTTAATTATAAGAGTAAGATCCGCTGATTGATAGAACCAGGAAAAAAGCACTTTTTCCACATTAATTTACAAATCACCAAATTAGAGAGAAAAAGTGAGTTATTGCCCTACCTGTTTTGATAATTTTACTCTCATAAATATGTGAATTTATTAGAACATTTTCCTTCTTTCTCTTTTTTAGGAGGAAACAAATTGAAGGGAATGACAGAGAACCTAGAAATATGTTAATGTCTTTCCTTCATCAAACAGCCATGAATATACATGATCATTATATATTACTATTTCCAGCTTCTTTGATTTATGTTATAGATAACATGTTTATATAAAGCAAATCTCCACAAGAAGCTGAAGAAAAAGTATAAACTAAAGAAAACAAAAAAAAAGAATCACAACACCAGCAGAAGGGAAATCAAATATCACCTAAATTAAACTCATCCTTAAAGTAGGCCAGACAAAAACTGGTAAAGATCCAGGATTTCTGAGGCATTTTATTATGAAGGGTTTTTTTTATTACCAAGATTTGTGAAAACATGATTTATAAAGATACACAGCCAAAAGATTATTAAGGTGAAGGTAATTAAGCCGTTCGAAGAAAACTGCCCCAACATCCAGTGACTGATATTTATCCCAGTGGATTCCATGTCAGCGCCTCCCAATCCCATTCCCAGAAATTTGTCTAATCCAGAGTGACAGCTTCCAACCTGACAAGCCACTGAACAAATTCCTGCTTAGGAAGGCTTTGCACTGCATGTTGTGTTGAGTCCTTTTGAATGAATTCCCTGCCTGTTTTCTCCATTTTAAAAGGGACCTGAAGTTCTGACATGGCTAAGCACACTTCCAGGCTGAAAATTCAAGATTTCCATACCTGCTTCTTCTACAGCTGATAAACAACTTGCACATGGAGAACTCTGGGATGGTCAGTGCACTGAGGTTGTGGTTGGCACATCCTGATCCCATGAGGACCCCCTTGCTCTGTGACCACTGGCATGTCTGGTTATTGAAATAAGTATTTTGAAGTGTGGAAACAAATCCAGCCATCAGCACGTGCTTGGAAATGGCATGACCTTCTTAGGGACTGGAGTGAAAGTGGATCCTGTCTTGGAGGCTGGTGCAATATTTTCCTTTCTCCCTTCAGGGGAATCTGCTCCAGTCCCAACATCTCTGCCCCTCCAGGCATGTGAATACACCCACCCCTTCATCCCCCGAGGAGAAAACCTTGAGTAAATATCAACATCCTTTACTTTCTTCCTGTATATTTTTGGTTAAGGCTCAGCCAGCTCTGCTGCCTCCCCTGAAGGGACACCATCATCTTCCTCCCATGTTTCCATCACCCTGCAGCCTCTGTGCCTACCCTGTCATTGCAGAAACACATTCAGAGAATGGGATTTCTTGTTTTGTGGGAAATGCCAAATTTTCAATCATCCCCTTGAGAATTCCTGACCGTTGCTCCATTGGGGGTTTTCCAGCCTTTCCTGAAACACTGGCAAAGCTCTGGTATGTGCTTCTGTAGGGTGGCTCTGGAGAGCTTATCCATGTCCTATTTGCCCTCCTTCAAAGGTCACTTCATTTTGCTGACGAGACAGCAGAGCATCCCTCCCAAGGAGGTCATCCCTCCCAAGAAGGGCATCCCTTCCAAGAAGGGCATCCCTTCCAAAGAGATCATCCCTCCCACAGGAAATCATCCCTTCCAAGGAGGTCATCCCTCCCAAGGAGATCATCCCTCCCAAAGAGAGAAGGGTGGTGGGACCACTGCCAATCCCAGTACTCCAAAAATCTGGAAAGTTCCCTCCTCCCTCAGCCTATGTGAAGGTCTCTGTGTGCCAGCTCCAAGAGTGCCATGAATGACACCTCTTTAGGGTCCTTCTCCATTCCTATGGATATCTGCTCCTGAGAGCTTTGGTAACAGCATGATCAGTGTGCAACTGGCTTGGAATGACCAAGGAAAGCCACCTTAGAGCTGACAGAGCAAAAGGCCCTCTGAGCTTTAAAAGACCAGCCCACAGTGACAAGGGGTCAACGAAAGGTGCAACCCAAAGAAGTCACCTGAGCTCTGCCAAGATCAGCTGTGCTCACCCCTTAAAGTGCTGAAAATCCATCATTCCATGGGGATGCCCATAAGGCTGGGAGAGTTGGGATTGTTCAACTGGAGAGGAGAAGGCTCCAGGGGGACCTCATTGTGGCTTTCCAGGGCCTGAAGGGAACTACAGGGAATGTGGAGATTGTTTACAAGGATCTGGAGGAACAGGACAAGGGGAATGGCTTCCCATTGCCAGAGGGTTAGGTGGGATATTGGGAAGGAATTGCTGGCTGGGAGGGTGGGCAGGCCCTGGCACAGGGTGGGCAGAGAAGCCGTGGCTGCTCCTGATTCCCTGGAGTGTCCAAGAATGGGTTTTGGAGCAATCTGGGCTAGTGGAAGGTGTCCCTGCCCATGGCAGGGGGTGGAATGGCCTTAACTTTAAGGTCCCTTCCCACCAAAGCAGTGTGGGATTCCGTGATCCCAAGACTCTCCAGAGCTACAAAGGACCATTCAGTGTTTCTGTAAGACCTGAGGTGAGGAGGAACTTTGCCTTTCCAGTGGCACCAACCCAAGGGTGGTGGCTTGTCCAGAGTTGTTCCCTCCATTGTGGCTGTGCATGTACAACACTATCACATTACAGAAACCTAAAGGATTGCCTACAATCACTCACTGAATCCTCACCAACCATCAGCTCTTCAATCAATCATCTCAATTATCCTCATAATTTTTTGAGAGGATATCTACATGTTCCTATTATTCTACCCAAGCCCATAAATCATGGAAGGCAGGGTTTTTTTCCGTGCAATATATGCCTTATTTATTCCATTGCCTCTGTATATATGACATGCACACTGTTCAAAGAATTGCACTGTTGTCATTGAAAATAATGATCTAAATGCATTCCAGGACTTAAACTATATCTCCCTGAGTGTTTTATAATGTGCATGAGGTAGAGAAAAAGGTCTTCAAGTTATTTGGGAGGAAATATATATCACTGTGTCTGTACAGATGTCTTCAGGCAAAGCTTGTTACCAGCCTTCTTTAATTTACATTTCTGCTGTGTTTATGTGCTCTGTTTTAATGCTTCTTCACCTCCTTTGGGTATTAGCAAGTGGAACAAGAGATATTTTTATGAGCCATACCCAGTGAAACACAGAAATGGTAAGTTAAAAATTGATAAGCAATATTTATTAATATTTCTGTGCACAAAGAACGAAGTCTGATTCCCAGAGCTCTCAGAAATGAAACCTTTAGAAATACAGACTCAGTCCTGGTGGCCACACAAACAACAATTGCAGTTTCTTATGATTATGGGGAAGTTTCAGCTACTCCAAATAAATATATTGTGGTGAGAAACTGAATAAGTTCTTCCTCTTTTTTAAACAATATCGCTATTCTGGCAATCTCTCTGTTTATGGGCTTGCAAAAGATAGCATTAAAGCAGATGGAAAGCATGTCAATCCCACAAATTCATCTATTATTAACATGGAAGAGATGGTGAAGAATAAACTCTTGGCTTCAGAAATGTTCCAGCATTTCAAGACACCCTTAGAAAGATCCATGAGCCCCTGATGCTCTCAGGACATGATTTATAAAGCACTAAGCAAGTTGAGATGGCAAAAATGTTTGGGGGGTTTTAGCTGGGTGTTTTTCCCAGTGCAAAAACAATTGGTTCATACTAACAATTTTGAGAATCAATGGAAGAGGAAACAACTCCACCTCCACCAATCTGCACATATGGGGCTGTTTCTCCTCCCAGACTTTCTACACACATTCTCTGGGTCCTACCAGTGGGAAAATCTTGACACTGAAATCTGGGAGCAACACCCACTGTTGGTTCTCTCATTTCCTACTTTGCTGGCAGCTCTGGAAAATGAATCAGAAATGAATTTCAACATCTGCAGATTCAAAGCATAAATCCTAATTACCCTGATCATTTCAGGCCAACCTATACTGAACAGGCTGCTTAAACTTGCTTACTTCCTACAGCAGGTATTGCAGAAGGATCAGAAAAGTATATACAATTTCTCTTTTTCAAATAAAGGAAAATTTGAGAACATTCCTACCCATGTGAGGGGCGATGAGGGTGGTCAGGCGCCGGCACAGGCTGGGCAGAGAAGATGTGGCTGCCCCTGGATCCCTGGAAGTGTCCAAGGCCAGGTTGGACGGGGCTTGGAGCACCCTGGGCTGGTGGAAGGTGTCCCTGCCCATGGCAGGGAGTGGCACTGGGTGGGCTTTGAGGTCCTTCCCAACCCAAATGTTCTGGAATTCTGTGACATTTCAATCCCACAATTGCTCCCAAGACCTTTCTTCCCTGATTTCTACCCTGTTTATACATCACTGGGTAATGTCAGGATTTTCCCTTTGTTTTTTCCCCACTGAAAGGGTCCCTTTCCTTCCTCCACCACCCCTGGCTCAGGATGCATGTTTCAGATTTTATCAGCTCCAGCACTGAGGGAACTTAGTGAATGAAAATGTGCTTTTGTTTGCATTTTTAGGCTTTATATCAGGGAGGAAGAAAGCTCCTTGTCTGGCTGACAGAAACTAAGTGGTCCTATCTGTTGTGCTCTGCTCCCTTATTGACTGCTTTTTATTGTTTCCAGGAAAACCCTTTTGTAATGGGGAAGGAACTCAATGGAAAGCAGGGAACAAGGAGTGCCCTAATTCAAAAGGACAGGTTGCTGTCCCTGGATGTTCAAGCCATGACCCTGCTTGTGAGCAGTGACACATGAATGAGGTGTGTGGATGTTCAGGCTGTCACCACAGTGCACAGGATATCCATAATCCTCTCCATAGCCTGAGGGATGAGAGCCACAGACACGATCCCTGCTTGTCTAGCCCTAAAGATAACAGAAGCTGCTGCATCTTCCCTTTTCATATATGAAATCCCTAATCCTGGAACAACTCCTCCCTCTCCTGCCATCTCCCCCTGGATGCAGTTTGCTCACATTTGAACTCTTTCTCTCCTCTGGGAAACCAAAGAGCACCTGGAAAGGGCACAGGCTGCAAGGCGGGCAGGTCTGAGTGCCCTGCTCGCTGCAAGTTGGTCAAGCCTGGGAAAGAAGACAGGAAAATTTGAAGGGAAAGAAGCTTGAGTTCAGAGTTATATTTGGGAAAATGCTTCCAACCACAGCTGCCCCATCCATGGGAGTGTCCAAGGCCAGGTTGGATGGAACTTTGAGCAACCTGGACTAGTGGAAGGTGTCCCTGCCCATGGCACGGGGTGGCACTGGCTGGGCTTTAAGTTCTTTCTCAACCCAAACTATTTTAGGATTCTGTGAAAGAAGAGGAAATGGAAATAATTCTAGAAGACTAAGAGGTACTTGGTTTTTATAATTAATTTATCCTTTATTATTTAATACTGTACCATTGATGATCACATAATATTACATTACGTTATATATGACATTGATGCACGTTATCATTTACAGTATCTCATATTAAACTCATTTTTTACCATTAATCCGTTCTGGTGGCATCTACAGTCACCTTCAGTGCTGGCCAAAGTGTGACACCATAAATGGAAGGTTTTCAGGACAACCTGTGGACCTCAAGCTCTGCCCTCAGTACCTGTTGCACCAGCAGATGGGGTGGAGACTGACACCTGTAGAGCTGGACAAGAGTCTCCAGCACGTCCCTGATGGCTTTGTGGGTAGGGGACCAAACCTCTCCATGCCTCAGTCTCCTGCAGAGCTCCACAAGATTCCTTTTCCCCCTCTGCATTTCCAAAGCTGTTGCAGTTTGTGAGCAGAGCCGACTTCCCAGAGCTTTTATGAAGCAGCTGGTTGTGCTTGGGGTGGGTAAGAAGTGGTGCCAACCCCTCGAATGACAAATGGAAGTTCACACATCTGGCACGGAGCGCTCACATAGACGTTTATTCCCTGAAATGATAATACACAAATGACGGAAACAAAACAAAACAAACCCAGGCAGAGGCAAACAAACGATGGCTCGAACTGACAGTTGCTATTGTATTTCCAAATGAAAACATACTTCACCGAGGGGATGCTGCTGTGAGACAGCAGCTCCCAAAAAGGGCTCCTGGAAAAGAGCTTGCCTTTTGAAATAATCATCACATCTCTACCTGTGACTGAACTGCCAATGAAACAAACAGCCTTGAGACAGCCAGAAGCCTAAGGTGGATTAATTTCTCCAGATCTGAGACTGTTTGCCTGCACTGTCCTTGCAGGGCTGAGTTATGCAGCGGGTGGTTCCATTTCAGTTCTCAGATGGCTCCCCTCTCACTGCCATCCCCGGGCAGCACAACCACAGCAGCACATCCTCAGCAGCCCACAAAACACCCAGGGCCTCTTCTCACCATGCCACCCACTGCCCCAAATCTAACAAGGACCTGGTTTCCCACTCGTTTCTCACCACTCTCCCAGGTTTTTTTGCTTGCTGTTTGTCTGGCTTTTTGTTGTGCTGAGCAACAATCGCTGCATGACAAAACTGCCTAATTGCAAAGAGGAAATCAGCCATAATTATTATTATTTTTTTTATTTTATTTTATTTTTTGCTAAGATTGCTTTCCAGAGATGTACCCAACTCTCAGGAAAATGAGGAGCTGGGCTGCCTCGTTCTATATTCTCAGAGCTGCCTTCAGTGATAGGGGTTCTGCAGAGCTGCGCACAGAGAAACAGGACTCTGGCAGGGCCAAGATACATTCCAATTCTCAGGCACCTCCTGAGCCTGTTCAAGGTACAGGAGCACAAGGATGTTTCATTTCCTGCTGGCAGTGCCATGTCATGAGGTTACATAAAAATGATTCACAGTATTTGCCTTCCCCCATCTCCAAAACCCCCTCTGCCGCCCCAAAAGGGCCATTGCCACAGCAAAGAGTGACAAGAAGAGGGGTTTTGCTGGCCTGATGGAAATGAAGTACAATAGCCATATTTAAAGTCCACCTCCAACCACCTGAGACAAGATTTATCAGTGCAAGGAGGTTTCGCTCCCCGCC
>JAWWEW010000006.1:25155802-25168302 GCA_035583185.1 Anabacerthia variegaticeps | reverse complement strand
CCTCTCCTCTCCTCTCCTCTCCTCTCCTCTCCAGAAATGGGGTCTGGAAAAAAAAAAATCCAGAAACCCTCCAGCAGCAACTTTCTCCTGAAAGAAAGACTTCAGTGACTCCCCTGGAACTACCTCCAGGATGAAACTCACCTGATTCTTTTGGCACAAAAAATATGTGTGTTATATTATTTATGAAGAAAAACCTTCAATGGAGAAAAGCTTCAATGAACTTCTGTAGGATTCTTTCGATGTTTCCACAATAACCACAATGAATTATAAAAAGCACCTTCTGCTTCTTTATCCCTTCCCAAATCTGTATGTTTAAAAATAAAAACAACAGAATGTAAGATATTCAGAACGAAAATGTGCGTTCATCTGTGGGCTGATAACACATAAAAGTGAGCATTTGAATATTTGGATGCATCTTATTTACACCCAGGGAGGACACTGGGAACGTCATAAAATCCTGGAGAAAAAAACCAAGCCTAAATGGCCTTACAGTCATGTGAAATTTAGAGGAAATCTGGCCAAAATTTACTACCTGGAATGCAAATTCCTTGCAAAAATATGCAACACACTTTTTCAGTCACATCAAATATGCAAAAATATGGTTACAAATTGAAAGTAAAGCAAAACACAGATGCACCATAAATTTCATTCTGGTACCATCACGAGGAGCAAAAGGCTGAGAAGAGTTTTGCATTTTTATTTCCTCCACTCACTTTATTCACCTCTTTTTACTGTGAATGAGACAACCATTAAAATATTAAAAGATATTTAGTAGGTGATCTGAAATGATTAAAACCAGGATTTAAAAAAAAAAAAAAAAATCAGTTCCAGTGCTTGTCAGCATCAGTTTTCTTATCAACTTTAATACAAAATAGCTAATGAGGGCAACTCAGCCCCACGAACGTTCCAAATGCAAACTTGAATTTCCAAGCCCTCCTCTCAATCTTTAATATGGGGATGATTACAAGCAAAGCACTGCTCCAATATGGTAATTTCCTCTCTGTTTTTCTGCTGATGTTACTCTTCATTTGACAAATCCTGTCAACCTCTCTTCCCCAGCAGATCAAAGCGAGCCATCCAGTTCGCACCAGATGCCATCAGACGAAATTACACTTAAAAATCTCCAGTGTAATTAAAAAACTCTGGGTAAACCATCTCAAAGAGGAAGACATACTGTACCAATTCCCCACTCTTTAAACAACTTCTGGGAAGGTGACAAAATATGACTTAAAGCTTATGCTAAACATGCCACCTCCTTCCTTTGAAGTCCTAATTAATTATCTTACCCGAGGATCACAACAAACAAGAGACTGTGGGGCTGCTTTTGCATACTGAGATATCTGGGTTCCTCCCCCTCACTGATGCTAAGGAAAAATCAGGATTTCTGGGGAGCAATTTGGCTTTGGACCAAGAATTTCAGGTCTAAAACAATACTGGCTCAGGTCCATGGTAGAGGATTCCTTCAGGGGACATACCGCTTCATGTAGCCTGCAGGCAGCTGGTCACTCGGTGGGGTTTGATGCCCCTGAGCCACAGGGAATTCCTGGCCAGAAGTGGGGCCTTTGTGTCCCACCACAGTGCTGGGAATGTGTGAATGCCAAAAGCCGGAGGAGAAGAGGTCTAGATGGACCAACCCGTGCAACGATTCCAAAACCCAGCCCAAACCAGCATCAAGAAGCAATCAGGATGCTGGAGGGGAGAGGAAAGCCTCACTTTCAGAAGGGAATCCTGTTGAACTCACCTTGTAATGGTTTGGGGCTTTCTCTAAGCTTATTTAGGTTTCAACTAAAGCCATTTTTGCCTGGGGCTGAAGCTCTGGGGTCATGCAGAGAGCAAGACACAAGGCAGCACCAGCCAGCCCACACCAGCACCCCCAAGACAGCCCAGACAGGTCCACATCTCCGAGCCCAGCTCTCATCCTCACCTCCCCTCTCTGGAATGGCTCCAAAATTGCCTCCCTTGGGCACCCAGGAGCAGGTACAGGTAGCTCTGGAGTCCACCAGTGTGTGTTTTGCCCCAGTTCCACGGGGCATCACCTGCCCCAGGTGTATCACCACAACCCCAAACAGCCTCCCAGGAGCTGCCTGCCAAGGTGAGCTTGTGTCCCACTGGCTGCTTTTATTAAACAATTCCCAGAGCTCCTGGATTGACTCAGCAGCACAAAAGACGGGGATTGAAATGCATCCAGCTGTTCCTGCTGCTGCCAAGGATATGACTGCAAGGAGCTGCCACTGTTCCGAGGCTTGAAAAAGAGGAAAATATCCTCTCTGGCACATCAGGGGCTGCCAAATCCATCCTGGAGAGCAAGTAATGGAGTTGGTATTCATTAACCCTTCTCTAGTGGCTTTTTTAATAAAATGAGGTAGATCTCGGGCCAGTCTACGAGCAAGATTTCTTTCTTTCCAAATGACAAAGAAATGGAAAACACGAGGCACTTGGCAAAGTAGTTCTTTGAGTACCTTGGCAGCTTGTCATTGATAATGGAATTGTTGTCTGATCTTCAGTCATTTGCAATTTAATTTACCCACAAAACCTACCACTTCTTCTTGCACAGATTTCTCCACAATGTGCCTATTTACCTTCCCAAACCAGGAAGAAAATACATTAGATGATTTAAAGGGTAGCCCTTAATGCAATTTAAAGCCTTGCAAATTGATTTTCCTTAATGAACTTTATATCCTGCCATCCTGTCGTTTTTCCTCTAGTACATTCAATTAGGCCATAATCAGTTATTAAGGGTTAGATAATGGGAACGTGACATCATCCACACGAGGCAGAAATTTTTGTGAGAGATTAATTAAAATCTAATTTCCACGCCAGGCTAGACCATCTGAGCCAAAAGGTGCCTATGATAATTGCAAGTTTAAAAAAAAAAAAAAAAACACAAACCTGAAAATGGAGGGGGAAAAAAATTCTGGAAAACCCAAACTGGGGAAAGAAAGAAAGAAAGAACACCCAACTTGGGGAGATGCTGAGATGAACGAGAAGTGGAGAGAGAACCTGTCCCTCTTTTAGGCATAAGAGAGAGAATCTTTGTGCTTTCCTCATCTAAAGCACTGAAGAACAAACACTGGGAATCGAAGCATTTCAGTAAAGGAGTTGAATCCATTGTGGATGAAAAGCAAGAGCCATTCGCGTTCTGCTTTCAGGCAGAAACACCCCCCTGAACAGCAGCAGTGGCAGCACTGAAAGCTTTGGTGGGTTTTGTTAATATTGACTGGTGAGAGAGGGGACCTCTGGGCTCTCAATACATGTCTAATCTCCACGGAGAACACAGCCCAGGAGCTCCCTTTGCCCCGTATCAAAGGAGGGAAAATGTTGTTATTCTGCCGGGAAAATGGATCTATTTATCTGATGCAACAATCTCTGCGACGCAGGGTTTGTTTTCCCTCGCCTCTGTTTTTCAAAAGCAGGCAGATTGGATCCATTCTTACCACAAACTGAAATACAGGGGGTCTATCAACAACCCAGAACTTCCTAGTAACAACACTCATATTGCTCCAGGGATTTTGGACACCCTCACATTTCAGAACAACAACAAGAAAAGGTCTAACTCAGTAAAAATAGCCACCAAAATACAGAACAGTTGTTCACGTTCATCGCTGCTTTTCAAACAGCACCTCCAAAGCCAGCCAACCCAGGAGCCATTTTTGGGGACATTAGCAATTTTGGGGACATTTCCTCCAGGGGAGGTGCTGGAGGGAAAAAGGAGGTTCAAAGCCTACAAGTCCTCTCTGCTCATGCAGCTAACCCTCAGCTGACACTCCTCGTGGGGGCATCACTGGCCTCATCCATTTCTCTTGGAGTTTGTCTCCATTTATAGCCAGGAAAACAAGAGCCAAGCCCAAGGGTCAGAATGTTCCACAAAGATCTCTTTGTGGGGTCTGGGGTTTGAGTGGGTTCTTTTTGGGGGTTTTGAGTCTTTGTCAGCTCTTTTTTGAAGGGTTAAAAGTAAAACTCCAGCTTTTGTCTGGGTTTTCTCTGATTAGATGGTTTTCAAGCTGCTGGGGAAGTCTTGTTCTCTAACCAATTTACAGAAGGTTTGATTTAAGAAATGTCTTCTCAACATTATCTTTTATCCCCTTTAACTTTATAGGCTTTTCTCTTTTCCCCAAACCTTCCAAGCATCCCAGTAACCATCTATAACCGTAGTCTTAATTAAGAAGGAAAGTGGTTTGGATCATTAGTCTAAGTCTGTTTGGAAAAATGGTTCCAAAGTTGTGATGGAGGTTTTCAGAGAGTGTATTTCTTCCCCAGGGACGAGGCAATTAACGTGGTTCCCCAGAAAATCAACCTTCCCTCCCTTGCCTCGGTGTAGGTGCACAGAAATAAGAGCAAATCAACAGCAGCATCACAGGGGAGAAGGAACAAATCCATCTTTCTAATTACAATATGTAACCCTTTGCACAGCTGCCTCTTGTGGATACTCCGAGGGGAGTGGAAATACAGCTTCTCTGCCGAGGATAATTTCAGAGGGGGACTGGGAACACACAGAATGAGCCAGTGCTTTCCACATGCTTTTAAACATATGAGCCCAAGTGTTCCTATTTTCCCTGCATCCCCATGATATACTGAGGAGCAGCCTGTGTTGTAATGTGTGGTGCAAGGGAAACATAAAATAAGAACCAGTTAAGTGGCCAAGAGCTGCAATTTCTCCTTAAATCCATGCTCCTTCTAGACCTGACTCGGTCCCCAGTGAGGTGAGACGAAGAGTAGATCACATAAGGGGGACAGCAACATTTAATATGAGCTTGCCCAAAGTACTGGAGAGCAAAGACAAAGATTTCTTTACTGATTTCATGTTTGCACTGAACTGCAGCCAGGAGTCAGCACTGGGGGCCTCTTGGGGCACAGACACTGCCAGGACAAGCCTCAGGAACTTGTTCAAATTCGTGCAATGTTTGTGCCAATATTGCTCATCTCCCTTCCTGCAAAACTGAATTCCCTCAATCCGTGGAAACTCCAAATGAGCAGAAGCATCTTTGCTGTGTCTGGGTTCCACCCTTGGGTATTTGCTTGTCTTTCCCTCGACTGCTCCGAAGCCACAGCACCTGGAAAACTCCCCTTCCAGACCTGTTCATGCTTGCCAATTGGAGGGGCCATTCCCTGGTAGAGGAACAAATACACAGGAAATATTCCCAGACCAAATGCCAGGCCATTCTATTTCCCCTACAGAAAGAAAATAACTGCGTGGCAAATATGCAAGGGGTTGGCCATTTGAGAGAAATTGCTGGTCTTCCTATTTGTTTTTTAATTTACCCTCTGCTGGGTGAGAACTGAGACCCTTGTCTCCCAGTCAGCACAAACTTTGCGTTTCTTCATCTGCATCTGGGCCTTGCTGAAAAATGAGCATCTTGATTACAGCTCTCCCCTTCCCCTGCTCGGCTCCAGCTGCTGCCTCTCCTCGTGCATTTCCAAAAACTGAGAGGCAGCACCATTTCCTTTCTTCTTTGTGCTCTTTATTTGGCTCATGTGAGTTGTCTCACTTCCTTTTCCAGCTCCCTGAATATCTCTGGAAGGAGGGAGCACCGAGCTCTCGGAGCAGTGCCCAGCTGTGCTCTCGGGCTGTGACAGGGACCCACAGCTGGGGCAGTGCCACCACCATCTGAGACACCAACCTGCCCCAAAAACCAGCTTTTACAATTCTCCCCTCCCACCTCTTGCTGAGAGGAGTGAGGTCAGTGGAATCTGGGAGGGGAGGAAGGTAGGGATGGGCGAGTCATGGAAAGCAGCTCTTTGGTGTGGTCTCAGTGACATTAATCCTTGGCAAAGAAGTGCTGTGTTGGGTGGCACACCCTGAAAGGAGTTGTGGCTCCCAGAGGGGATCCTGCTTGCTGCTCCCAGGAGTAGTTCAGCTGGGGACATCCCCTGCCAGGCAAACCATATCTCCCTTTTCGGTCACCACGTTGGGATCTGCCCACTCCCCATTCACAGGAAGGTGGGTCCTGTGTTCCTGCTTCCTTTGCTTCTCTTCTGGAGCTACAGCCACAGGAAAACCCAGGCAGGGAACCACCTGTCCTGATCTGTAGAGGACTGTTCCACCATGCAAGGCTGACACACCCTCTGGCCAAAACAGGTTGATAAAGAGCGAGAGTGGCTCAAACCAAAGAAAAATGCAGAATGAAACCTTGTCTCTCCCCTCCCATCTGATCCTTTGAGCTCACCTTATTCTAATAACCTTGAAGCTCTCTGTGAGCAGCTGGACCACAAATAAACCTAAAACCAGCAGAATATTACTTGCTGGAGAAATTGACTTCTAATAATGATGTTGGGGTTTGCCATGGAAAATGTGTTTCCTTGTTAAAACTCCCTGCTCACAGAAGGTTCAGCTTCAACAAGGAAGTTTTGCACGTGGAATAGAATCAGCCAGTGGGCTTTTTAGGGATGGCCACAGTGTGACTCACTCTGCAGTGGCTCAGCTGAAGATGGTGCTCCCATGGTTGTCCCCATTCCCCTCTCTCCAGCCCCAGAGTGCACCAGAAGCTCCCAGCCTTCCATGAAAACCTTCCCACATCCTAAAGCCCAACCTGCTCTGCTCTGCCATGGGTCATCTTTGCACTTGTGCATAGCCCTTCCTTTGCTTTCTCAGCATCCTTTTCCCCCTCAAAAACAAAGAGTTGGTTTCTCCAGCGTCGATCTGGGGTTGCTGTTTGTGTTCCAGAGGTTTCACCCTGAGTTGTTCCAAGGCTCGGCATGATGGCTGCTTTTTAATCAGCCTGCCAAGTCACTCGGGTCTCTTCCTGCCTCGCCAAGATTTACTTTAGGATTTTCAGTTTTGATGAAAGCACGAGAGGGAAAGAGCAAAGCTTCTGCTCCCTTTGTAATTAATCACAGGTTAAAGTGCTGTTTGAATTAGGCAGGCCTCAGGAGAGACATCACTTTCTGAATTTCCAGCAAAGCACACAACTTAAGACACACTTTGCTTTGTGTATTTGGCTAACAGAAGCATTAGTCACTGAGCTGGGGATTTTTTAATCCTTTTTTTTTTTCATCCAAGCTTGCTCATCTGTGCAAGATGATTTTCTAACACAAGCTGTACCTTTCTAGCTTGTAGAAAATTTGGTGTTGTGTGAGTTTATGCATCATGGCAACTTGGTAAGCTACAGCAGAAAATTCAAATATCATCATGTTTTTCCAACCAAGCCCTCAGAGGTTTTTCTGACAGAGGAGTGGGCGAGACAGTCCCTCAGCACATGAGTTTCCAGGCAAGCATATGGGTGAGGGGGGAAATGCAGCCAACTGCAACTCTTGCAGATTTATCAGCAAATATCACCACAGCTTTTAACATCCTTCCCTGTGAGGGCTCCAGACTTGTCTCATTGTTCACACCACAGTAAGAGACAATTGGTTCGTGCATCTCACTATCACAAGCCATGCTTCAAAAGGTGTTAAACCCCCCATATGTGCCACTTGCACAGAGCCTAGTGAGACTGTCTTTGTTTCACTTCTTATAAAGTACTTGTAGATTCAAAGCAAAGGGTAAAACAAGTTCACTTCAAAAGATAATTTACTTAATTAGTAATTTATTTCATTATAAGGAGTAGGAACCGAAGAAGAATCCCAGAATGGTTTGGGTTGGAAGGGACCTCAAAGCCCACCCAGTGCCACCCCCTGCCATGGGCAGGGACACCTTCCACCAGCCCAGGGTGCTCCAACCTGGCCTTGGACATTTCCAGGGATCCAGGGGCAGCCACAGCTTCCCTGCCCAACCTGTGGGCAACAGCCAGGAACTTCTTCCCAATATCCCATCCATCCCTTCCCTCTGGCAGTGGGAAGCCATTCCCCTTGCCCTGTCCCTCCAGCCCTTGTCAATGGTCTCTCTCCACCTTTCTTGTAGCCCCTTCAGGCCCTTCAAGGCCACAATGGGGTCACCCCAAAGCTTCTCTTCTCCAGGCTGGACAATCCCAGTTCTCCCAGCCTTCCCTCCCAGCAGAGCTGCTCCATCCTCTGACCATCCTGGTGCCTCCCCTGGCCTCTCCAGCAGCTCCCTGTCCTTGCTGTGCTGGCCCCAGGGCTGGAGGCAGCTCTGCAGGTGGGGTCTCACCTGGGGGGGCAGAGGGGCAGAATCCCCCCCTGTGGGACCAGCCCAGGGCATGTCCAGCCTGTCCCCCACCAGCACCCCCCAAGTCCTTCCCTAATCCAGCTTTGGGTTGTTCCCTGTTTGGGCAAAACAGGCTTGGCTCTGTTTCTTCAGAATAACAGCAGCTCAACATGTCCCTTTAGGGAATTTGAGGTGGAAAAGTGTATTCCCAGCAGCTATGTGGAAAAACACACTCTCCACCCCCTGGCTTCTTCAAACACGTCAGCCAGAACCGGTGGAGGGGCTCCAATCTGCCAGTTTGTTCTCTTCTGTATTCCAGAGCCATTTGAGGAGACCTGGTTGCTGAGAGAAAATTAATCTGATTGTGTGACTACAGGTTCAAAGATCCAAATTAAAAACTTCTGAGAATACAAACAGTTCCAAAAACTGTTTAGGGAGAGAAAAAAAACCCTCTCCTATGATTTATGCATTATACTTTTATTACCAGAACAGAATAATTTGTTGTCATCCTTTCTTTCCTCGTTCTTATCTCCCACAGCTTTTCTTCTTTAATTAGACTTTCTTCTTAAATTGCTTTAAAACACAGGGAAGGTACAAACACTGGCAAAGAGTGCTTAAATAGAATTTCCAACAGTAAGGCACGAAATACAGAGATATGAATTACTTCACCTTTCAATTGCCTGTAACAAAATGCTGCTTTTCCTGCACGTTGGTGGTTTCCAAAAGCAATCCAAGAGATGACCTTCACTCAGCAATCCCAAAGCAATCCCGTGGCTTTAAGGTTGCTTAATGAGGTTAAAGAAAAGGGAATGTAAAACAGCATCTGAAACTCCCAAGTAGCTCCAGACATACTTACTGGCAAAACTCAGGCCCCAGTGAATGCCAATAAATCTATTTTCTTTTTAAGAAAAAAATTAAGACACATTAAAAGGACATCCATCACACTTTTCTTAACAGAGTGTTAGAGAGTGACAATTAAAGATGCCCCATTGCACTGCAGCACAGCTTAAATCATGGTTCAGACTCTGAGTCAGTCTCTGAGAATGTTATTAAAGTTATTTCTTCATTGCACTGTTAAAATCTAAGACTAGAAATAAATTTTGTTTTACACTGGTGAGATGATCCAATCTTTTGCTTTCAAAATTTACCTTTATATTTTCAGCAAATGCTCTTAGAAACAAACTGAACTTTTCTATTAAAAATCTACTTTCCAAATGAAGTTTTTAATGTGCAGAAATAAAGATTGGTGAAAATTTCCAGGCTTGGCCATTTCTATTACTTTACGAATATTTCCTGACTCTCACACATATTTCCTGACTGTGTTTTTCACAGTCACCTCCTGACTGTTTTTCACACACATTTCCTGTCTGTGTTATTCACACTCATTTTCTGACTGTGTGTTTCACACACATCTCCTGTCTGTTTTCCACACACATCTCCTGGCTGTTTTCCACACACATCTCCTGACTGCAGCATCAGCTGGGAGTGTAAGTGTGGGATGGGAGTGTATCTCCCTCCCACCAAAATCCTGCAGGGACACACCTTTTTCAGCCTCTGCAAGAACAATAAACCTGGCCCAGGTCATGTGCTTGTCCCAGCCCTCAGGCTGTTTGCTTTTTGTGCAGACTCTTCTGTCCCATTTATCTCCCTAGAAATCCTGGTTTCCTCCCAGGTAAGGAGCCTTTGAAGGCACCTTTCCTGCCAGACTTGCAGAGAAAGGGGATTATTTCCAGTTCATTTCCATGAGTGGCACCAAGCCATGTGCCAGGTTGAAAAGCTTTGTTTCTCTTTGTCTTCTTTCTCTTTCCAAAACCTTAAGACCTAAACCCAATTTGTTGCTTTGTGCACTCCTGAAAAGGCACGAGTTGTGCAAAGTGCTCCCTGGAGATGCCAGCAAGGCCAGACCCCCCTGAATTCTGAATTATTAGTACCACCAGTGTTCAAGAAGGGTCCAAGGCCAGGTTGGACGGGGCTTGGAGCAACCTGGGCTAGTGGGAGGTGTCCCTGCCCATGGCAGGGGGTGGCACTGGGTGGGCTTTGAGGTCCCTTCCCACCCAAACCCATCTGGAACTCCACGTACCTGTGGATGTTGTAGACACACCCTCAGTTCACTTGATGCCTAAATGCCTTTTAGAGGAATGAAAGCTACTCTATAGCTGGTATTTCTGGGCCACATCAGGCTGAATGATTAATGCAAGTAGCGAAGGTCATCTTGTAAATGTCCACTCTCTTTACTGTGGGCAATTCAACGGACGGGTGTGTTTGATGAGTCTCTTTTTTCCCAGAAGGAACAAATGAGATGGTTCTGGTTGCATCCCCTCCCAGGGAGAGACTGTCAAGCTGAGGGGCAGAATTCAAACCTTCAGCTACAAAGCTGTTTCCTTTTACCCCTGGACAGAGAGAATCCAGCTCTGTTGGTAATGCTCACCCATCTCCCAAGGGGTCGTGTTTGCTAAAGACTGGCAGGAAAAGAGGGTTGGAGAAGGAACTTGGAAAACACAGGTTGTCTCTCAAGCTTTTCCAATATATCCCATCTCTTCATCTGCCTGATAAGCCCAGGAACATGAGATGCCTCCTGCTCTGCATTTCCAGCCCAGGCTGGACTCTACTGACCAGAGAAACACAAGTGGGTTGGATTCTTAAAAGTGTGTTTTATCTCTAGAAGATGAGAGACACAAGAGTCAAATACTAGACTCAAATACAAGAAACTAGACACATATAGTCAAATCTCTCAGCAAGTTAAATCATCACTTGTTTTCTGGACTAACTTGCAGTGTTTTTTCCACAAGCAAGCCTGTAAAATTTTCTCTAATCTTGGGGGTTTTGTTTGGTTGGTTGGTTGGTTTTTTTAGGAGCTGCTCTTTTCTACCTGTTTCCATTTTAATGTGTCCTCAATATCAGTTATTTTCACTTCGGCTCGAAGAGGCAAATAACTAGGATGAACAATAACCCTCCCTTTCACAAACAAAAATATGATATTGCCAGTGGAAGAAAACAGAGAAAATTGCCAGAGAAATAAAATCCCAGCAAGTGTTTTCATTTGTCAAATTTGCTCAGCAAGAAGGTCCTCAGCAAAGAAAATAAAATCCATAAACCCAGCATCAATTATCTCAGAGTGTAGGCACTAGGCTGCATTTGTCCTTAATTTGTGCATATTGGAAAATGATGGTTGCACACACTCAGCCAACAGGGAAGCAGCAAATCCACACAAACCCCAAAAATCCTCAGCTCTTGCTGGGCCCTGTGGAAATCCATGAAATTCTGCAGCTTTGGAAACCTCTGAGCTGAAAGCAGAGCCTGGGTTAATCTGTACCACTGGATCAGTAAAGCTGGTGCTTCTGGGAAACATAAGGAGTTAATGCGTTGTTAACTCCGTGTTGGCTCCATGTGAAGGGGTGTCCTTCATGACCTGGTGGCCCCCAATTAGCCTGGGCTCTTAAAATGGACTTGCCTACAGCTCAGCCTTGAGCCTTCCAGTGCAAACTTGGTACTGGTGCTGGTTGAGGCTCTTTCCTTCCCCTAAAACAAGCACATCAGTCAGGCCTGGGAAAGAAGGAAGGAATTGTGAGCAAAAGGCATGTTTTCCATCCCAGAGATCTCTAATCAGCTGCTCAAGCCATGTTCCTGAGCTCACATCCAGGAAAAATAATCAGAGTGACTAAAAGTCATGCACAGAGTCTGTGGGTGCAACTGGGTGGATTCAAATGGCATTGCTCTACTAGCCAGAGTCGTGCAGAAAATGGGATTTATTTGGAGCTATTCAGTTCCTGCTGTGGTAAACCCTGTGCCAACAGAAAACAAATGGAATAACAGAAAGCAGGAAGGAAACTGATGGCAAGGATCTAACTGGAAAGGAGACAACAGGAAAAGATGAAACTGAGAGCAGAAATCACAAGAATTAGGGACTTGTTTATATAAATTCATGGATATTGCTCAAAACAGCCCAAACTGAGAATCAAACCAAGCAAAAACTAAACAAACAAAAAAACAGACAAAGAAAAAAAAGCCCCAACAAACAAACAAAACCCAAAACATAATTACATAAAAATAAACATGAAGAAAAAGAGAAAGAAGAAAAAAAGGAAGAACAAGAAAAAGAACAAGATCTACCAAATCTTAGGATTTCAGTAGATTTTTTTTCAGTAGATTTTGCACAATTTTCTTAAAATTAAGCTAAAAAACCAGGGGTTTCAGCTATGCCCTACTGGTCCTTTCAGAGTACACCTTTATTCTCACCCTTCTCTTCAGCTTTGTGATGCTGAGCCCAACCCCTCTTATAAAATACACACAGGTTGTTTCTGCAGTGCCATCAAGTGCTGGAAGGCAATCTACTCATGGAATCAACAAATCCTGGGATCCCTGAGGCTGGAAAAGCCCTGCTGGCCCCCAGAGCCCACCCTGTGCCCGATGCCCACCTTGTCCCCCAGCCCAGAGCTCTGAGTGCCACGGCCAGTCCTGC
>JAWWEW010000006.1:25112050-25155702 GCA_035583185.1 Anabacerthia variegaticeps | reverse complement strand
TGGAAGGTGTCCCTGCCCATGGCAGGGGGTGGCACTGGGTGGGCTTTGAGGTCCCTTCCCACCCAAACCATTCCATGATTTGATGATGTCATGGAATGAGCGGCTCTCTCTCAACACTGGGCAACAGTGGAAGGGAAAGGGGAATAAGCAATGCTAATTTATGAGTAAAAGAATTATGACCATTTTTTGTGTGTGATACCCTTCTAGCTGGCATTTGACATAATCCCAGTGGTGTGATGCAGATGTTTGTCATGGTCCCCTCTTATGCACCTTGGGTTTTTGGGGTACCTTCATTAAGCGGTGCTCGTTTGAATTAAAAGCTTACCCTTGTTTATAATATTTTTCCTCAGATTGTATTTTGAAGTTCAATGGGATTTGCTCCTTATCTCTGTATGGGTAGCCAGCTTTTAAATAAAAATTCTCATGCCCTAATGAGTGACTGAGATCAAGTTTGACAGGAATGGAACTCTTGTGGTGTCATTCCCCTGGGACAGTGGAATGTCCCTGTCCCTGTCTATGGCAAGGGTTGGCATGAGATGAGATTACAGTCCCTCCCAAGCCAAACCACTCTGATTCTGTGGCATTTCCCTGAATTATTTATTGACGTCAGTGCAAACAGACACACGTCAAAGGTTTAAATATTTTCCTAATCCCAGCGTGAAAGTTAAGGAAATTCAGAGCCTAGTGGAGAGCTCATTGAATTCCCATGGGCAGTAACACATGGAATGTGTTCCATGCAAGGAACAGCAGTATCCAGAAATATTTGTGAGGCCAACAAATGGCAGAATTAGCTTGCTGTGCCCTCCTTCTAACTCAGCTGGGCACCTGGTGGCAGGAGGGGTGACATTTCCAGACAGGGCAGCCACGGCGAGTCCCAGCGCCTGTGACATCCAAGGAGTTGCTCCCTGCCCCTTCCAGCTGAGGAAAGGAGCAGGAAGGGATTTGAGAGGGGCTTTGTGGAGATAAGGAGCCTGAGCTGAGCTGCTGGAGGGATGCTTGGGGTCTCATCGTGGCATCTGAGCTGCCCTCCCTTGCCCTGGCAAAGGGCACTTCTCTGCGGTGCCCTGATTGTGTCCTCTGCACTGCTGGCCAAAGCCCTCTCAGCTCTCAGCCTCACAGCTAAAAGGCACTGAGGAAAGTCATTAGTCAGGCTTGGGGATGTTTTCACTGATATATTGAAGCAACAGAAAGGGTAAAGCCTTTGGTTTAGGCTTTCAAGAAGAGAGCTTGGCTAACAGAGGCAAAGTGAAAGCAGAATAAACAGGAACTTTCACCTTCTTGCCCGTAAAATGACCTTGTTTGCTGCTCCCAGCAGACTGAAAACGATGACTGATAATTTACAAACCTGCTGTCTGTTCGGGAAGTTGTGGGTTTATGCAGCAATACTGGATCTTATAATAGCTTTAACCCCAACTTAATTTGCAGCCTTGTGGAAGTGGAATGTGGCAGGGGGTCTGTGAGAGGACAAAGGTGCCCTGAGGTTTCCCTACAGTGGATCCGGCAGAGACACTTTGCTGGCTTTTCTTTGCAGGTTTGGACCTGGAATGGGTGGGGTGTCTGAAGTGCCCTGATCCCTGTCCCTGTGGGTGTTTGTGGAACCACGGGGTGTGCTCACATCTCCCAAACCACAAAAACTCTGATTTGGGTGCCAAAAGCACTAACTGGAGCAAAAAGCATCCTCAGCTGAGAAGCTGGAGGGTTAATTCTGATAATTCCTCTTTTAGCCCTGAGTGCTGGGCCTGGGAAAAGGCTGAAACACAGGAGGGATTGTGGCTGCTGCAAAGACAAGCACAGGGAAGGGCTGGCATGGCCAGGCCAGAGGGAGCTGTGATGCAGCACGTGCCTCAATATGCAGCAGGTATTTGAAATGATATCTCCCCTTGGAAACTAGAGCTTTGATTTATCCTGATGGAAAGAGAACGTCCCCTTCCAAATCCCTTGACTTTGACATTAGCCACAGGTCGAGATTGCCTCTCTGGGGATCCGTTCCCTTGGGGGGCAGAGAATCTCAAAGAGAAATTTTGAGTGTGATGGGGAGCAAGGCTGTCACTTCTGTTATTTAGGGGAGTTTTAGACTTGATTTCCATGGAGGGTGAAGGGAAAAGCTTTTCATTCTTGGTTAACCTTTGTTTGGGGGTGATTTTAACAAGTTGTCTTGGTTTGCATCATTTCTTGCTCCATTCTTGTTGTTTTGCTCTTGGCAAATATTTTCTCACCCTCTCTGCCTTTTGTCCTTGGGTTTGGTTCACATTCATTTCAGTTTTGTTCTTTAGATTTGTTTGTCAGACAAAGAGAAAATTGTGGCAGCTTGTTTACAGAGCTGGAGTTACTCAGTGCACACCAAGGTGAGGATTCTGAAGGCTCCTTTCTACTGAGTCTGCTCCCATGGATTTGAATTGAAGCCCATGGCTAATCAGCTTATAGCATATATATTTGGCATTTATATACCTAGTCCTGATATTAAGCTTTATTTCTAGGTATCTGTGGATTATTTTTAATTCTTTTATAATGACACACCTTGCTGTAAGCTGGAACCTACTTGCCCGTGTTAAGAGCACAAGAAGAGGTGGAACTTGCAGTCAGAGCCATTTGAAGGCAATTGGTTTTATGATTACTGTGCTCTTCACACTCATCTGCCTCAAATTGGAGTGGAGCCACTGGAATTTATCTGCTGTATCGAGGCAATCAAATGCCAAGGAGTGGTAGGCATTGAGGATGGATTGCTTTGGATCTCACTATCATTGCTTGCCTTTAGAAATAGAGGGAGACATTCAATGCAAGGAGGGACAATTCAGCTTTTAATTGATACTTTCAGAATGCTATTAGTAACTTTTCTTTTAAGTTCTTTCATTAATTAAATATTATAGCTATAGGTTGGACACGGGAAGGCAAGAATGCAAGCAGTGTATGATGGAGTGTGACAAAGAAAAGGATTTTCTAACTCTGGCAGCAAAAGGAAAGGGCAGAGCTCTTGCCCAGATTTCTGGATTTTAATGCTGAGACCCTGACATGATCCAAAGGAGGTAATTTCTTTCAATCAGTAAAGCCTTATCACTAAGAGGTCAAGAGCTGTTGTTAAAAGCAAGTTGTTAAAGGACATTAAGGTACTAGACCACATGAATTGATTTTTGCTCGTGAGTATCTCATTTTAATCAAGCAATCAGTTCAGGCTCTATATTTTTGAACAAGTGAGTGTTTTCTTGTGTGAATACTGTAAGTGTGCCCTTCAGTATGGGAATGGACTTTAAAATGTGAATATTTGATCTTACATGATACTTGTCTGGACTGTACAGATATATTTCAGAACCTTCTCTACATGTATCATAAAGCTGGATTATGGCAGAACATGCTTTACTGGCAGACTGCATAATAATTCATAGCAGAGGGAAGGTGAAAGATAATGAGCATTTCTCCAAGGTCTAAATCCCTGGTATGCACATCCTTTGACTCTCAAAGTCAGCTCGTAGGAGTCAAAACTTGGCCACTTGTAAAATGAAACGTTTCTGTTCCTCAAATGGCAGAAAATGGGGTTGTGAAAATTGATTTCTTTCTGCTGGGAATATGGAGACTGCTGGTAATATCTGTCCTGTTCACTCATCATCCTTAAAATGGGAGCTTTGGGTGGAAAAGGGCGAATTACCCTTTGCTTCGCTGTGCTGGGTGGAGGGAGCTCCAGCAATTCCCTGTTTCCAAAGGGCTCAGTGGGATGGGAAGGGGGTCCTGCTGCTTTTGGGGCTGAGGATGCTGAGCCCAGCCCGACCCAGCCAGGCCAAAGTCAAACCCTGTGGGATGAACAACCTTTCCCCAGTCCCTGACAAAGGAGCGAGCACGTGACAGAGCTGGCACCTGATCTAAAGCTGCTGGCTGGCACAGCCTGGGGACACCCCAGTGACATCGGGCATTGGGGCTCTCAAAGCCCAGCCCCACTTTTTAAAGGGGGATCTTCTGGCAGCCCCTCCTGGGAGCGTGTGGAGATTCCTCCCTGCAGTGGGGACACCCCTCAGGGGAATCCTTGAGGCTGAGAGAGGTTTGCCCAAGTCATGGGCGTGGGTGAGTGACATCAATCTCTGCTTAATGATTGTTTTTCTGGCTTTAATATCATTGCTGCAATAAATAGTGCAGTGCACTCATAGTTAGAGCTTCCTGTACTGTGGAGGAAGTTATTCTGATTAAGATCTCCAGGTCTAATCATTATCATCATCAATTCAAAGAAACCAGTTATTTTATTCATATATTTGGTTTTCCATCCTTAATCCTGTGGGAAAAACTTGCATGAAGTTTAAATTACACCTATAGACTCTCTTAGGCAAGTGTGGGACCAGGGTTGGATCCAGCTGCACCCAGACTCCTCTCAGAGTGGGATTTTGGGAAGCAAGGGCCATTCACTTCAAAGTTGGACTCGAGGATCTTTCTGGTCCCTTCCATCTCAGAATGTTCTGTGATTCTCCCTCTCCTTCTCAACAGGAGGGTCCCCCTGATAAACCTTTTCCTGAAGCTCCCATTCTGCAGATTCATTTGTATTTTTACTATAGGACTTTTTTGTAACCCGAATTTGCAACTCTGCTGAGGAGTCTGGATAGGAATGATCCCATGGCCATGGCATCACTCAGCTCTCTTCTTTTGGGAGGGGTTTTCAGCTCCGGGCTCAGCTCTCTGGGACAAACCCAAGGTGGGAAGGTTAATGCTGACTTGGTGAAGTCCTGGGGAGGTTTCACTTCTCCTGGGTCACTGCACATCTGCAGGACACCTTGCAGAGGCCAATGAGCTGCACCCTTGGCTGCATTCCTGGCTCCTTAAACACCATTGACGGACACACCAGGAGCCTTCTGCTGCTGGAAAAAATCCCATTGGCTTCACAGGGAGAGGCCACCCCTCCAGGCCTTTGATGCCTCTTTGGCAGCTCTGCCTTCCCAGCGCAATTGGCTTCTGGGGCACACACCTCTTCCACATTCTTCTGCACTGATATTCCCATTTCATTTCCACTTCATCCCCTTACTTTCTTCTCATTTAAGTTGAAAGTTCAACTGATAACCAATTTTTCTGTAATGCTGGTTATATTTTGGCAGTAAGTGGGAGCAGCACAGCCACTCTGCTTTCACTCAATGGGAAGTGACATAGTGCTGATTAAAATGTATTGCTAATGTGCTTTGATGAATGTTTCAGAGTATGTTATTGGTTTAGGTTTTTTCATTTCTGGATGCTTCCTATTTCTGTTTTATCAATCCTATTTCCCCCAATTGTCTTAGACATAATGTATGATGCTAATAACATGTCAGCTGCAAAAATCAGGAGCATAAAATGATACTTCTGAAAACTGCAGTGAGAGGGGAGAGTGATTTATAACATTCCTGAAAATATGCAATTACATTTGTTGATTGAGATGCCAGTTACATACATAAAAATAGGGGAAGATGTTTGAATTTCCTGCTCCAAATTATTTAATACGAAGCCATAATTTGTAGATGGAAAGCAGATTTATTATGTAAGCAAGCCCAACTGTGATCAAAAGGACTATCCACTTCTTCCATCCTGCTTTAAGCTTCCAGCACTCCTTGAGAAGACTTTCATGGAAGTTTTATGGCTGTTCACTCCATTAATCTCTGCTCATTTTCCCCTCTTCATCCAATAATGCCACGGTTCAGCTGGCCCTGCTGAATCACTCTTTCAGAGCCCCAGCTCGTGTATTGCACGTGATCATTTTTGGGAGCACAGTTTGGAATGGCCCCCGCCTTGCATTGGAGTAAAGGACCAAGGGAAGTTCAGCTGTTAATGTAGAAAAATCTATGTAGGGTGATGTAAATCCTCCCTGGCTGCAGATATTTTGCTCCTTGAGGCTCTTCCAGCAAGACACTTAAGTGTCTGATCCTCTTTAGCCATGGCATTTCCTCTCATCCACATGTTCCCTTGACTGGAATTCCCCCGTAGTGCTCCTGGAAATTCACTCCAGGAGGTTTCTTGGAGGAAGGAATCCCTGCTGGAGCAGTTCCTGTGCTGAGCAGGAGAGTGCCTACTGTGTGGACCCTGCTTTTCCAGCTGGCTCTAACTGGGTCTCCATCTCTGCCAGCTGATTGTTCCTTCCCTCTTTCCCCCTTTACTCAAAATAAGTGTTTTAGAGCATTTCTCACCACCTGTATTATTTAAGGTGTTGCCACAACCTCTGATGTGACCAAATTAGGCCTTTTTGCTTGGCTCCCTCTCCCCATTTTTCCCATTTCTGTTTGCCTTTCACATTTCCCCAAATAGATTAATTTGCCAGTTTTCTTAATATGGTTATTTCTCAGTCTTCCAGATCCTTTAGGAAAATATCAAAGGCTAGGAATGGTAATCCCCATTCCCTTGTCTCTGCAGAAGATGTCAATTTGGCATAGTCCTCCTCCTCTTCTTTTGTTTGCATTCAATTACTCAGGTTTTGGATCTGTCCAATCCAATTTGAATTAACATTTCAATTACTCTTTCATGGAAAAAGAGAGGAAATGCTTCATTAAATTACATGCTTTATTAAAATACCCATTGACAACTATAAGGAAACTTTCCAATGTGGTTTTACAAGGCATGGTACCATAAACAGCCTTGAAATATGAAGAATTTTAATCGGGTTGCAATTTAAAATGTTAGATTTTAATGTCTTCTGTATGAGGGGCTGATAAACTGATCTAAGAGCCAGAAGACTGCAGGTTTCTTGAGAAAATTTAGGTGGTTTTGTAGGGAAATGGAGCATTGGGGTCCCTCTGAAATCACAAATCACAGAGCTTTGTGCTTGTCCTGGAACAAAGAGAACAAAAAGATCATCCCCTAATTTGCCCTGAACTCCAAGATCAGGTCCTGCTGTGGGAAACTGGATGCAGAGCTACACATTATGTAGCTAAAAACAACCACTAAGGTGCTTATATGTTGTGGTTTAAGGTTTGTCAGCCTTCGTGGCTCGGAGTAACCACTCAGCAAATAGAAAATAAATCAGATTTTCTTATTTCTTTCTGTTCCCTCACCAGGGATTTTAATTTAAACATCCCTTTCCTCCTGGCCTCTTTGCCAGCACGGAAGGAGCTGGTGAAGCAATGTCAGCAGCTCTGCTGGGGCCAAGCAGTGTCTCTGCTCCTGCAGCTGCTGAGTAGACCCCTAATCGTGGCAGGAAGGTATTTTAGAGCAAAGACATAAACCCCCCCTGTTTTTATTAGCTGTTCACACGCCTGCTGTAATTAATGCTGCACTGGGAGGTTTGCTTGCAGTTCATCTGAACACATCTGCTTTTAACCTCCAGGACCGAGTAATGTCTCATAAGCTCAGCCATGGATTAATGCTGAAAAGATGGAGGTGACCTTTTTTTTCCCCCTATTTTTTTCCCCATTTTATTTTTTTTTTCCCTTTTAAACCCTACAGCCATGTCCCCTGTGAATATATTAGCTGGAAAGCCATTTCATCAGTGCTGCAAGGCTTAGGTACTCCCGGGTTTGACACAGCTGTAAGATGCTGAGATCTGCTAGGGAAGCATAAAATAGTTATTAAGGTAATAATAAGCTTTATCTTGGATTCAATCTGATTTAATAATTTAATCAATCCACTTAAATTGTGCATCACAGGGGCACAGCTGCCTCACCATGGGCTGCAGGAGAACCTCAATGTGGAGCAGGTCCTGCCCCTCCTCCTGCACTGCCCTTGGGATCTGCAGGGCTGGTCCTCTCCCACATTCTCCCTTTTAAATACCTTCTCCTAGAGGTGCTCCCACTGTCCTGCTGGGCTTGGTCTTGGCCAGTGGTGGGTCCATCCTGGAGCAGCTGGAGTTGGGTCCATCCTGGAGCAGCTGGAATTGGCTCCATCCAACGTGGGAGAAACTTCCAGCAGGTTCTCACAGAAGCCACTACCAAAACCTTGCCATGAAAACCCAAGACAGCTTCACAGACATATAATTTGATCCTTAAGTTTAAGCAATCCTTCCTTATTATATTCCTGAGTAGTGTGTTTGGGTGTTTTCAGCTCTGCTGCTGCAATACTGTTTACAGCCAGCTGAAACTCAGGGTTTTGACATGAGCTGGGCTTAGTCATTGCATTTGGAACTGATAGCAAAGAAAATGCTGGTCTTCTCATATTTAAAGCTTCAGAGAGGCTGATCCACTCTCCAAGTGCCAGTGAAATACAGCAGGTCCAAAGGAAGGACACGCTGAAGCCACTTCATGGGGCAGAAAGTTGCAGTTCTCGTTCTGTGGAGGTCATTTAGGACTGGTTTCTCCCATCCTTTACGGGTGAAATACCCCCAGGCACTGCAGATATTTTGCAAATTCCACTCCTTAACACTGGGGCAGTGATTCTTCCCTCGGGTGTGGATGTGACCTCCACAGAGAGGACACAGGAGACCACACTGCACTTTGTTCCCTCTGGTGCTGCTGCATCCAGTGGTGCTGATGGGGGAAGGAGGACAAGCACAGTCCCCTCCCAGACCCTTCACCTCAAACCCTCTTCAGCCCCAAGCTGGGTTTGGAACTTCATTTTAGGTGTACAAAAGGTTGGGGAACGTCTTCTCTGGAGGACTGGGCCTCCTTTGAGCTCTGCAAGGTCCTTCTGCCATATGGATGTGCCGTGGCCACCCTTAGGAGCTCCACTGGAGCTGGCTGAGGCACATCTGCATGGCACAGAGGTGCACATCTGGATCCAAACATTGCCCCTGTCCCTGTGGTTTGAGAGAGTGCTCCAGTGCTCTGGAGCAGTGGAAATTGCTTTTGATAACTGAGTTTCACCGAATATCTTGTGCCTTAAATCTGCAGCTGACACGGCTGAGCTGCCAGAGGGGGGTCAAGGACAGCTGGGTTTGTCCTTTCTCAGTTGTTTATTAATCGTGGTCTTCTTAGGAGCAAATCTCCAGTTTGAATGGGCTGTGTGAACCTCAGGTGGGTTTCAGCTTGAATGAAAGGAGGAAGGCAGTGGCAGCAGCAGCAATGGCACGGTGTTACATGTGGGTTTTGTTTTCTTTCTTTGGGTGGGGCTTTATTTGTGATTTGCTTTTTCACTTTAGCGGTTTCCTTTGAAAATGCCCTGCTATTTATTATGCAAGGACATTGCCGTGTATCGTGGCACGAGCAGGACATTTACCAAATAACACCTAAATTAAATTGCTGATTCGGAGACCAGGCTGCAATCACAATTTGATTTCATGTGTGTCACCTCTTTTTTTTTTCTTCAAAGAACAGACTTGTCCTAACCTTCAGAAACTGTAGGAGCAGCATGGGCTTGGATCAAAAAACCAGCCTTGAGCTCAGTCCTTAAATAACAGGCAAGTTCAGCCCTTGTTTACATGCATGAGACTTTTACTGACAATGATGAGCTTCAGAGCTTTATGTGCTGCTGGCACTGAATACATAATCACCAGTGGAAAATAACTCCAAGGCACCAGCTTTTCAAAAGACAGCCTTGAGATCCGTGCTGTGCTTGAGGAGGTGGTTTAAAAGCTCCAGTGGTGAAGGGCTCTGAATATTCCAGACTGAAAGGTGAGGGAGTGTCTGCAGGGCATTCAACAACCTGGCAGCAAATGCTGTCTCATGTCATACGAGACACGTGAGACATGTTTAACATCATGGATCAAACATGAGAATTTCATGTCTCCTCAGGTGTCTCATGGGCACACTTTGTTGGTGCCAGCCATGCTGGAGTGAAGCAGGAGGGAGTCCTGACACCAGTGCAGGTCCAGTGATCCATGAGGATGGTAAATCCTGCTGCACATCCCTGTGCCAGGGCCTCACACCCCTCACAGCAAGGAATTTCTTCCTAATATCTGATCTAACCTCTCCTCTTTCAGGTTCACACTGTTCCCCCTGGCCCTGTCACTACCTGTCTGTGTGAAAAGTCACTCTGCCTCTCTTTTATGAGCTCTTAAGGAAGGCCACAGTGAGGTCTCCCTGAAGCCTTCTCTTCTCTAGGCTGAACAACTCCAATTCCATTAATAATCCTTAATTCCAGAAGAAAATGAGCTAAATATCTGTGAGTTTGGCATTGGAAAGGGGTTGTTGGGCCTAGACGCTCTGGGGAAGGAATTAAATCTCTTTTTAAGAAGAGCTGAAAAGAAAGACATTTCCCTTCCTACCAGTGCAAAAATAAGTCCTTTACTATCCTGAATTCTAGGCAGCTGGACCTACTGATTTCTTGGAATCACAAGAATAAAACCTGGGGAAAATGTGTTTCTACACTTGTATGTGAATTTGAGAATAAATACAGAAAAGAAGGTAAATGCTGGCAGTGACACCATTAACAGAAATGCTCTTCCCCCATTTGTGTCTCCAGCCAGCCCAGACCTGTGTCCTTCTTTGTCTCAAAGCCCAAGGCTGATCCCAATGTCAGCAAATCTATTTTAGGGACAAAACTTTATCAGCAGTTTTTGGATACAAGTGGGAATGCTGACCTGAGGGTGGTATGAAATCTAGACCCCAGCAAGCCCCCAGACCCCTATGCCTAATGATTAGCTGCACCAATCAGTAATGAAATATATTCCAAAACCCCACATTATGCAATTGGTGATTTGCAATAAGGAAAATCTAGAAATGCAAATCTCCTTGCTACTTTTAATCTCAAGATAACCATCTTCCAGCAAATCCCTTTCCCCTTGATTTAACCTTAATGGTTCAAATGAAACTTGCTGCGAGCTCTGGTCCCCTTCTGCTGTCTTTGTAGCCAGGCAAATAAATGATCTGTGAATGTGTCCCAGAGACGTTTGCAAGCAGATATTGGAAGAGGCAAACCATTGTTTTAAACCTGGAGCCTGTGGAGAGAAGGGCAATTCCCTTTCCCAGCAAAGAGTGGGATCACCCGTCACTCTGGATTTGTGACCCTCGAAACCAAAGGGTACAAAGATGGTGTTCAAGACTTCCTGCTGTTAATTGCCCACTCTGGTGGTGAACTGCACATAATTGGGATGAATTTAGCTGGGACATTAAGCTCATTATGGGCTGACAGCCACTCTGGTCTGTGGAGTTAGCAAGCAGGTGGGAAAGAGGATTTTTATAATCCCACGATTATCCTCCCCTTTGCTTTTAAAAGGTTGATTTGAGAACATTTTGGTCCCAAGGAGCTGATTTGAGCTGGATTATGGAGTAACTTTTCCCCTCTGTCAGTGCCGGGTTCCTTCTGCTTTACAGAACCTTTCTCTTCCATGTTTGAACCCTCCAGAATTCCACATCCTGAGATCACGACAGGCAACGTAAAACCACAGGCAAGGTAAAACTCCCCCTGGTCTTGGCCGTCTCTCCAGAGGTGCAGCACCTGCTTGGGAGCCCATGACCATGATAAACCGTGATAAATTCACTTCTCCAAGCCTGGGGTGGATCAGGACAGAGATGTGACTTCAGCAGCGGGGCAGGGTGTCCATACACCCTTGTGGGACTCACCCTCTGAGCAGAGGAGCGTTGGAAACCTTTGGAGTTTGGATTCGCTCCCTTCCTCCACCACAGTTCACTCCTTGTAAGCTCCAGACCTTCACCTGCAAAGTCCTGCCTGACAGTGGTAATAGTTAACACTGGAGAGGTTTTCCCACCCTCTGCTGGCAAGACTTCTGTTTGTTTGCTCGTATTTAATTAATATTTAATTGGGTGTGCAGACGAGGGGCTGTATCATCAATTGTGGCAAAGTGGCTTAGCTCTGTCAAAGCTAATGTTGCTGTATTGATTTATGCAGCCAAAGAGGCTGACTTGGAGGGAAAGGAAAGGGCAAAAACTTTCTTCCCAGGGAGGAAATTAAAAAAGGAGATGTCACGCTGTGATCTGTCGTATGGTAATCGTGGTTTGCTGGCTGCTGGGGAAAGGTGACTCCTGCAAAAGCACAGGCAAACCACTGGGAGCTTTTTTCTCTTTCTCCTTTGTTGGTTCGGTTTTTTCTCCTTTTTAATCTTCCTATCATGGAAGGTTTATTGCCAATTAACTTTATGCAAAGGAATGATAGTCGTGGTAAGCAATTAAAGAATACAGTGTGTATTTGTGCAATGGTGAGCAGAATTAATGCATCTTAACTTGCTTTTTAAGCTTGGCCCTGGCCTTGTCCCCAGATAGAAGACACTGCTTTGAACTGAGATAAACTGCTGTGATAAGAAACTGCATTTTGTTAAAAATCAGAACATATTTTCCTTTATTTATTAGAGGTAGTCATAAAACTCACGTTGGAAACAGCACACAAATGAGCTTCTTATCCATAAAACCACTGAAACACAACATTACATTTACTACCTGTGGTACATGCTTAGGCTCCCATTCATTGTAGAACCCTCGGTGCAGCCACTGGTGACTTTGAGACAAGTTGGCTTTCCATTAAGAAAATGGAAATTTAGAATTGAGCTCTCCTCAGGAGGGGTTATTTCAGATGAAGTGGTCAAATCTGCAAAATAACCCTCCTGATTCTGTGTGTAAAATGCACCACTATCTTTTGTATTGGGTTTTTTCCCTCCCCAGTTATTTTCTCATTGCCTTGACAGAGTTATTTATGTAGCTTTTCTCTATCGCTCCCTTGCAGTAATTTTAATTGTAAATAAAAGAATTGCTCTATTAACTCATCAGTAATTAATGTGCAATATTAAAGGCAGTCAAGATTGGGCACTTCAAAATTCTTCTTCACCCTTTCCTTTTGTGAAATGAAATCCAGTTTCAAGATTTGCCTTCAAGTTCTGTTGTTTAATATAATCCTTAATAATTTGTTTAAAATGAAGATTGTGGCCAGGTCTGTCTGTTTTCCCATGTAACAACCAATGGGACAAGAGGAAATGGCTCCAAGCTGTGCCAGAGGAGGGTTAGGTTGGATATTGTTATTATTATTATTATTATTGAAGATTTCTTCACACAAAGGGTGGTTGGAATTGGAACGGGCTGCCCAGGGCAGGGGTGGAGTCCCCATCCCTGGAGGAATTTAGAAGATGTGATGACTGGGGACATGGGTTAGTGGTGGGCTTGGTTAATGATAGGACTCAGTGAGCTCAGAGATCTTTTCCAACCTATGAAAATTAAAAACCAAACCCAAACTGAGGTCCCTCCAATTTATCAGCAAGACCTCTCTTTACTTTCTGGTGATGAAGAATGTGATCACTTCTAAGTCCTGTTTTCATCCTGAAACGTGATACCTTCTTCAGTAGAAGGATCAAACCCTGCCCTAATTCAGAATCATGGAATCTCAGGATGGTTTGGGTGGGAAGGGACCTCAAAGCCCATCCAATCCCACCCCCTGCCATGGGCAGGGACACCTCCCACCAGCCCAGGGTGCTCCAAGCCCCATCCAACCTGGCCTTGGACACTTCCAGGGATCCAGGGGCAGCCACAGCTTCTCTGGGAAATCCATTCCAGCCCCTCCCCACCCTCCCAGGGAAGGGTGAAAGCATAAAATAAATGTTCTCAGTTTTCAGTTTCACCCAGTTTGTGTACAATTCAATGGACACTGTGCCTAGGATGAGTTTAGGAGAGCATTTAGGACGAGCTCTGGCCAGCTGAGCAGAAGGCTCTAAATGCCATGTCAGGAACACGGTGTCACCTCCAAAGCTCCTCATCTTGGGAATAACAGACCCAACACCAGCTGAGAAATGTGAGCTTTGCTCGTAGTGCCCCACTTTTGGCCATAGGGGTTTCTGGAGCCCAGTTTTTAGCAAGGGAAGGGAGTGCAGTGGGAGGGAAGGATGGAGATGGACAGCACTGCTCCTGTGTAGGGTTTTAATGCCCACAGCTCTCTGCCTCCTGCACCTTTTCTGCCCCCTGCACCTTTTCTGCCCCCCACCATCGGGCTTTGGGGCAGATATGGGCACTGGGGAGATTATTCTTGTGCTCATGGTGCTTTCTTTGCTTCTGGTGTGACCATTTCAGACAGGGAGGAGGGAAGGCTGTGGGGGGAAACCACTGCAAGGTATCCTTAGTTGGACCCAAACACCACCACCAGGGACTCATACTTGCTACAGTGGTGATGAGGACAACCTCAATAATCACCTTGCACATGCAGAAGTTTGAAAGTATTTGTAAAAATTTAATGCCAAAAGTGATCTCAGATTAAATAACAGCCTTGGTGTACTTGTTATAGCATTTATGCCTTTTATTGCCTTTAACTACCTTTTAAACTGCTTTATGAGCCTTCTTCACAGTGGGTGCCTGTTTCAGAGAGCCTGAGCAAATGAGGAGTTGAAATTGCATTTTCAAACATGACAGAGGAGAATATTCTACAAGTGCTTACATGAATAATGATGCAAAGTTAGAAAACCCTAACAGGTCCCTGCCCTAAAATCTCTCCGTATCTCTCATTAGGTAAATGCCACTGAAAATGTGGCCTTTAGTTTCTTATCCTCTGAAATTATTGTTTTCTTCAAATAGCTTTGGGGTTTTTCTAAAGAGTCCTCCTGGACTCAAAGCTACTTAATATTTTTAATATATTTGATCTGCATATTTGTATCTGTCATTAACTGTGAAGGACAGCTCCTTAATGTAATCAAGAATAAATTACGGCCCTAGAAGGGAAATTGGAGTTCATTTTGTGCACAGCAGAAATGCGGAGGAGACTGGCTGGGGAGGCTGGAACTAAAATGCTAATATCTCATCCATTGCTGACCTGCTGGAAACACCACCCATGTCACAGCAGCACCCATGTCAGCACCACCCATGGGCACAGGAGGGGCTGTTTGGGGGCTGCACCTCAAACATGGCCTGGGCAGCATCTGCTGACAGAGTTAGAGCAGGAGTTCATGGAATCACAGAATCCCACAATGGGTTGGGTTGGAGGGAGCTTAAAGTCCATCCAGTCCCACCCCTACCATGGACAGGGACACCTTCCACTAGCCCAGGTTGCTCCAACCTGGCCTTGGACACTTCCAGGGATGGAGCAGCCACAGCTTCTCTGGGAAATCCATTCCAGCCTCTCCCCACCCTCACAGGGAGGAATTTCTTCCTACTCTTCTTCCCCAAACTTACACTCTTTCACTTTAAAGCCATTCCCCCTTGTTCTGTCCCTGCATACCCATATAAGAGGTGGAGTTAGAAGGCACTGATCAATATTGCAGTGTCTGCTGTCTCAGCAGCAAGATTTCAGAATGTTTTTTATTTCAGTTTCCCCTCTGAATCCCCCACTCACATTTCCAATTCCTTTTCTTTTTT
This sequence comes from Anabacerthia variegaticeps, assembly GCA_035583185.1. Classification (NCBI taxonomy): domain Eukaryota; kingdom Metazoa; phylum Chordata; class Aves; order Passeriformes; family Furnariidae; genus Anabacerthia; species Anabacerthia variegaticeps. Next base: position 25,140,616 of record JAWWEW010000006.1, on the reverse strand, counting down.
AGTTTATGGGATTTGAAAGGATTGTGGCCCCTATTGACATTGCTCTGAATCACATGCACAGGCTGAAAATGGATTATGTCCACACTTGAAGCCAGATGTGCACCTCCTGCTCATCATCACCCACATCACCCATCGCATTCATGTGGCAAAGGCTACGTGGAAGCCGAACAAATCTGCAGTTTACAGATTCCTCTTTTGGTTGTGGTGCAACAGCTGAACTGGCCATCCAACCTCCTTTACTACAAAAACATCCAGCGAACACTTCAGAAGGCTTTGGCCACAGTTAACTCGAGTTTACAGTCAGAAAATGTCAGTCCAAGCACTGCAGAAACCTTTCAAACGGGTCACGTCTGATGCTGAGCTGCTTTGTGCCTTCCAGGTAACTCATTCCACATGCACAAAGTGGTGCAGGTGACCTCATACCGCTGACATGACTCCACTCTAAAGCTCACTGAGGACTTCAGCAGGGTTGGTAATGCTCTCTTAATTAATGAAGCTGGAAATATTTAGGAGAAAACCCATTCTGGGTGATTTATTACCCCAATTTCGTGGCTTTGCAACCTTTCAGCTGGGTGGGCTGTGTTTAGTGGAACCATTGGAGATTTTGATGAGGTGCTTCATTCAGACTAAATACTAATGAGAGATATTTGGGGGGAACTTTTGATTAAAGTAAATGGAGCAGATCTTTGCATGCTACCAGGTAATCTGGAAGAGGCAATAAAGGATGGGCACAGACAAAATATGATGGTAATCACTGATGGTGCTATGGGATTTTAATTCACAGTGTGAAGTCCTTCAAAACTGCAAGGCTTTTCCAAAGTACCAATCCTCTCTGAAACACTAAAAAAAATCCAGTTTGAACGGGCTATGATTTTTATATGTTTGTTTTAGGTAGCAAACTAGAAACCTGCCTGAACTGCATGGTTCTTGGGTTTGTGTCTGTGCTGCAGCACTTTTGCAGTGACTAGAGCCTTGTTTACAGCTCCTTTCTACAGTAAATCTTCCCTATTGTTTTGTCTTTATTGGCTGTGCCAGAAGGCTACTGAGCTAAAGCCCATAACAGCTCTCCTCCAACACTTATGAACACTTTTCCACTGCTCATCCATCATTTTAACTGGCAGTTATCTTGATGTCAAAGATCTGGAAGTCTCGAATCACCCAGAATGCTCAGGATCTGGAAACAGGATGAATTTTTGAAGCACCTATTCATTTAATAGAAATGGCATAAAATTAGCGTGGGGGAAGAAAATGAACTGCCTTGCTTAATTTATTTTAAAAAACTTTTCCAGGCCAAAATCAAGTCAGCCTTTTATCCAGATGCTGATTTTGTGATAGGGACCTGAGTCCTTTCTGCCAGTTGTTTGTAGCATGTGGAGACCCCGAAAGCCACATACTTAAACATCACTTTTTCAGGTTATCTCCTAATGAGGTGGTTACTTAGGGCTGCAGGTTTCTCCCTTTGTTTATAGAGGGCATAAGCCAGATGTCCCAGCATCCTACTCCCTGGGTAAGGCAACCACTCCCCTTTGCCTCTGAGCCAGCAGCTGGCTTCATCCAGGACCTCTCTGGCCATGGTAGATCTTTGAGGTCTCTTCCAACCCAGGCTGTTCTATGATAAATGTTATTTTTTCTGGCTGAAGAGGAACAGGATAGTCCTGGACCTGTCCTTTCTGCATTCAGATGCCCACATCACCTGGCTGGCTGTTTGGACCGCTTTAGAAAAGCCTTGCTCATCATCCTGGCTGCCAAACTGGTACAAGTGTTTTCTCCTCAGAAGCTCCAGCTGTTGGGTGGGGCTCTGAACAACCTGGTCTAGTGGAAGGTGTCCCTACCCATGGCAGGGGGGCAGAGCTGGATGATTTTTCAGGTCCCTTCCACCCAAACCATTCTGGGATTCTGTGGTTGCACATCACTCGGAGCTTCCAGAAAAGAAACTAAATTCCTGATTTGTGGAGTTGTTCCAAGAACTGGGAGCTCCCTCATGGTGAGCTCTGAACTAAAGGATGACCAAAAAACTCAAGGGGCTTGTCTATCTTGGCCTGGTGGGTTGACCCACCAAAGCCACTCCAGCACTCCCCTTCCCCATCTGGAGAAGAGGAAGGAAATATAAGGAAAGACCCATTGGTTGGGACAAGGACAAGGAGAGACCACTCAGAAATTACTGCCATGGGCAAAACAGACTTAACTTGGAGAAATTGTATCAAAGCAGAGTCAGGCAGTGAGAAACAAACCCAAACCTTAAACTCCCTTTCTCCCACCCCTCCTTTCCTCCTGCTCTCAGTTTCTCTCCTGAATTCTCTCCCTTGTCCCCCTCTTGAAGTGTCCATTTCCCCATGTGTGCCCCCATATGCTTCCAGGAATTCTCCACTATTTTTATAGCCAGACTGTGTTGTCTGTCAACACTGCTGAAAAATGGGCTGATTGCCCCTCATTAACAAGCTCTGTTCCATTGGAGAACTGGCTGATGCTGATGCTTTGGGTCCTCTTTAGTTATTCCACATGGAGTGAAGCCATAAAAGTCAAATATCACAGAGTATTGTCCATCATTAATGGGAAGAGGCCATGGGGATGGAGCAGGGTGGAAAATGGGAAAGCCAGCTTTGCAAGTGCTTTGTGCTCCCCCAGCTTTGGATAATGTACTGCAGCGATTTATTTTATTTTAATGATGGAGAAGGGGAAACATGTAATTTTTCAGTCATTTCACACATGCCATTAGCAACATAATTTGAAAAGATAATGATTTTCAAACCACCTGCTAGCTGGCAGATGCTTCAATATTGGCACGTGCGTGGAATGTGGTATGAAACACATCTGAGGGGTTTAATTGCCCACTAATGCAGTTCTGTTCTCCTAGAGAGTGCTTTCTGTACAGGTTAATGAGGTAGAGTTGCTTTCCTTTTGAAGTACATCTGCCAGGGATCTTTTTTATCACACACCAAACAAGGGTGATCTCCACAGGTTGTTTTCAGTTGGTTTTGTATTGGTTACTTTCAAACAGCAGCAAAAGGGGAAGAACATCAGGTTTGCAGTAGAGAGACCTTTGGAAAGCATCCTGAGAAAGAAGCTCTTGCCATGTCCTAGAGTGTGAAAAGCAGTGATTTATACATTATCTAAAATGCCCTGAGGATATTTGATCTTCTCAGGAGACCTTGGAAGTTGGTAGAGAAAGTCATGCCCACTTGGAGCCCAATTTTTGTGGCAGGCCCATAGCTAAGCTCAGTTACCTCCTTGGGAACACTTCCAGCAGCTCAAGCTCCAGACGTTGCAGGGAATCTTGGTATTTCTTTATGGGATGGGTGCACACATATCTTTTCTGCATTTAATAACAAGGATTGGGCACCATTTTCCACCAAAAGTGCAACATCTTGATCAAAGGAGGATACCTGGGTGGGAGACAAAGCCTTTGGTGTGAGTACCCCAGGAGAAAGTTGTATCCTGATCCAAATTCAGCTCTGAAGATGCATTTGCTTTCTCCTACCCCCTTTCAGGGAAAAGTAAGAACATTCCCATCGCCAAACCCAGAAACTCCCACAGAGAAGTAAGAAAAAAAAAAGTCACAGTCACTGAGGCATCATAATCTTCTGGAATTGCTTAGAGGTACTTGGATAAACTTAGAGGTATTTGGATAAACTTAGAGGTATTTGGATAAACCTAATGCAGGAACAGCACCTAAACTATTAATTTGACATGTGAGCCCAAGTCAAGTGTTGATTGACTCAGTGGGGTTAATTTATAATGCATATTGGGGATGACTGTGAGATGCTGTGACAGGATTGCAAAGCCAACACCAATGTGTCTGTGAGGTTTGTGCTGGAGGTATCAGGCAGTGGGACTTTGCTTTGGCCACCATAAGGGATGTGATCTCAGGATGAAAATCACTGGATTTTAGTCAATCAAGAAAATGCTAACCTGCTGGGACATAGCCTGGATGGTGGGTGAGAAGGAAGGAGCACTTAAATTAACTTGGAGACCTTTACATGGCCAAGCTGATTGGAGAGAACAACCTTTTGGATCAGGAATATCTTTCCCTGTCTCTCAAGGTCCTGTTCCAGGTGAAGCAGAGAACTGTTTTTTATTCCCACTTGCAGTGATACATTGGAAGGAGTGATGTCCCTTTAGGTTTTTCAAGGTTGCTGAAAATGCAGCATAGTTTGAAAAAAACCTGCATTTTTTAACATGAAGCATCCCTGTATTTATCCAGCTTACATAAGGATTAGAAACCTTGCTAAATTAATCTTGGTATAATTTTAAACAATGGCTTGAAGAAACATATGTAAAAATGGAAGAACCAACAGTCCCCCAAATGTTCCCCTTGATTCGTGAGTGTTTTGCTTAATTGTGGCACAGCTTCAGCCCCAGCCTGATCCTTTCTCCTGCAACTCTCATCTCTCTAAGCCATAATTTTGAGTGATTAATGATTGAAATGTTATTTAAATCACTGAGCCTTCCTCTGTCAGAATTTGAAACTCACTAATGGAGACTAAAACTGAACAATCTGTTCATTGGGCGGTTTTTTCCTTCTTTTGAAAAGTGCTAAAATCTTCGCTATTTCTGTTCCCTGCTCCAAGGGCAACATGAAGAGATGTCTCAGAAGGAGTGATAATGTAAACATTTGCCCCTGACAGATAAAGCAGTGTGGAATAAACTGGATTTGACAGCATTAACAAATTTACTGTGTTGGGTTTGAATGCATTAGCTGTGGAAAGGTTTGATAATGTCGTGCCTTTCAAATGATGGTCTTACCCAAGTGCTTAACAGATTTGTCTGCTGCTCCCAGCCTGTAAATGACTACATCATTTACACATTTAGGGGCTGTTAGATTACCTGTCTGCCATTAGATTCTTGGGCCACACTGAATGAAAAACACCGATCAGTACCTTCCCAGGTTGTAAATGATTGCTTGACATCACCGGCAGCCATGGATCACCCCACATGTCACAATCCTGTGGCTTTGGAAAATCCCCAGCAAACAGATGCTTATACCCAGCCATTAATTATCTTCAAGAATTTCTGTCTCTTACCCACAGAAAGATGGCTGGGGAAAGGTTGCTTTATAGTCCTGGCATGTTAGAATGATGTTTAATCAAAACAGGGATGTTGAACATTGATAACCTGGGCAGATAATCTCTGCTATAATAAAGGTGACCTTTAAAAAAAGCTTTCTGCACTGAGGCCTCTTTATTTTTCCCTCTTGTCTGGAAATAAAGGAAGTAAGAAATAACTGTGTAGCATTAATGTGCAGTTGGTAGCATTTAAAATCCTAAAATGGCCATTGGAGCAGGTTGGGCATACACAGATGAGAATGCAATTGGAAATATTTCAAGATCCTGAGCTCTGTAGACAAGTAGAAGTAGACAGGTCTTAAGACTTAACTAGTTCTTTTCTTTTTCATACGATCATTTGAAAAAGCCCCAATAAAATAATAGCTGCACAACTAATAAACTATATAAAGTGTAAGTCATAACTTTGAACAGGGTTCCACAGAAATATATTGTGTCTAAAGGAGTAATAGAGAGAATTTTTTTATACAGTTTTCAAAGTAACATATAAAATTAAAAGGAATGTTATTCCTAGGATGAATATTTATTAGCAGGCTTTCTTTCCTTATTGGCATGCAATTAGTGCTCAGCGTGGCTGCAATTGCCACACTGATCAATCATCTCAGTTCTGTGCATTGCTACATTCCTGGTGCATCCTCACTCAGCTCCCAAACCTTCCACACTCGGGGGGAAATCGAATTGCTCTGAGCTGCTCTTAAATCTTTACTCTTGGGGGACTAAAACTAGTGCCAGACTTCCCACTTCAGCCTGTTCTTTAAAAAAACAACCCCTAACCCTCTCTGTTTCAAAGATTCTGGGGCTCTGGTGGCTCCTGGGGACACGTGGGCAGTGGTGCCTTGGTTGTGTGTGACAGCCTTGGGTTTGTCACCAGCAGGAGCAAAGAGGGTCGAGTTGTTTGAATGGAGAGTTTTGGCAGCAAAAGTTGGCCTCGATTTTTGATGGAAAACAGTGACTTTTGTCCTGCTGATGGTGATATTTCTTTCCTAGTATTTGCTGTTCCATTTGCTTAAACAAGGCAGGAAAGGTGATGTCTTTCCTTAATTACACCCTGCCAGCTGAAGGTTTTGTCTCCTGTCCATTGTCCCAATAGAGAATGTGATAATTTCACTGATTCCAGGCCCTTCATTATCTTGAAGGCTTTGAAACACCAGTGAGATCTTCAGTTTCTGCAATCTCTTGGAATTTTGAACGATGATTTGCCCCCATATCCAGCAGGTTTCTAGTTTGTATAATTCACACCATATTTCAGGATCTGATATACTACTTATTCCATCTATTACCAGTGTAATGTGAACAGACCATGGTGTAAATAAGAGTCAAACCATGTAACTCATCCTACTAAAATCATCTTATTTAATGAAGTTTATGTTCTGTCAGGCATCTTATTTCCCATTGTGTATAATTAAACTTAAAAATAACTGTCCAGCAACTATAATGTGTAACAACAAAGACAAGCTGTCTTGAATTTATTAACAATCCCCTATTTATTTGTAATAATAATCTACTGTTTATATGTGAACAATAAAATTAAATTTAATGGTTCATCAAGGTGTATTTTGTTATAGTGACTCCAGCTGCAGTTTTTAGGATATCATGACATAAATCCAAATATTTCAAAGTAGTTACATCTAAGATATTATCCATAAAATTAAGAAGAACTTGGAAAAAATAATTAATGGCAAGAAATAAATTGGCAGTCTCAGCAAAAACATCTGCTTGTTTTCCTACCCATTGCTAGTACTCCATTTTCCCCCTTGAATTACAATTTTCTGTAATAATTTTAGATAATCTTCCAAACCAATCTTTTATGAGTGTCATTATTCCACAGAGGGAGGAAAGAAATACAGCCAGGGGGTGAAAATTTAACACTGTACAGAACTGCCTGTCTGCCAGGCTGCCACCAGGATGGATGGACCTCCAAACTTCCTTTTACATCCTTAGAGCCACCCCAAGCCTGGCAGGGGCACCAATCCTACCAAAAAAGGCAAGGCACAACTATTTTGGGTTGAAATCAGCACCTTTAGGGGGGAACAAAACCACCATGGATCCTTCAGTCATCACTGGAGATCAGTGCTGAGTTCAGGAGATGCTGTTGGTATCAGTTCCACGTCAGAGACCTTTTTTCTTGGGTTGTTGGCTCTTTTTGAACCTTCTTCTTTGAAACTAGTCTTAGATGTTGACTAGTGGGACTCAGATTTCCTCTTGGTCTCTCCCTCTGTGCCTCCAAGTGATGAGCTCTGCTGCACAAGGGCTGTATTGCTCCCCTATCAATGCAGGAGAGGCTGTTATCAATATAGGACAGGCTGCTGATCCAAGTGTTCTGAGCATGAATGGCTTCTCTCTCCTCTTTGCCCAAGTGCTGTGGTGTATTGACCATGAGGGCACTGCTCAGGGCGAATAAATCCTCACTTTTCTCTTGTAAAACAGGTCAGATTGCTGCTTGTTGCCAGAATTTTCCATGTAAAATGAAACCAGTCTAGCTCAAGGCCCCGGACAGGAGTGTGTTCCAGTGTCTCTGTGCTGATCTCACCCTCTCACTTGCCCTCTGGTTTGCTCAAGGTACCTGCGCCAAGTTGGACATGGTCACGTGTCTGGGAAATGCTGTGACATAACCAATTGCTTTAGGTTGTTAAAAGAACTTCTCATGTGAACATTTCTTTCTTGATGTCCCCTTATTCTTCCCCTGGTGTTCGCTCTTAACTCAGCATTAAAATCCATTGTGGGTGCTCAAGTTTGGCTCCAGGTGTGGAAGGTTTGTGGCTCTTACCAGTCAGTTTGTGCTCTGCTGCACACACAGAGTTGGTGGCAAGAACTGACGATCCTTTAAATGATTCTGGGTGAAACCCAGAGGAAATGTAGGCATTTTCCTACATTCCTCCTGCTTTCCTGCTCCTTCGTGCCAAGCTGTAACTCAGCGCTCATGACCAGGCGTGCCCCAGCTATGTATGACTTGCAATGCAAAGGAAATCTCTACAGCCTTTTTTCCTGAGGTCCCATCTCTACATCCCTGCTCTTGTGACTCCCTTCAAAACCTTTAACAACAGCTGTTTTTCCTATAAATCTCACGCTTACCTTTGCTCAGGGAAAAACCCAACTCTGAAACAGCCCAAAAGGGTGATGTGTTTTCTAAAGGCTATGAATGAATTTAAAAATCTACTGAACCAAGGTTGAAAAAAGTGAGCCCAGCTGCAGAAAAATGGCCAGCAGAATGTTTCAGGGACCTTTGAGGGTTTTCATACATCAGTCTCCTTTCCAAATGGGACCTTGTGCCATGTCTGAGCGTGCCAAGAGGACAGGGAGCTGAAAATTAGCATTAAATACTCAGGAGATCCTTTCCCACACATCAAGTCCAACAGGCTGTACATCCCTCACAGAGGGAAAATACAAATAAAGGTACTCAGGAGGAAGCAGCAACAACCTCCTGGGGCTGCTTGTCCCAAAGGCCACCTGGGGGTGGTTGTCCTTCTCCCTGAGCCGTGGTGGAAGGTCCTCACCTGCTGGTAAATCCTGAGGGAATGCCAGACCTGTCCAAGTGACCTGAGAGGTCACAGTGGGTCAGGTGGGGAAGGAAGTAGGACAACATCCCAAACAGGTCCTGCTTGAGCTGTACCTCCAACCCTTCGACATCTTGATAGTGTGGAAAACTAAATGGGAGGAGAAATTTGGAAGAATACTGTTAGGAAGGAATCCTTCCCTGGGAGGGTGGGCAGACCCTGGCACAGGGTGCCCAGAGAAGCTGTGGCTGCCCCTGGATCCCTGGAAGTGTCCAAGGCCAGGCTGGACGGGGCTTGGAGCACCCTGGGCTGGTGGAAGGTGTCCCTGCCCATGGCAAGGGGTGGCACTGGGTGGGCTTTGAGGTCCCTTCCCACCCAAACCCTCCTGTGGTTCTGTGATTCTATAAAATGTGAAGGAGTTGGTGCCTGCAAGTGGCAAGTTTTTATGTGAAATGTTTCTCAGAACCCTCTTGTCTGCAAAAATCACTTGTTTAACGTGCACTTCAGAACTCCAAAATGCAGCTGAAACTCATGTGACATTTTTGGGTGAAAAGGTGCAATATTGCTGAATTATGCTGCTGGTGAGAGTAGTCAAAGAGCAGCCTTTCAAGGGCAGTCACAGGGATAATCAACTCGATCAAATTACAGTTTTTAATTTAAGGGAAACTTTTGCTCTCACTGAGAACATTACCATGCCCATTTTCGGTTTATTAGTTTATGTATACAGCTACTAAGTTATTTGCATGTTGCAGGATTTTATTTTATATTTAGCAAATGAATGACATCCAGGCAATTTTAGATTTAATTTGATCAATATTTAATGAATTATAATTATCATTACAACTCGGTGTTCTGCACTGCTCTATATTGCCACATAATGTTTAATCAAGGGGAGAGAGAGACTTAAATATAACTGGGAAAGAGCGATCAAGTTTATGTTAAAGAAGTGTAGAGGGATTATTAACTAAATTGCAGGGGTCTAATTTAATAATTTTTCTCGTTACTGCTTTAAAATTGAATTCCAAGAGCATTTCCCTACTTTGTGTTTTCAAATGCCAGCAATATTTATTTTAAAAAGTACACATAGAGCAAAATGACTTTGGGGTAGCAGAGTTTGAAATCTCTGCCTCACTAACAAAAATTCCCAGGTGTTCCCTCTGGGAGAATGAGGATAACACAGGAAAAGGAGATGCCCAGAACAGCACAGTCTTGGCTTACAAAAGACTTGGCTTCTACAGGTACGTAAATACTGTGGGAATCAGCCAAACTATTTAAGGTTCATGGATCTGAAGGTGGTGAAACAAGTCATGAGAACCCATGGAAAAAACCTCTTGTTCCACAAACTAAAGGTATCTTTGCAGGTGATTGTTTGTATTTAGTAATATCAATAAGATTTCTTAATTTTTAGGGTTTAATTAAAGCTTTTGAGTTGTGCAAGATCTTCTCTGGCACTGCACTGAGAAGGGGACAAGGATGCTCTCCACCCACAGCCTGGTGGCTCTTGTGTTTCCTAGTAACTCCAGCTCTTGGACCTCGTGGAGAAAAGTCCAATTTGTTGTCTTTCTTTCGACTGCTAGTGGTTTACTTCCAGTTTACGCCTAAGAGTAAGTGCCAAGATTTTGCCCCTGAGGGCAGTTTGCCTTGGGAACAACTTGTCCTGGCACATGGTGCAGTTTCTGCCACTTCTGTAGGTCAGAATGGAATGTGTGACTTCCCACAGAAACACACATGTGAGTTGAAGGGGTATGGTCACAGGGAGGAGGCTGCTCAGTGACATTCTGTGGTCTCAGCACCATTTGGGTTGTAAAAATGAGCCCACCCTGGTCTTAAAGCCTTAATTCTACCCCCAGCAGAGACATGGACCTGAGGACGTGGTTTAGTGGTGACCACGGTGGTGGTGCTGGGTTGGTGGTTGGACTTGATGGTCTTAAAGGTCTTTTCCACAATTCTGTGATCAATTGTTGGCTTTGATCAATATGCAGAGTGTGTATTAGGTAGAACAAGAGAGTGACGTGGAGGAATTTGAGGTGGAGAAGGCAGAAGAGAGGAAAACTTTGTAAATTCCCCTTTTTTTTTTTTTCCCTGATTTTCTGAAGAAAAGTTTGTTGTGTTTCATACCTAATTAGCAATGTGTTTGTGGTCAGATAATGAGATTGTTGTGGCAAAAAAAAAATCCGTGTTCAATACCGTCAGTTACAGCTAAATGAAAATGAAGGGATTTTTAGCTTAACCATAATTCCCCTTATTTAAAAGCTTGTTCTTGGAGTTAACAATTTGGAATGCAGGACGTGGGTCTGGTCATGCGTGGTGATTTACCATATTGCAGCATCCAATTCTATTTGGAGTTACAGTTTTTAAAAACTTTTAAAAACTTTTAAAAGCTTTTAAAAAGCTTTTTGCTAATAAGAAATGAAAAGTATAAAAATCTGAAGGCAAAAGACAAATAACATCCAGGCCCAGAATGTTTATGCATGTAAAGGTTTTAGTGTAGACGAATTGTACAGCCCAGCCTTGTTTAGCAGTTTCCCAACTGGACTATTAATTTGTTTATTTTTGTCATAAATCATGTTGTTAAATAATGCACTTGTGTTCTTCTTATTTTCCAGGTGTCATAACATTATTTGAAATGGGTAGAAATGCCTGAATTCTGATATTATTAATATATGTAAAGCACAACTTCCGCATCTGACGCCATTCATCACAGCCCAAATTAATCAGCAGGGACAGAACCCAATATCTCATTTCAAGCAAAGGCCAATAGCTCTTGGGGAAATTAAATCATCTCTCAGAAATATTTCATTCTGAAAAGCTAATAATTCAATAGAAATGGAATTTCAGAGGAAAAACCTGAGTGTGTTACATAATCTTTCTGTAGGGGTCTCCATCTCCTGCATTAACGTTTCACGTCACATTTTAAATCAGAATTTGCTGAAAAATAGTTTACACTGTTGTTGTGAGTGTCACAGTCCCTTAATATTTCTGAAATGATAATAATATCAATTGGAAACTCAAGGGAACATCACTTAAATCTGATGGAGACAGAGACAAAATCTGATTGAGGCAGAGACAAACACAAAGGAAGCGCCAGACACAGAGCAGGAAATTCTCATTTTTGCAATGACATTTTTATCTCATCTTTTCCCTGCCCTCCTCTGCTGGAGAATCGTCTGTCCTACCACTTTTACAAAATAATGTGCAATCTGCTCCTCTGTTACCCTTCCCACTCGGTGTGACAACTTAATGGAGACTGGGAAACGCATTAAAAGCCTATTTATTTTTAACTTTTGGGCTCTAAGGAGTAGACAGCTCGTGGCTCTGCAGCGAGGGAGGAAAGGAAGGACAGGCACTGCACATGAGAGAAGGCAAACAACGGCCTTTGAAGGGGAAAGGCTGAGTTTGGAATTTCTTTGTTCCAAGAAGAGTTTGTGACACTTGCCACCTTAAAGATTTATTGGCAAGTTAAAAGCCAAAGCTAGAACGGATGTTTATTATTATAATTTAATTATGAAAGAGGTGTTTGGAGGTGCAGTTTGGAAGGGAGCAGGCTCAGCTGCACCTCCATGTGTTGAGCACTGTTCCATGGCACCTGCAGCTCTGCTGGCAGAGAAGTTTGCAGGAAAGTCTCCCACGTGCCTCAGCACCCGGAGAGTTCTAACATCCTCTAATAGCTACGAAAAGGTTGTTCAGTAAGTTTTCCTTCACTGGTTCCTTTTTCTTCTAAATATCCTTATGCTCCTGGAGGTGCAGGGGGTGTGATCATCAGCAGGGCTTACATCCAGTGGTTCCCTTGATTTGTGTGCGCCCTACAAGCCCCCTGAACACCCCTCAGCTGCAAAAGACACCTGAGAAAAGCGAGTCCTGCCATCAGTAGGCCTGGCTTTGCTCTCAGAGGTGTCTCCTGCTCTGGGGAATTTCTCAGCCTTGCCATAAAGGATGAAAAGTCCCGCTCTGTTCATGCCAGGATGAGCTCTGAGAGAACTCTGCCCAATAAACAACAGCCTGAGCACCCCTGAATCTTTCCAGAACAGACATAATGTAATCCGTATGTTTCATCGACGGGACATATTAATTATTGATTATGCTTAATGAATATGCTAATGTGCAGAATTCAGGAGGTTCTGCCGCCCTGCTGTGCTCTCCAGGCCCTCATCCATTTTTTAAGAGGTGCCTGTAGGAGACAGTGCCTGGGCTGGTGCCAAGGCACCGTAATGAACACCACATACGGAGTTCAAGGGCTGGTGCTTGTCCTTCAGGAATAACAGCAGAGCCTTGTTCTGTCTGACAGTTGTTCTTGAAATTCCAAATGAGATTATTCACTTCTTCTCCGTGTAAATGGGGTAAGTTGTAAGTGTTTCTCTGTTCAGCTGGGGATATGGAATAAGGTGTGACCTCATTTTCCATTTCAAATCAGGCGGTGGGGGGAGAAAAAGAAGTTGAGCCCAATGGTCTAGTGGATAATACATTGAAACTTCATCTCTCCTTCTGTGTACATTTACAATGAGATTACAAAAGCTGCTAAGCCTTTCTATCTTCTTGCCGCTTTTAATGCTCAGGTGAAATAACCAATATGCACAGAGGAAACAAAAAGTTTCTGCTGACGAGGCCTTGACTGAGGTTTCTGAATAGAGCTGATGTTTAAATTGCTTCACTCTGAAGAGCCCTGGGGTGCTCTGTGGTGTCCGGGGGGGCTCAGCGATGCATTTATAAACCTTTATGGCTGAAACCATTAATACAATAGCACGTATTAAAGCAGTGACAATTAATGTAATAACAAAGATGAAAATGGGAGTAGTTTGGCGTGCCAGGCTTGGAAGAAGTGCTATTGTAAGCCTTTACAATTCCAGACAGAAGGGTGTCTGGAGAACCTTACCAGGAGCACTTGTGAGCTGAGAAAACATCAACCTTGAAGCTATTGGATTGCAGAGCAAAAAAGCCCCTTTTATTTTTTGAATGCAGAATTATTAAATTTCAGCAATTGTTGTTTTTCTGTTGTTTCTCAAGTGTTAGCAGGCTCTCTGCAGTACATCATAAACGAAGTGAAGCTGCAAGCCAAGGCCCTGTAAGAAACCAAACAGTGCATAAAGGGAAGTGCCATGACAGACTTGACTCAAGAAGCGTTAGAAAAAGGCACTTGGACAATCAGATTTTCCGAGCTATAACTCTATTTCAAAATTCTTTGGAGAGTTTGGGACAGTCCTTTCTTTGGTGGGGATTAATTCAGGGGAAGGTCATGTTCATCTGTGAGGTTGTCCCACCATGGAGGTCCAGAACCCCAGTGCTCCTGAATCACAAACTCTTCCAACATCTGCCTCACTTCATTTTCCTCTGAGGGAAAGGCAGGATTCATAGACCGGTGCTCTGGGATCTCTGGTCCATGTTAGAACCTTGACCCAACTTGTTAAAGCCTAAAGGAATGTCTTGTGTGGAGTGAGTTTAAGGAACAGGCCACTGACTTTCAACACCTCTTTATATAACGGGGGGGGGGATGTTATGTTTTAATTTTAGATCAAACCAAAGCACAAATATGTAGCATAATCTTGAAGAGACATTTTCCCCCAAAACCTGGAAATGCAGCTGTTAGAGATCCCTACAGTCTGAAAAAAAGGAAAGTTACATTCATATTTATTAATTAGATTTGTAGACACTAATTACATTAATATTTATTTATTGCATTAATAGAAAAGAATATAAATATAATATGGAGATCACAGATAAGATGCCTCTTTCAGCCGGGGGAAAACATTTCATATTGATCCAGCAGTTGTGCCAAAAGAGTGATGAGATGAATGAGTTGAAACTGGCCTAAGGTCTCCTGAAACAGCAGAAAAAAGTGAAACAGAATCTTCTCTTCTTTATCTTCAGATCTAGCAATGGCTCTAAATCTTTTCTTAGGCTCTCAAACTAGTTTGGGTTGGAAGGGACCTTAAAGATCATTTCATTCCACCCCCTGCCATGATCCCTAAGCAAGGTCTCAGGGCACATAAATGCCCCACTGCAATGAGAACCTATTCCTGCCAGACCCAAGGTATCCCACGCTGGATCTATCATATGTGATGCACCTTACATGACATTCCACAGGACATGGATATCTTCGAGGCGAAAGTGCTTTCTCTTGGGCTTTTGTGCCAAGATGCTCTCTGGGAGTGGTTTGGCAGAGGATGCAGAACATCTTGTGGCTTTGCTGACTGCGTATATTCTTCTGAAAGGACGTGCAGATTTGTTCTCGGAGATTTCCAGTGAAAAAAATAAGGGTTTTTTTTTTTCCTGCTTCTGCAGCTGAATCCCTTAAAACAGGCAGTCCTGAAAGGCTGGGGTAAAATGCTGATTGTTTCTCTCTCTGGCAATAAGTCATCCAGCACCAGGATGAAGGTACAACCTCCACCCTCTGGATTTTGTATTTCCTTTTCCTCTCCCCCAGATTTAAAGTGGGAAATGCAAAATGGATTGCCAGAAAGTGGCAGTCTGAGTAGAAACAATCTGAAAGGGAGAACCACACTGAACCTTCTGCCTCGAAGGTAAAGAGGAGTAAGCTCTGCATTCCTGTGGTTGCCCTTGGGGGTCAAAGCAATAAACACTGTTTTCCTTGCTTGAGGTTTCTTCTTTATGTAGGAATGTGATTTTGCTTTCAAAAAAGCTTTAATTCTTCCTTGTGAAAACAAATTTCATCACCAACCCATAAATAATCACAGGGAAAAAAAAATAATAGCAGCCTAATTTACATCTAACCTTTCTTTTTAGTGATTAATGGATGCTATTTATGTAAACTGTTGCTACGTTCCAGCGTGAAATGAAATTTAAATTGCAAATTTTACAGTGGTGTATTTTAACTGGTGACCCTTTCCCCAGTCACAAATTAAAGAAACCCAATTACATTTGTAATAAAGATGCTAATGTATTTCTTCTTTTTAGGGCATGCAAAGTTCCTGCTGCCAGCAAGTTTTATTTTCCCTGCTGAGGAGCCAATAAAAATGTGTTTCCCAAGCACTCCAAGGCGTGTGTGTGGGGTGGCTGGAGAGGAATCCTCAGCACTCCACCCACTGCCCACAGCCAAGAGCAGCCCTGCGATGGACAGTGGGTTGTGGACACCTTCAAGGCTTTGGACCTTCTCACCAAGCGGCCAGAGGTGACTTGGTGCCTCAGTGCTGGTGTGGAAGATGCTCCTCTCCGCTTTCTCCAGAGCTTCAAGTGCAGCTCTTGGCTTGGATTCCCTTTGTCCCTGGGAGCAGCTGGAACACGGTGCAGGGCCCTGGAGACTCTCCTGAAGTTATTTGTGTCCCACAGAGCTTTTGGTTTGGGGTCTTGGAGGCCATTTGGTTCCAGCCTATCAAACAGTGGCTTCTTTCTTTGGCTTCTGCTTGCACTCAGGACCCTCTTTGGGGATTGAAAGGAGAAGGTACGTTGGTAACTCATCGTGGCTTCATTTGAACTCAAGGGGGACCCAGAAGGTGGAGAAGAAGGAGCTGGAGTGTTTTCCTGTGTCTCATCACATCCAGGACTGTTCAGCGGAGGCTTTCAAAGGTCAGCACAGCTCTGCAGCCCCTCTGGAACAGACTGGTGGCCACTGGGATCTGTGCAGACCTGCTGAGATGCAATTAAAGCTGAGGCCCTGCAAGGTCCAATGGACTTGTCCCATCAGCTTTGGGGAATGAGGAGAAATAGAGGCTATTCAAGTTTTTCTGGAAAAAAATCAGGCCAGAATTGGGTGCTCTTTGCTGCTCTAGGGGTGATGGTTTTGGGGAGGGAACACGGGCAGAGCCCTTTACCTGGAGGTACTTTCAGGGCAGAAAACCACATCACTTGAGAAGTCACGGGTTTTGTGTTTAGTTGCTTTATGTTGTTTTTTTGGTGTTTTAGTTGGTTGATTGGTTGGGGTTTTTTTGAGCAGATTCCTTTATCTTTGGCTGGGAGAGGGGAGATTTATTCTGTTTTTGTAGCAATGTACCGTCAGGAAAGCACAGGACCGAATTCTGGCATTGTGCCTGTACACCTGCAGAAGGAAGCAGAAAGGTGAGGAGGGCAAAAACCAGGCTGGTGTGCAGAAAGGCAGAGCTGTGGTGCTGCCTGAGGCTGCTCTCTGGCAGTGGCAGCAGGCAGAGCACTGCAGAGCTCAGCACTTTCTGCTGCTCTCTGGGTCCAGCACCGTGGAAATGCCTTTCCACTCGTACACTGAGCAAACTCCTTCTGTGAAACATTAACTGTGGAACCCCTGGGTGTCATTTCCAGAGGTGCTTTGCAGAGTAAAAGAACGCTCTAATAGCAGGTATATAAACCTTCTCAGCAATACTTTTGAAAACTGTGACAGAGACGAGCCCGAGGAATTCCAAGCTGTAACTTTTGCCTTCTCTTCCAGCAGCGGTTCCTGGCTGTGCCAGGTCCCCTGGGAGAGGGAGCACCACTGTGTGGTGGGAATTCGTGTCATGTAGAGCTGTGCTCAGGCTGAGTGGGACAATAATTTAACAGGTGCAATCACCTCCCTTTAACTTGGGTGGGACCAAGTGCTCAGTTGTCCCAAATGGCTTGTAAGATGCCTTGGATGCTGCAGATGACTTTTTGGGGAGCTGCTCGTGGTGTGGGGTCTGGTGGGTGCTCAGGGCAGCACTTCCAGCACCTCCAGTGTGGCCCAAAATGGACCTGGGGTGCCTGTGTAGGAAGCAAAGTCACAGCACGGAGTACAAGGAGGCTGGAGGGGGATGTTGTACGAGGGAATGGAGGGAGAGGAGCAGGGGGAGTGGCTTTAAGATGAAGGAAGCTAGGCTTAGATTAAATTTTAGGAAGGAATCTCTGTGAGGGTGGCACAGGGTGCCCAAAGAAGCTGTGGCTGCCCCTGGATCCCTGGAAGTGTCCAAGGCCAGGGTGGACGGGGCTTGGAGCACCCTGGGCTGGTGGGAGGTGTCCCTGCCCATGGCAAGGGGTGGCACTGGGTGGGCTTTGAGGCCCCTTCCCACCCAAACCATTCTGGGATTCTCTAATGACTCTGAGCATCTCTTGTATTCCAGAACCCCCAAATCTGGCCTTGGGGGCACAGGTTCTAAATCCAGCGTGATGATCTTGGCACAGCACGCCAGCATTTGCATTTGCAGCTTCTTTGGGCCAGGAAGCCCAAGGTTGGTGTTTCTGCAGTGCCCCAGATGCACTTAGAGCTTCTGCAGCTTTGTTTAGCTCTTATCACAAAATTCAGGAGGCCTGAAATCTCAAGGCTCGCCGTAATCGCCTCTCTTTGTGCCACGATATAGTTGGTTGTCCTGACAATCCATTAGCACATAACACTGTCTTTGTGTTGCCACCAGCCCTGAGCTCCTCTGCTGTGTGGTTTTTATTTTCCTGCTATTGTTCAGGTCAGCAAAAGCCCACCTGACCTTCCTTCTTTGCTCAGTAACTCTTAGTGAAGACTAACGTGGTGTGATTTGTCTCTGCTCACAGTACTACTGGATTATTTTCTCATTTAATTTTTATCTGAAGGTATTCTGTAGTTACAGTTAAGAGGTTGGGTCCCTTCAGCAATTCATTTTTTACCCCTCTCTATACAGGTGACCAAAGCACTCAGCTCAAGTGACAGAATCCACACAAAGCCTGATGCTCTCACTGCCCTCCAGAGCCCGCTTAGGTTCAGATCTTTCCTGACAAAGAGCCTCCTAATTGATTTAATGGACTGTTATAACCTCTGACAAGGCTTTAGATTAGAATAAAAACACTTTTTCCACCCTCAGTTACTTGCCTGCAGAGGTTACTGCCTTTCACTGAACATGAACTTATTTCTGGTGATATTAGAAGTAACACGACTGGGTTTGTAAATGAGCGTGGCTAAATGGAGTCTCTACGAGATTAAAATGAGAGTTTGGCTGTTTCACCTTTAATGAAAGTATTCAGGCAAGGTATTAGTTAGACTGCTTAAACAGCTCGAGTATAATACAGCTCTGAAGATGCTGAACTTGTTAGCTTGTTGATTGCATGGTTGTGTCAGGGCTAATCATGACTGACAAATAATTTAAGCAGTGTTTCTAACTCTATTAAAGGATATATTCCAACAACCACAAAATCCTCATCTGAAAGGCAAATCCTGTGTACTGCAGCCCACTGAGAATCTTTCCAAGCTGTGCACACAGCAAAATGTTTGTTGTGCTGCTAGATGGGAATATTGACTTTTAATTTAGCCTTTAAAATTAAAATCAGGAGAAGAGAAAACCTCTTCTAAAGAGTTTTAGCTCCTTCTTATTTAAGCAATTACCAGTATAGGCTTAAGGAAACACCAGGCAACATCCCTCTTCTGTGACTTACAATGTCCCTGGATGGGGAAGGGAAGGCTTTGCTGGCAGGTTTATTTGTGCTTTTTAATAAAACTATTGATTTTGTACAATCTGTTCTATTGGGAGAGCAGAGAATGAAACCGTTGCCTATTTCTACCCCTTCTAAGTTAATTCTTGCAGGGACACCTCCCACCAGCCCAGATGGCTCCAACCTGGCCTTGGACACTTCCAGGGATCCAGGGACAGCCACAGCTTCTCTGGGCACCCTGTGCCAGGGCCTGCCCACCCTCCCAGGGAAGGAATCCTTCCCAATATCGCATCTAACCCTGCTCTCTGTCATCTTAAAGCCAGCTAAAGGGAAAAGAGGGACTCCCCACATACAGAAATATTGTCAGTCCCCTCTAAAGCCTGGTTTGCTCTGACCACATCCGATGGGGTGAGTTACCTGGGGCGGGTTGGACACCTGGTCTCTGGGCTGAGGTGGAAGGACGGTTCCCACCAGCTTGGATGCAGCTTTTAGGGGGGGCAGGGGGGTATGAATGCAGCTGTTTGAGGCAGATTTCTCTCAGGAACAGCATGGTCCCTTGAGGACGGTCAGAGCACAGACCTGGATCCCAGGCTGCCTGTGGTTTAGGCACCTTGTCCTCTCTGCTGTTTCCATCCACAGCCTGGGCATGTCCTGCTCCTCAGCACTGCTCACTGTGTGCTGTGAAGCATCCTGAACCACCCAGACAAGGCAATTCCTGAGGAGGGAAAGATTTTCTTGTGCTGCCCTCGGAGAACAGACTTTAAAACCATTTGCAACCTACTTCCTCATGGTTTTCTCTATTCTGGTAGAGCTCTTTTCAAAAAAACTCATCTGCCATCCTTTTCTGTTTTCACAGAATTCCAGAATATCCTGAGCTGGGAGGGACCCACAAGGACCATCCAGTCCCACCCCTGGCCCTGCACAGACACCCCAACAATCCCACCCTGTGTCCCAGAGGATCATCCAACCCCTCCTGGAGCTCTGGCAGCCTTGGGGCTGTGCCCACTGCCCTGGGGAGCCTGGTCAGTGCCCACCACCCTCTGGGGGAAGGAGCTTTTATTAGTCCATGTGATTTTTCCTCTGAATATTTATCTTTTTAAAGCCCATTTTAAAGGTCTGGTGCTACAGAATTTCGTGCCACACCTCCCATTTGAGTAGCAGAGCATCAGCAAAGTCACAGAAGGAGATGGTGGAGACCTAAACCACTGAGACTTGCCTAAGTTTTGACAGAGGTTATGAATTAGGTGGCAGGTGCAAGACTGGCTGGAGACATCCTGGAGGGAGTTCCTTCTTCCCTGTGGACTCATGAGAAGGCTCACTACTGATGAGAATGTACAGCTGGGTGGAAGTGGGACCCTTCACATGGCAAAGAATTCCCTCGGGAATGAGGCTAATGATGCTGGGGAAGTGTAAAATTAAAAGGTCTTTGGTGACTCCGTATCAGTTTAGAACCACGTCCACCACTGAAGGAATTGCCAGAATTGCCTGCTAAGACAGTCATGTTGTTGATCACATGTCGAGGCCAAGCCCTGGCTCGCAATATGTGGAAACCTCTAGATCCCACATCCCTCAGGGCAACTGAGCCCATAAGTCAAATCCATATGATTTATTTTTATTTGATTTGAATATTTTATTTCCTTTCCTGCCAAAAGCAAAACCATGTTCGAGACAAAGCTCGTCTGGTGGGCATCGCACTTCAAAAATCTGCAAAGGATCCGAAAGAAAAATTAAAACATCAACAGGAGAAGCAGCAAAACAACAATAACGCAACCCATGGTATTTGAAAAGGCAAACAGAATGACAGCTGCATCATTGCAGGCCTCTGAAGAATACCTGCCTCAGTGAAAGGAGCTGGCCAGGAATGTTTCCAAAGGACAGTTTGAATGCATTTTGGTTCTATTAATTAAATCCTCAGCCTAAGAACTCTGAGGAGGGATGGAGGCTGTCGCAAACCTCGGCGAGTGGCGGACTTGGCTGTTCCCTTGTCATTTCTAGGCTCGGGCTCATTTCTGCTCAGCCTGCCTTATCAGCACGTCAGCTGGAAATCAGATCCCACAGAAGCTGTGTTATTATTGTTTTGTTTTGCAGCAGGCATAAACCCTGTCAGGTTTCTGACGTCCCTGCCAATTGAGGGCGCGGAGATTTCGCATTGCGATGTTTCCCTGCGCAAAAGCTTAATCGACTTGACGTGCTTTGCCATGTCTCCTTGTTGAAGGGGTGCACGGGAGCCAAAGGGAGATGTTAACTCCCACAAAGGAAATCACGACGTGCCACTTGCTTTTTTATCTGCTGCATCCCATCCTCAGTTTCTATCAGCTGTCTTCAGCTGGGCTGAAATGGGATTGAACATTCGTCTGGTTCCCTGGCTCTGCTGTACGTACAGCACAGTGACTACAAATTGAGAGCTTAATACCAGCTGTTGCTTTTATTTGCTAAAAAGGGACCTTTTTGGGCTCTTTTTCTTCGTGGTAGAATAAATTAAGCATTAAGGAGTTGAGCATCGCTTTGACCAAACAAAAGTCGATATATCCAGGCTTTGAATAGCCTATTTTTGCTCTTTTTCTGTCCTTAATTTTGCTTTTGTTCCACTCTCAGCCTGTAATAAAGTAACACCCTCAGCTCATCATGGGAGAAAGACAATCCAGATGTTGAAACTTTAGTGAAAATCTCAGCCAAGGCTTTGAAAAGGGGAGGGGGCAGCGAGTCACTGACCCTTCTGGGGACATTTTTGTGCTGCCCTCAGTATTCCATGGTGTTCCCTTTCCCTTCTTTCTGTGCCTTGGTGCTTTTTTTACTAGATTTAGTGAAAAAAATTTCCCAGCAAGGTGGAATTGCCTGGTGGGTGTTGTTTGTTAAAAGGATTCATAGTAATGAATAATCTTGCAACTCCTCTTATTTTGGCAGTTTTTAAGATGTGCTTTTTAAAAAGCACAGTCCTTTCCTACTGACAGGTCTAATCACATAGGACTTTTCTTTTTTGGCATTTTTCTATTGTGGATGAATATGGCTATTGTGAAGAGACAAGCACTGCAAAGCTGTGTGGATACAATTAGGAGGCAGGACTTGGGCTTTAGGAGCCTTTCAGCAAGACTTTAGCGAGCTGCACAAAGAGATTCCAAATTAAACTTGCTTTTTGGGGATCAGCTAGTCCTGATGGACCTCAGAGAACTGCCCAGTACTCAGGCTTTGCTGGAAAAACCCCTCGGAGAGGATGCTGAGGGGATAAGGAAGGAAGGTTTAGGGGGAAATTGGGGCTGGAAAGAAATAGAAGAATTCAGTGAGGATTCTGGCGGAAGGAAAAGGATTGGTGGGACTGGAAGGTGGAAGAGAGGATTTGATATCCCTGCTTTCAGCCCAGGCAGCTTCCCAGTTCTCCATCCACCTGAGCCTCAGGGCTCCCAGCCTTGGGCCCACCAGGAGGGACCCAGAAAGGATACTAAAAAACCCCAAAACAATAGGGGAAGAATCTGTGGAGGGAGAATGAGGAAAACCAGGTAATTTTAGTGGGAATCTGCAGTTTTCCCTTCTGGCAGCTGGTGGGGCCGGATGTGGTGGTGGCTCCTGGGATGTTCATCCCATCGTAGATTTATTACATTTATTTATATTTTATGTCCATATCTATTTATATGTCCTGTTCTTATCCCCAACAGGAACCGGGAGGGATGGACAGCTACCAGACAGGAGCTGGGGCTGCCATTCCACATTTCATCAGCTGAGGGAGCTGAACTGGGGAATTACAAGTTGTGCACTCAGAATAAATTGAAAAAGCAAATTCATAGCATGCACTAATGTTACTGACCTGCCCAGGAATGAATTCAGGCAGGTAGGTTTTAGCACATAAAACATCTGTGAACTCTCTGTTTGTTTTGTTGGGGTTTTTTATTGCATTTATATGCTCTTTTAGTACTTTGAAAACTTTTCCTTTTGAAATGCAGCAAAACTGCATCAGACCCCCTCAGCTGAAGCCTGGGAGATACTTTGCCTACGTGCTGATTGCTCCTCATACAAAACTGATAAACAATACTTTTTGGGACATTCAAAACATGGACAAATCATCATTCAACTCATCACTTGTATTTCAGTACTGAATTATGAATCCAGGGGAAAAGTTCTTATAGCCAGTATCCTGCAAACTCCCATAATGAACTCCCAAGGTACAGAGCAGATTGCTGCCAATAACATAAATAAATGTTGTAGCAGCCCGTGAACATGAAATGGAATACAAAATGTAACAACTGAAAGGTTGGGAAAGCTTGTTCTTTGGTAGTTGGTTTATATTTTATAACTATGGGAACTAAATCAATACCACAATTCTTTATGCGCAACCATTTTCAATCTTGTTACGGAATTCTTATAAAATATTCAGCAAAGCAGAGGAAAGACAGCAACTTAGAGGGCTCAGGTTATTTTCCTCGCTGTAGGTGAAACATTACTTTGGAGGATTGAAAAAGATCCCACAGCATTTTCTCCTGGATGGTGGTGTTTCATACAGCTCAGGAATGGAACTGAAATCCAATCTCTAAATGTGTTAATCACGTTGGTGGACAAAGCCCTGCAGACAGGGGGACCTTTGGTTAAATGAGGTGATGACCCTGGGGGCACTCACTTCAGCACTCACTTGTCCTCCTTGTATCTCCTCAGGGTTTGCACTTGGGATGGAGATGGAGCTTCAGGGCTCTCCTGGGTACCAGAGGCACCACCCAGATGTTTCACTGCCAAAAGGCTCGCACAACACACCCTGATTTTGCCCCAAGTGCGCTCCCAGCTCGGACCTTCCCCTGTGATTTTTTAATAAAAAGCAACCCCCTAACCTTGTCTTCAGATACAGAACCCCAGAATCATTTAGGCTGCAAAAGACCTCTGAGATTCAGTCCAACCTGTGACCAATTCCTACCACATCAACTACACTCTGTCAATCTCTGACAATCCCTGTCAATGCTCTTTCCTTGGGCCCCTCCAGGGGTGGACACTCCACCACCTCCCTTCTTTTCCAACTTCCTTTTTTAACTTCTATGCTCTTCTCCAACTTATGCATAAACTGGTTTTAAGTCTGTGCTTAAAATAAAGCATCTTAAAATGATTGTCTGTTGCTGTACAGAAGTTTTTCTGTGAGTGTGAATCTAATTTGTTATCCCCTGTCTCAGGTACTTAAGGATGTGATTTGTGGCCTACGTGAAAAATGGAGTTGTTTCATGTAGGAAAGCTCAATTTTGTACTTCAAAGAGCACATAATTTTGGAGCTGCTTTTCTGAATAATAGAATTTCATGTTATTCAATTATTTATATTTTATATTTGAGCTTCCCGCTTAGTTAGTAAATTAAGTTATTTTATTTATTACTCTGTTAAACAGAACAATTTTATTATTTCTATTTCCAGGTTATTAATTCCAATTTTTTAAATCAGGAGGGCTTTCTGGGGTCATCTCCTTCCCTCTCTCAAAGCACAGCTAATTTTGATGTTCCATTGGCTTACTCAGAGCCTCTTCCTTTTGCCTTCCAAATATTCCCAAGGGTGGAGATTCCACAGCCTGTCCATAAAAGCATGAAACACCCACCCATGTCCTGCATTTGGAACTCCTGGTCCAGTTCTTCTTCTGGAGAATTTGGGACAGCACCAAGGAGGTCACAAACCCCCTGCCTTGTCCCAAGGAGGATTTACTTTTGATGGACAATAGAGCAGAGGGAAGGGAAGGCAGTTAAACACAGTTTAATTGCAAAATTAATCCCTTTATTGACGAAACCAGTGACCTGTCACCTGGAAACTACTCGGGTTTTGGAAGAGTCTATGAAGGACTTTAGGGAGGAATTTATTAAATCCTGCATTCAGCAAGACCAGTAGAATATTCTGTATCTTTCTCTGCCTTTTCCTTCTTTTGGAAATGATTCATTGTTCTTTAATGCTTTCTAAAAAAATCGTTGACTTTTCCACCCAGGGGGAGGTTCTCATTTTGTCTTTTGGCTGAAAGCACTTAGCCCTGTGCACAGGAAGCATTAAAGAACTATGAGCCAGGCCTGTCCCACATGTCTTAAACAGCTGTGGGTTTATTTCTTTATTTTCTTAAGGCTCTTCTCCTCCTTTGTCTTCTGTGATCACTGTTTTTATATCTTTCCTATGATTTTGATGGTATAAATTCAACATCTGTGCTGGACCCACTTCTCTCTAAGGAAAGCAGAGATATAATAATGGACGTATGGAATCTGTATCCCTGCAAAAGGTAGCACAAAATTTAAAGACCACGACTGTTCCTCTGTGTTTATACTTAGGGCAGATTCCAGTACAAGGAAAAAAATCTGGATTTTAGAACGGGCTGTTTTCTTTAATTTTTGAATAACTGTTATTTCCACTTTGATTTCCTTGCCTTTACAGTTCCCGGAAAATACAGTAGAGAGGTAAGATGGGTGAAGATGCATCAGAGGATGGTTGTGGTGTTTTCAGCCGAGGACTCCTGTCCACACAGGGCTTTCAGCTCTGTTTTCTTAAATAAAATGGACAGAACCTGTGCAGGCTCGATCTAAATGAGCTTTTGGGTCCTCAGGTGAGCTATGAGTTTCCTGATCCCCATCCAACCCCTCCTGCCTTTGGCACAATTCCTACAGAAAACGTTCTGCTTTAGAAACCCCCCGGATTTGGTTGATTTGTGCCAGGGTTGATGCAGAAATGAAGCTGCTGCACCCAAAGGGACATCAAATAGTGGCCAGTCCTGCTCTCTGCTCTGCCTTTCTGCCGGTCTGAAGGGCTGCTGGTTTTATATCCAATGCTTTTTCCAGGATTAGCTCTGGTTGTTGGAATGATCTCAGCTCTCTGCAGCTATGGCAATAGCATTCTTTGGAAGGAAATGATAGAGTTTGCTGCTGGGAAAGACACCGCATTGTTTTGGAGCTAAATATAATCCTGTGCCACAAAAATCCACCAACCCAAACTCCTGTGTGTGACACCCCCCCCCCGAAGATTTCACTCCAAGATGATTTCTTTTTGTAGCTTCTCTTTTTAAATACCTGGGAAGGCTAAAGAACAGTGTGACACCCCCCAGCTCAGCTGTGAAAGTTGCTCTGCTTCTTCCCAGGCTTTGCAGGAGTCACGATTTCTGAGATAAAAGAAGCCTCACCCAGTGCCTTCTCTCAAGTAATGAAGCCTAATTAGGAGCCCGGCTAAAATTGGGAATGCCAGCCAGATGGCAGAAGTCCTCAAGTGCCACTGACATTTCTTTTCATTAAGAATGAACAGCATAAGGTTTCAAACAGGGTTTCATTTAAACATTGTTAGATTTATTACAGCAAATAAGAAAAACACCCCAAACAAATAAAGAACACTACGTAAGGTCATTGGTGTAGCTTTTCTGTTTCTCATTTCTCTTTATTACACGAGGTCTTTACCCTTCAGATCCTAGGAAAAGCAGAACAGTATTTTTGAGGTACTTTATTATCTTCCCTTAAAAAACCCCAACAAACAAATCCATCTCTCTTCCCCTGAAGTGAATTGAGACAGCCTGGAATCCTTTTCCTGTGTTCTCAGGAATGAAAACACACTTGGAAGGAATCCTTTGGCTCTCATTTTCAGATGTTTTGTTGCTATTTTATGTGTGCTTCTCTTTTTAGCTGCAATCACCCCATATCCTTTAGGTTTTTGGGAGTGTTCACCTGGAGAAGGGAAGGCTCCAGGAGAGCTGGAGAGGGACTTGGGATAAGGCATGGAGGGACAAGGGGACAAAGGGAATGGCTTCCCACTCCCAGGGGGTGACTTAGATGGGATACTGGGAAGGAATTCTTGGCTTTGAGGGTGGCGAGGGGCTGGAATGGATTTCCCAGAGAAGCTGTGGCTGCCTCAACCCTGGAACTGTCCAAGGCCAGGTTGGACAGGGCTTGGAGCAACCTGGGCTAATGGAAGATGTCCCTGCCAATGGCAGGGGATGGCACTGGATGGGCTTTGAGGTCCCTGCCAACCCAAACCATCCCAGGAATCTGTGATCCCTGGAAAGACATCCCTGGAAGCACCTTTAATGCGCACTGAGCTCATCAGTATTCGATTTTCTCCCTCTCTTTAAATCATGGTTTGCCTTGCAAGCTTTTATTGTGCGGTATTTTATTTTGAAACCCACTCTGAGTCCCTTAAAAAGCCATTCATCATGCCTAGCTCTTCTCACCCTCGCTGTAACTGTGCAGCTAAACTGGTTTGCTGCTCTGTAAATGCTCCAG
The DNA here is from genome assembly GCA_035583185.1 of Anabacerthia variegaticeps. Taxonomy (NCBI): domain Eukaryota; kingdom Metazoa; phylum Chordata; class Aves; order Passeriformes; family Furnariidae; genus Anabacerthia; species Anabacerthia variegaticeps. Next base: position 25,113,597 of record JAWWEW010000006.1, on the reverse strand, counting down.
AGATGGTGCCATGGCCTGAAGACAACAAAATTAGGTGTCCAAAGAGCCCATCCAACAAGCTGAAGGAGCTGTGCTGTGGGAGCAGCAGATTCCTGGTCTCCTGAACATTTTGAAGGATGCCTTTAAGACAGTAGCAAAGGAAGCATTTCTTTTCACCTATGGAAATATGAATAACATTTGGATATTTATTCACAGCAAGGAGCATCTTCTTTAATGCAGTGCTGAACTGTCCAGAGCTTTATTGTGTCCTAAAAGATTAACTAAATAGGCGTCAAAAAGTGAGGCTCAACAGCATAATGATCAAACCTTTTACATTTTGGATTTTCTTGGGGGGAAAAATTAAGTCAACTAGTTTTAAAAAAAATGTGTTTTCTGGTTCTAGTGACCTGAGCCAAACCCTCTGTTGGAAAGGAATGACTGGAAGTTTCAAACATTCCTGTAGTGTGAATGAGAACTGTGAGAGGATTTGAGCAATGGTGTTAATTAGTTTGAGAAGAAACCTGCCCTTTTATCACTCCCTCTTTTGCTTCTAATACTCCTGGGCATTAAGAATGTTCTCTGCTACTTTTTCCTGATGTTGCCCAGTCAATAATTCTTAGACATCAAAGATACTGGTAGCTGGTACTGGCCACCCTCCACTTCTGGAGTAAAGAAGCTGTATTTAATTTTTATAATTTAGCTTAATATTAGTTTTTGTTTAATTGTTTAACATTCTTAAACACTATTAATATTAGTATTTGATTTACATTGCTTTCTTTAGCTGCTCAGTGCCTTTGTACTGGAGTTTGGATGACTTCAGGAGGACTTTTTGGAACTCAGGGAATGGGATTAGAAGGCAAAACCGCTCACTTTAGGTGCTGCTAAAAGTCATGGTTTGTTCCAACATTTTGCTTTTTGTTTTTTTTCCCTCAAAACTCGTGCTCTGCTGAGACACAACTCTGAGTGATAAAAGCAGAGCACACTGAAGTTGTGTGCCATCAGCAGACATTTATGAATAGATGGGGCTTGTCAGGAGTACAAGACTCCAAAAATTGGTTTACTTTGATGTATAGAACTGTTTAAGAGAAATATTATGCCAGCAATTTCCCTTCGCTTGGCCTGGAAAGGAGGCATGCCTGATGTGAGTCTGGATAAGCAGGAAAGGCTCTGGCACAGCCACCTGCAGCTCCAGAAGGGTGTTTGGTGGATGGAGGGGGCACAAATCGGGACATTCTTCATGTGGTGGCCTGTTCTGAATGAGGATAACAAGTGTCTGCAGAGAATTCTTTTCCCTGTAATGTGTCAATGGGAAGAATTCCATTTATTCAGAGGGGGGAATTCCTATGGATCCCATGTGCTTTGTTATCTACGAGCTGGAGCAGCTCTGCCCCCTGGGAATTGTCCAGCATGGAAAGGATTCTTCTCCTCCCTAAGTGATGCCCTTGTCCTGTTCCTTCAGCGGGATGCAGTTGGGCTGTAGGTCATGCAGTTCGGCTGTAGGTGATGCAGTTCGGCTGTAGGTGATGCAGTTGGGCTGTAGGTCGTGCAGTTGGGCTGTAGGTGATGCA
>JAWWEW010000006.1:25097236-25111950 GCA_035583185.1 Anabacerthia variegaticeps | reverse complement strand
TGCAGTTGGGCTGTAGGTGATGCACATTCCACAGTTCCTGACTGTAACATGCAGCTCTTGTTCTCCTGCCCACCTTGGTTTGCAGCTAAACTAGCTTAGTTTTTAACTAACGCTGTGTTGTGCAGGGGAAATATTGCTGTCTGATGGAATTAAAGTGCATCGGGAACTGTCTGAATGAGCCAATCAAAGTGATTAAAAACTTTGAAAGCCGGCCCTGTGGTGCATCTTTGTTGGGCTTTGTGAAAGGAAATTCTGAATGCTTGTTGAGACAAGTGTTATTCATGTTCACCATTTGTGCCAATTTGCTGACTGTTCTCCTAATTAATCATCCCTTTAGGCTCCCATTTCCTTCCTGACAATTGCTAACACAGGCTTTGGGAAACTGCACCCTACAGACTGTGCTGCTCCTGGGTGTTTGGGGAAGGAGAGTTTGCAGCCACAGAAATGCATCCCACAGCCCTTTGAAATGAATTCCCAAGTGCTTCAATCGCTCCAGGCCAAAACCAAACATTGTTCTTTCTGACTGAGAGGAGAGTTTCATTAAAATATTGAAATAACCAAGATTCCATTACACGGGATGTATTTAAATGACATATTACGAGAATGGAGATTGTAGAAGCTTCTGCATGAAATCACTGTGGTTTGAAGTGGAGGGTGTCCATGCTCAACACTGTTATCTTTGTCAGCTTGTTTTTGAGCAGGACAAAGAAGGAGGGAAGGAGGGAAGGAGGGAGGGGGTGACCCCCCTGTGGGGCAGCCTCAGCAAACGTGAATTCCATTCCACAAAGAGGCTCTGCCCTGGCTGTGTGCGAGAACAGACACCTCTTCCCTGTGAAAGCATTTCAACTCACACAGTAATTAGCTGAAATACCCACGCAGACTTTGGAGCAAGGACTGGGGCCAGGCAGGGCTCAAAGGGACGTGTCAGTCAAAAAGCCAGGCTTTGCAAAACCAGGCTCCGGCTTGGTCACTCCCTCTCTCTTTGTGCCGTGTATCCTGAAGGATTTGTGTTGGACATCAGCTTTGCTGGGCCAAGAGTAGAATAAACTTGGTTTCACTTGGACAAGAGTAGGAAACTGAATATTCCCACTTCTGGGTGAATGACTGCAGTGTATAATTATTTCCTGTGCTTTGGTTTCTTCCTTCCCTTTTCCCTTTTCCCTTTTCCACTTTCCCTTTCCCTTTCCCTTTCCGTTTCCCTTTCCCTCCCCCTCCCTCTCCCTCTCCCATTCCCCTTCCTCTTCCTTTTCCTTTTCCCATTCCCCTTCTTCTTCTTTTTCTCCTTCCCTTCCTCTTCCTTTTCCCCTTCCCTTCTTTTCCTTCTTGGATCACTGACAGAAGGGCTTGTCCAGTCATGAACAAAGGCAAGAGAGAAGATGGAGTTGTATTTCTCTCCTCAGTTTCTTAGTTCTAAATAAAGGAACACCAAAACTTGGTGGGTTTTCCCCAAAGTCTCCGAAGGTCTCCTGATCTCCCTCTGGCTCCTGCATCCCACATCTTCGCTCCTCTAAGATCTGGCCCTAAATCTTTCAGCCTGTATTCTGACATACAGTGTATTATTTTAGTTTTTGAGACCATACTGTTCTTTGGGAACTGTTTCTTTGTGTTTTCTGAGCTCTATCAGGTGGCACTGGTCAGTCCCACTCCATACTCAGAAGAGTAGGATGGGAAATGGGCAATTAATGCCAAGAGGATTGTTCCCATAATTTCTTGGCACTGTCACATAAGGAATGTGTCTGTTCCTGGGGCTGTACTCCAGGTGTTACTCCAGTGGGACCCTCTGGCAAGTGATGGATTTCCTGGTGATCCCTCAGGTCTTGGCTGTTGTTTGAGAGCTCCAATTGCAGAGAGAATCTCCTTGGCATGACTCAATCCCAGCTCTGCAATGTGACAATGACCGTGCTGGAACAGCCCCTCTGTCCCAGCTCCTCTCCCTTCACTGGGCCCTCATTCCCACCACACTTTAATGCTCAGCAGACCACAAATTTTGTTCTCAGAAGACTTTCCTCCTTGTGCCTTTCTCCAGAATATTATTTGTAGGCAGCATTCTCCTAGAAAATCTCATCCCAGCTTTGTGCTACGTTCAGCTACTACTGATAAAGATTTTAAGTTAAAATACAAGGATTTGGTGTGCAAGGTAGTGATTTGGGATGTGAGAGGTGTTGATTTCATCACAGACCTGCCATTTACTGGCAGACTTGTTACTGAGCTGGGCCTGTTTCTCCTCCACCTTTTTTCTGCCTTGTCTCCCCAAGACTGTAAATATTTCAGGGAATGGGATTTTTTTCCTGCTGAAATGTATGAAGCAAACACAACCCAACCCTGATCTCACCAAGGGACTGCAGTCATTACCATGTAACATTTATAATACTCCTGATTAATAATATATTCCAGAGGCGCTTCCTAAAGCCCAGCTTTGAAAGTTAAATCAGTTAGCAATTTCTGAGATAATTCAGACCTTAAAAAAAATAAAACTGTAATGAATTGATTTCTTTGTGTTGCTCTGTTGACATTCTGGTAACTCAGCTCCCAGTCCTGTAATGACTTTCCTGCAAACCTGAGCGTACTGTTGAGCAGCTTTGCTGACGAGGGCCGCTGCTCATGTTTGCAATGTTAAGTGTGTCATTTATTGAATTGGAAGAAAACCTAAAAAAACCCCGTTCTTTCCGTTGTTTTGAAATGCTGCTTTGTTTTCTTGCATACAAATCTTTGCCTTGTACAGAAGCTTTCTGTCTCGTGACCTTTGCAGGGATGAGTTATTGCATGTGCTCTGTGCTTACAATCAATTTACACCGACCCTCAAAAATGGGCATTTTCGGTGAAAATGCCGCCATGCTCCTTGTGTTTGCTGCCTCGCTGTGAGGATGTGGAAAGCCGTGTCATTTCAGGCTGCCTTCGTGTCTTTTAATTATGTGCAACCCAAAAATTAATGAGCTGGTTCCCTGCATGTGAAAGAAGTCAGCAGTTTTTGGGTATTTCTGCACGTACACTCCACGGATTCTGACTGACGTTAGGGAGCTCCTGTACCACAAATGAATCTCACTCTGGAGGGGATGTCTAAGGAAATTAGGTGATTACTCTCTGAGAGTGCCTGTTTCTCTCTAATATGAGTGAAATCTCTGCTAGCAGCAGCGTGGGCAACGAGCTCCCATGAATTGCCTGCTGTTGGGTGAGCTGAATATCCTTGTGATGGACCACAGGGCAATTCTGAGGGACTCAGAGCTGCATGCCCAGGATGGAGAAAGAAACCTGCCCTCCTAGCTCTGGGCAAATTTTCCTTCTGTGGGAGCACCCAAAGCCAAAAGAAGTGTTCTTGCCTTATGAGGGAAGCGATTCAAAAGAAAGGAATTGAAAATATGCCAGAGATTCTGGGTTGGCCTTAATGAATGTGGTGCACTGGGTGAGGCAGGCAAACATGTTGGAGATTTCTTATGTGGGTAATTATTGCTTCTGGTCTGGCTGTGGGCAGTTTTCTGAAACACTGGAAGTACCCTGGTGAACCCCATGGGGTTGTTTTGACATCAAGAAAGGTTAACCCTGAATAGAATTCATCTGGACAGCTGGGCCTTTGGAAAAAAGGTGCAAATTCTTCTCAAGAACTAGAACTCAGTGTAAGACTACTTTGTGGAGCCAGAGCTGGCAGTAAGAACTTACTGAAAACTTAAGAAACTACAATCCTACAGGTCGGGAAAGTCCCCAGTACAGGGGGACTTGGTCTCAGTGGCACTAAATTATGTCTTTCATGTCACATGGAAGCCCTTCCTGGTTTTTGTGATTTTTTTCCCTAATATCCAATCAAAAGCTACTCTCTGAAGCCATTCCCCTTTGTCCTCTCCTTTGTCAATAGTCTCTCTCCACCTTGTAGACTCCCTTCAGGTACTGGGAGGCCACCAGAGGTCACCCTGAAGGCTGACAGTCTGAGTTTTGGGCAGCTGGGGGTATGAACCAGAAGACTGACACCCTTGGTGGCCTTCAGGGGTGTACTTGGAGGTCAGAGAGTCTGCCTTCATCTCCTGGGTATGGACAGATGTTCAACAGAGCCAGGCACCTCCCAAACGCTTCTGGAGATTCCTGCTGCAAGGCAGAGCTGAACCTGCTTAGATCACCAAGCTGTGATGGAACCCCGTCCTTTTGCATGACCTGGAAACCACTGACCACACACCCTGAGGGCTGTTTGGCTGCCCTGCAAGGGCAGGGCTGGTGGGGGACATCCCTCTCTCCCAGTGTAGCCAGTGCTCCCCGTGCTGCTCACAAAAACCTCTGATGGGACTTGGCCCTACGAGCAAACCTGAGGTAAGCTGGAGTTTAGGTGAGCTGGATTTTAGCTGAGCTGAAGTGGCAAGTGTGAGGCTGAGGGTGCTGGACAGTGCTTGGTGGGTAAACTGGGCAGGCTGGGAGGTCTGTCCCAGCTGCAAGAGCATCTCCATAAGGCTGGAATGAGAAAATCTCAGTGTTCCCATAAAACAAAGAGAAATTGTCTTCCATGAGTCACCTTGTCATGATACAGAAGAGGATAAAGACCTGCCATTGAGCATGCAGATCTTGCTTGAAGTTGTTTGGAGTTTTGTGCCACTTCATTTTCCCCCCAAACACCCGTGGCTTCCATTAGAGTCAAAAGTCTTTCAACCAAATGTGCAGCTTTGCTTGGATATTTTAAATCTGCCCACGTGGTTGTCTCCAAACCCAGCCGTGGTTGTCCCTTGGACAGGTCAGTGGGCTGGGACCTCCTGGTTCAGGGTCTGCTGGCATTGCAGCGCTGGGGCTTGTCACACACTGAGCCACGACCCCAGGGCTGTCCCTGGACACCACAGCTGGGTGGCTGGAGCACACCCCAGGTGCCATCAGAGGGGCACCTTCAGCTGGGCACCATCTGAGCTTGCGTGGATTTGCTGGTCTTAATGGGGTTGGTGTGTTCTGAGCAAAGCTGATGTTTTGCCGTAGGGAAAACACCGAATTGGAGGAGCCTCTGCTCGGTGTGGCTCATGAGGAAGGCTCTTCATTTAATCAGATACTTGTCAGGCACACTTCACACCCCTCTCCCAGCAATTAGAGGAGCCCTTTTCCTGAAGTAACGAAGGCGTTTGGTTAGACATAATTTTAAATATAAAATATGACATGTTTTGTCAAGAGTATCTTTAAAATGACAGTCTTGCTTTATGCTCGATTTTCTCTCCGTGACTGACTGGTGAGAACTGAAAGAACTCTGAGGGCAATAATTTAGCATGTTTTTAATTAGTTTGCTGTTTGCCTCTGATATTTTGTTCAATAAAAAAAACCCTAGAAAATATTTTTTTTCCTGCAAAAGGGCTACATATCAAAATTCAGACACCACCACGGAAAGGTGCAGTGCATTTATGACCTTGTGTGATTAGTGATCTCTGAATCTAATCTTAAGGTACTTTAATGGACTATAATTATCTACAGTGTATAGTTACTGCCTTTCCTGAGATTGATTTAAAATTGCCTCAGGAGGCAAGTGCTGTGTAATTATCTGATAAGAACTAAACTTGATACTCTGACGGGAAACTTTTGGAAACACAAAAATAAATATAGTTCAGGACAAAACTTACTGCTGGCCAGCTCCAGAAATGAAATCTGGACTCCCAGGCTGTCTCTGCAGTGACAGATAAAGGAGAAAAGGGGAAAAGCTTGCAACCATCTTCAAGATATCAGCTTAACTTAGCAAACTTAGTGCAAGGTGGGGTTGCCCTCTGCCACAGATGTTCTTACAGAGTCATGAGAGGAGGAGAGGAAGGTGGAGAGAGGGGTGTGAACTCCTCTGACCCAGATCTTAGACAAAAGGTTTTTACTCTAAAGGTGCTCAGGAGATTGTGCTCATGGAAATTACTGAGTGCAGAGAGGGAAGGGGGTTTTTTTGACTCCAAAACCAGAGCTACCAGCAGGAGACAACGCCTACCCCAGCATGGGATGTTCACTGGACCAAATGCCATTTCACAGCTTCACCAGATCCATCACTTTTTGGGGTTTAACCCATGGTACTGACAGCACTGCTGAGTGTAGCGTGTTCTGGGAAGATCAGACATTCAATTACCTACTTTTTAAAAAAATACAGCTCTCCTGGCACTGTTTCTATTATTTCAAGGGTCTTTGTTCCTTGGACCCATCATAAGGGTCAGAGACACCTTGAGAAAGTCTGCTGGAGGAGGCAGGATGGAACTCCCTTTGGATTCTCTCCATATGTTGGCTGCAGTGAGTTTGGGAGTTCACATCAAATTAAAGAGATGCCATCTCCAGGAATGATTGATTTTGGTTTTCTCTAAGGATATGAAGGTCCATGGATCCTATCTGCCTGGGATAAGGAATAGTGGCCTTCAGGGTGATGTTCAGGATGCCAAGATCTTGGCTGGTGCTTTTTCCTGCCTTTTTCCTTGGCTTGGTTAGGGCTGAAATGTTGTGCTTAGGCCAGGTTTTTCCACGTTTAACCCCAGCTGTGCCTCAAAATGCCTTGGCAAGAGTTTGTGCCAGTGGGACAATCCTGGGAATAGGAGGGGCTCAAGCCCCTCTGACTGTCACCAGCCCACAAGGCTTTCAGGTTCTGTCCTGTGGGCAACCCAGCTCAGTTTCCTGTCCCTGAGAGATGCCAGCACATGATGCACTGGAGAGTGATGCAAAAGTACTCTATGGCAAAAAAAAAAAAAAAAAGTCTTCCTTAAGCTGGGGGATTTGTTGGTTTTCTCCTGCAGTCTTCTCAAAGCACCAGTGACAGTTCTCTAACACAAAAGCTGTTGTGTCTTCCACGAAGTACCTCAATTTTGGACCTTTTTAAGAGGAATGGAGGCAAATCAATCTGTGAAATGGGAGTTGTTGGTTGCTTAAGGATCACTGGGTGGCTGGATTATTTATAGTTGATGGTGACAGGAGACAGCCAGGATGTGCTTAATGCCCAAAGAAAGGCAAATTTCTTAAAGTGAAAGAGGTTAAAAGCCAAAAAGATGTCGAAAGGAAAGTCTGAAAGATTAAAATGTGAATGGAGTTTGGAGCCTGGGGGGCCTTCCCACCAAAATACCACAATGCAGAAGTGGGGAAGGAGGGAGAACTGAACGAAAAAGGTAGACATAAAATGTGAAAAAAGCAACACAAAAAGGGACTTGAAAGGAAATGAGCTGGTAATATGATGTAGAACCTAAAAATACAGAGAAATAACCACGCCTGGCAGACGGGTTTTCTTGTGTAGCTTTGGCAGACAAAGCCTTAGCAGTGGCACTGGAAGGGGAGGGTGATAAAATCTCTCTTAGTGATTCAGAAATGGCAACACCATTACATGTTTAGACAAAACAACCTCTCCATATCAAAGTTCATGTGTCATCTGAACATTTCCACCTTGGTTAGCATGACGTCAGTTGTGGAAGTAATATGGGATCCAATTAATAGGGAATGAGAGGACAGGAATAGAACGAGCAAGAGAGAGTGGTTTTTATGGAAATAGACTCTTGCCAAGCAAGACTTGTTTAATCAGGATGAGGTTACATTTGAGGGGGCAAAGGAAGTGATGAGCTTGGGATATTAGTCCAGTAGACTTTTGTAAGGCATTTCACCAAGTGTGCTTGACATTCTGTAAAAGAACAAGTGATAGCCTGTCAGGGAAGTTCACACTAACTGGGTTGAAAACTGACTGACACAACTGAAGTTGCTGCAGAGCAACCATGAGAGTTGGGTTTTTTTTCTTGTTTTTTCTCCCCAAAACTGAGGTCTGCATGAATTAGGAGTGGGCAGAAGCTGTAGAATATTTTTATCTAGAAGCAGTGCAAACTCAGTGCAGCTAAAGCAGGCATGACAGAGGGCTGATGAAGTGGTGAATAATGAGGAGGCTTGGGAAGGATCTAGATAGCTTGACAAGTCAGCCCACTCAGAAGGAGTTGGTTTAATGTCATCAAAGTAAGGACAGCCTTAAGGTTTATATCTTTTTTTTTTTTTTTTGTTTTTTTTTTTTTTTTTTTTTTTTTTTTGTATATAACAGTTGCTGTAGGTGGAAAAAATCAGTGTTTGGGTGTGTAAGGCTCTGAGGAACCTGGGCTAGTGGAGGCTGTCCCTGCCCATGGTAGGGGGTGGGACAGGATGGACTTTAAGGTCCCTTCCCACCCAAACCATTTGGGGATTCTGCCATTCCTAAACTTCTACATATAGGACCAAAATTTAGGCTTTTCTATAAGGATGAAACACCTCCTTAGAGAATGGGTGGGGAAGGGCCAGAGGGGTTCTGTGTACTAGGAGGGTCCCTGTGAAGGGCCTGGTGGCAGCAGGCAATGGGGGATGCTCGGTGTCTCCTTGGATCTGGGGTTAAGGCAGTGGTGGGAAGGTGTCCTGGGGTTAGTCCCTGATTCCCAGATCCCCTCTGGAACTGCTTCCCTCTGCTCCTCAGGGGGCAGGCGAGGCCTCAGCTCACACAGGGGGCAGCTGCTGGGTGAGTTCAGTGTGACCTCTTCCCTCCCCAAGGTCCAGCATCTCAGACCCAACCAAGCCAAGGAAGAAGACAGGAAAAAGCATCAGTCAAGAGCTTGGCATCCTGAAGATCACCCCAAAGTCCACTGCTCCTTATCCCTGTTGTTGGGGCAGGGAAAGTATTTTCCCTGGATGTGCAGTGTGGTTCCACACTTGGGCAGAAGTTTTCACGGCAGCACGAAGCTGAGCAGAGTTGCTGGATTTTTGTTCTCTCTCTCTTTATATATATATTTATAATTTACTAGTTGTTTGGAAGCAAATGTCACTTTCTTTTTATATTTACAGACAGCTGGGGACCATGAGGCAGCTGTTTAAGGAACTGTATTTACTTTTAGATGTAAACAAAATATTAAAGTGCCCTCCAGGAATCTCTGTGCTCACACAGACATCTCATATTCTATATTATTTATATGTGTGAGCGTGTGGGTCGCTGCAGCCTGTCTCTGTCTGATGCATTAACTCTCCCTGTGTGACAGGTCTCTCCAGACAAAGAAATCTGCAGAGGGTGGACAGGCAATTGCTGGAGGGCCACTCTGAAGATGTTATTATGGGAAAAAAAAGATGTCTTTTTTTTCCTCTCCTCTTAATGAGGAAGATGAAAAAAACTGCCTCAAACGTGGCCATATCTCTTTGCTGGCAAAAATGTGGTAGACTCTCCTCAGGAAAGAATGATGGGAAATTAAAATAAGTGTTTTGCATGACTTGGAAGAATGTGGGGGAAAGTTGTAAGAGTGATAAAATGGATCCTATTCCCCTTATGCATGCTTAGCATTCTCTTTCAGCTGTTACATACACTCAATTACAGCCTTAAAACTCTTTCTGAGTCACACAGACTTTCCTGCCTAGTGGGGACATTGCCATTGACCTGTGTGCTGCTCCCACTTCTTTTGAAAACACAGAGAAGAGGAGACCCTCTCCTGGAAGGTTAATTAGAGTGTTTGAGGCTCTTAGACTGTGATTCTCATTTCCACTGAATTATTTCATGTACAATTCCCTGATGACAGTCTCTCTGTGGGCTTCCCTTGGGCTTGTCAAAGCACAGGATGGAGACACGCAGGACACGTCTTTGGAATGCAGGATGACAGGCTGTCAGCTTGGGTGGGAATTGCCACAGACAGCCCTGCAGGTGTGTTGGGGATGGGTAGAAGGTGACTGAAAGGGGGAGTTTGATAACTTCTTCCAGAGGGTTTGCTTAGGAATTGCCCAGGACCTGCATCCAGGCACCTTGGGGCTTTCCTGGATCAAACCACAGGAACTTTGGCCTTTCATCTCCTTAAGAATGAGTGTGTTGTCTTAGTAGGAATCGGTTTTCTCAAAATATGGGGGGGTTTTAAAATCCTTCCAGCTTTGGCTGAGATCAGAACGTTGTAGGTGGACATGTCTCCATGGAGTTCCAGTGGCTGGGGCTGACTTTAATGACAGGAACAAACCATTGCCCCTTCTTTGGCACTGGCTCCTTGGCAGGTGGGCTGCAGACAGGGCTCAGCCAGAGGAGCAGCTGGCAGGGATGGGAGGGAAGGCAGGTGGGAATGGCAGCACTTCACTGGGAGCACAGCATGAACTAAGACAGGGCCTGGGAGAGCAGAGGGCTCGAGTTTCTCGTGCTCAAAGGCCTTCCTCACCAGCCAGCTGGAGCCTCACCTTCCTCCCTCCCATCCCTTCCCAGTGTGTTTGTGTGTGTTGGTTTGTGTGTCTGGACCCCCCCAGCAACACCAACCCTATAACCTCGGTGTCCTGAGGCAGCCTGTTGATATCGACTCGAGCACATCAGAAATCTGGCTGAGATCCATAATATCAGAGGAGAATTTTTATGATTACGTGACACAATGCCAGAAGAAACCCCAACTAATCTATGAAAACCAGCAGCATGTGCTGAGAAAAAAAAAATCAATAAGTAATTTGCCCAGAGAATCCCGAAGAGAATGCATGTTTTTTGAGACTTAGAATAACTTTTGCTTATTGATTCCTAAAATCTCCCAAACAGGGAGAAATGTAAATATGGGGATCCCACTCCTGTGGAGCTCAGTGGGAGGAGGATCAGGCCCCGAGCCTGCAGCTTTGGGATTTACAAAGGTACCTTCTGCTGCTTAATGAAACTGTTTAATTAGAAAACTTTGTCACAGCCTACGTGTGGCTTGAAGGCAGTTTTACCAACCAGGCTGAATAATTCTTCCCAAGCATTAAAGCTGATTGGTATTCTCAGCTTGGAAGGGAGAGGAACACGGGGAGCGCTGATAATGAGAGCTGGGTGGAATTTGGAGAGTCACCTCCGTGGGGTCTTTGTGTCTTGAGCAGGTACTTGTGGCTTCCTCAGGAATCTGCCACCTGACAAGCCCAAACTAAGCTGAAATATTAATAACTATGTGTTTTGGCAGGTTTTTAGATAAGACTGTGCAAAGGCAGTGTTAAATCAGGGCTGATTTAACTCAGTATGGCCATGCATGTAACCATGCCTACTCTGTTCACACTGGGGTTTTAATTTTCATTTTAAAAGCTTCTGGTTCTGTCAGAGAATGGGAGTGTATATTCCTAACACAGTCTGTGTTTCTGAGTATCTTGAAAAAACAAAGGATTCTTAAATTGAGAACCCAATTTTTAAACTCCATTTGAGGACAATTTTGAGCAAAGAAAAGCTTTTCATCTTCAGTGTAATTTGCTTGTAAGTATAAATCTCACATCTTGCCTATTCTCCCTTACTCACAGTGCTGGATATTAAAGCACAGTCAGGGCTATCCACAATTTTGTTACTCCTAAAATGCAAAAGGGAAAGCCTTGTGTTAGTTCTTGATTTTTTTTAACGTGCAAATGTATCCGAAACATTGAAAATTCATGTGAGAAGAAAATGGAAGATTGTGGCAATCACACCCTTCTCTGTCCTGAAAAATGTCATTGTTCTTGCAATTCAGTTATTTGACTGCTCTCCCTGACTGGTGCCTGATCTGATTTTATTGCTGGGTACCTCAAATCATCCTGCTCCAAAATTCCCCCTCATTTCCACCTCATCACAAGGCTCAGCTCAGAGAGAAACAGGCTGGGACGTACCGGGCATATAAGTAAGATAGATGGTGTTTAAGGGACATCTAGGGCAGAGTCAAGGTGATAAATCAGAGACTGTTGCATTTGGATCTGCTCCCCCACTTCAGCTGGGAAATTATTTGGTTTTGAGTGAATATCCAAATCTACTCCTTCAGTTAAAGAGCTGAGGCAAAAAATTCCCTGGATAAGCATTGAACCGATTCTTACTGCGGGCATAAAGGGATATCATTCTGAAGATGAGGGAGAATTGTTTCCACAAAGATCAACTGCACCTTAGTGTCATTCCCATAGATTTTACAAAATCACCTCCAGAAAGTCAGGTTTTCAAAGACAGGTGGGAACAAAGTATAAAAAAACATGAGCAAAGGTTTTGGAAATGCTCTGTGACCATCGGCACGGACTTTGATCCTGAGGACTAAGCGTTGTGGTGGCTCTTTTTGTGCCACGTGGCCACACTCACCAAACACTTCCTTGGTTTCTGCTTGTGTCCATGGCCCCTGATGCTGCACATGCCTGAGAGCTGCAGGTTGGGTCTTTGACAGCTGGACCTTCCCCAGCTGAGCAGTGCAGCTCTGTCAGGTACCACATGCCCGGTGCTCCAGTCCCTCAGGAATGGTGGTGGCCCTTCCCCGGACACTGTCTCCCATTCTGGGGAACCCAGAGATGGACATGTGCTCCAGGTGGAGCCTCCCCAGTGCTGAGCAGAGGGAGAATTCCCCTTGCTGGACCTGCTGGCAGCACTCCAGGGCAGCCCAAGGCACCGCTGACCTTCTCTGCTGCAAGGACACCTCGTTGGCTCACGTTCAACTTGGCATCCACCCCGACCCCCAGGTCCTTCTCTGCCTTCTCTTTCCAGCTGGTCAGCCCTCAGCCTGTATGAGATTATCCCACCCTTGGGGCAGGAGTTTGCACTTTCCTTTATTGCCTTTATTGGATTGCAGGCCGTTCATATTGGCCCATTTTTCCATCCTGTTGAGGTCTTGCTGAGCAGTGGCCGGAGCTGCCAGCACATCAGGAGCCCTGCCCAGCCATGAATCACGGCTGAATTCCATGAGAGTGCACTCTACCCCATCAGCCAGCTCGTTTAATCCACTCATTGAGCAGTATTGGGGCCAGTATTGATCCCTGAGGGATGCAGATTGAACTTACACCTTGCCTTTCTCAAAGGAAATCCATGGAGCTGTTCCCGACCGTGGAGCTCTCTGTGAGCAGCCACAGCACCTTCTGAGATGTAAATGGGGAGAGAATTATTCTGCTGCACCTTCTCAGTGACAGCAATTTCAGTCTCTCATAATGTGATAAGTAACACAGCACCAAAGAATCATTTACGTTGGAAAAGACCTTCAAGATCATCGAGTCCAACCTTTAATTAATATTTAATCTATTTTTCATATTGTTTTTTTTTCAGGGTCCTTGCCTTAACAATGCTGAGAAACCCAGATAAGAAGAGAGTTCAACAGCTCCAGGGTGGCAGCTCACCCTACCACGTTAAGGGGGCTGGATGTTGTGCCTCTGTCACACCAAAGAACTCCTGTGAGCTCCATCCCAAAGTTATTCCTGGGGTTTTTAAGGGGGGAAAGTGTTTTCCTTCAACACCTCCCAGTGGGAAGCTGATGAAGACAGAATACAGCATTTTGTGAAGTGAACTCAGAGTCTTCCCTCTACACACATGTAATTTTTGGAGAAGTTTGGCACTTCAGAAAAATTCCTCTCTTTTACAGGGCAGCTGAAAGGGGTTGAGTTTTGAATGAATTCAAGGAAGGAAAATTCTTTTTTTTTTTTTTTTCAGCCCTTCTCTCTTATTATGGAAACTTGGATTTTAGCCAATAAGGCACAAATGAACCATCAGCAGCTGTTTATCATTGAAATGCTTTTCACAGGTAAGAATGGCTATTCTGACCTGGAAAACAGACTTATTTACTGCAAGTGCTATTACTGCTGCTAAAAAATCCTGTAACTGGGACATAGGGCATGAAAATCTTTTAGCTAAAACCTTGCAGATGGGGCACAGGGGGTGCCAAAGCCCACTTGCTGATGGGAGAAAGTTTGTGTAGGATAATTAAAACCTGTGTGGGAAAAGAGCTTTGTGCAGGGTAGGAAAGTTCCTCTTGGACCAGTGTGAATGTGTTCAGATGAAGAAAAAGTGCTGATTTTGGATGATTTTGCCTTAGGAGCACAGTAGTTTTGGCTGGGTGCTCCTCCTGCTTTTGAAATTTTTGTTTCTTCAGCAGAAAAGGTGATTTAAGGGCATGGATAAAGCTTTATTTCCTATACATCTCCTTCAGCTACTGCCTGGGATGGTGTCCGAGTGCTGCTGGTGGAAAGGGCACCAGGAAGGATGAGATGAGACAGGATGAGAGGAAACAGCCTCAAGTTGTGCCAGGGAATGGTTAGACTGGATATTAGGAAAAATTCCTTGTCAACCACTGGAAGTGGCTGCCCCAGGGAGGTGGTGGAGTCCTCATCCCTGAAAGTTCTCAAAGAACATGTGGATGTGGCACTGGAGGACGTGGCTCAGTGGGGAATGTGGTGGTGGTTCTGTGTTAAGGGTTGGACTCGATTTAGGGGTCTTTTCCAACCTTACCCATTCTGTGATTCCCTCCTCTGGTTACTGCCTTGCACTGTGCAGGATTCCAACCATCCTGTCCCACCTTGAGGACAGGGGTTGGTGGTGATCATGGTGGTTGGACTGGGTGATCTTAAAGGTCTTTTCCAGCCTTAAGATCCTGGGATTCTAAGAGGTGCCTCCACCTGCTGTCTCCAATTGGGATGGTGCTGCACCAACTCCTGGAGCTGCTTCCAGGGGCCAAGTCCAACCCCTGGCTGAGTGACCTGGTATGGATGGGCACAGGAGACCTCTTTGGAACAACGTGTGGAGCTCCTGCTGCTGCAGAGTCCTAACCTGGGCTGAGCCTCTGCATGCCCTGCTTTGCTCTCCCCATCTCCCTGTGCTACCCTTGATGGGTCATGGTAAACGAGTTCAGTGAGGGAGTGGTTGGGTTTTTACAGGCAGTGCTGTTTGCTCTGAATGCTGGGAATCTCCAGATGGGAGTCATGGATTTGCTTTTACACCCCTCATACACCAGAGTGAGTTACCAGGGACAGCACCCAGGGAATGGCTGGAGCTGTGCCAGGGCAGGGTCAGGTGGGATCTCAGCAAAAGCTCCTTCCCCCAGAGGGTGGTGGGCACTGACCAGGCTCCCCAGGGCAGTGGGCAC
>JAWWEW010000006.1:25080786-25091811 GCA_035583185.1 Anabacerthia variegaticeps | reverse complement strand
GGTTGGACGGGGCTTGGAGCAACCTGGGCTGGTGGAAGGTGTCCCTGCCCATGGCAGGGGGTGGCACTGGGTGGGCTTTGGGGTCCCTTCCCACCCAAACCATCCTGGGATTCTGGAGACTACATGACTCTTTACCTCCACCCTGTTTGGAACACATGAAACAAAAGGAATACTTGGGAACAGCAAGTGCTTCTCTCCCAGGATGCTGCAGATCTCTGCCAGTTCAGAGCTGCACCATCCCGATCCCATCAGGAACAGAGCTGCCATTCCCACAGCAGGAGCAGCTGACAGGGAAAATGCATCCTTAAGGATGCAGGGAGCCTTCCTTTTGTGGTGCCCACCCTCCTCAGCAGAGCCCAGCAGGTTTGTCCCTGGCTGCAGACACACACCTCCTGGTCAGGAGCACTGCAGCACTTCAGAAATACAGAGAACTGATTTGATTCTTGCACAAAGAGAAAGAAGATTGTTGGTGGGAGGGCAGATTTTGGGATAAAACCATGGTTTTCTCTCTCACACTCGAGCTGGCTGGGAAAATAGAGCAAGAGAATCACGTAGCTCCATCTTTCCTAATTTATTTTGTGCTTCTCCTGAGGTTCTTGATGGTGCTTTTTCCCATGTCTTTGTAATAAACCACCAAGTCTACATTGTATTTTCTCTGTGTGCTGAATCAATTCATAGTTTCTGGGGTTTGTTGAACCCGTATTTCTGCACCTTATTTGACAGCAACTTATATGCCTTTAAGGCATGTTTTTCTTATGCCTCATAGTTGGGCCAGACTGACCCAGAAGGGTTTGGCCACAGCAGTTCCCTGCAGATGTCTCTGTCTCTCTCCAAGCAACACGCAGAGCTCACCCCTCTCTTCCCACCAAAAACTGCAGCAGATCTCAATTAGGAGCCAACAGTGCACCTGAAAAATGTGCTTTCTGCACTCAAACCGTATGATGAATCCATTGTAAGTAAAACAGAATAAAGAAAGGGCACCAACAAAAAGCTAAGAAAGTACACCCACTCTTTTCCCCAAAATATTGTGGCCTGTTTATCTCAGCCAAAACAGGGTACCTTTAGGGCCAGCTCTTCCCCTGTAGCTGCAAAGTGTGGCAGTGGCACCTGAGGAGCTGTAGGCAACAGGTTTAGTATTTGATTTCTTGTTGCAGAGAGGATGGTTTGCTTTCAGCTCTGGGCTTCATCCTCAAGGCTTAATGTTAGTACCAAAGAAAAGAATAAAACATGTACACAAGACTAAGCCCCTCCTCAAGAAACAACCAGATTAGGCTATTATTTACTACAGCATGTAGATAGATTAGAATCATTTTCTGCCATACTTTACTTTAAAAAAACAGTTCTTTATTCATGTTCAATTTGCACTGATATAGGAATGCATCTTCTTTTTATAAAAAAAAAACACCTCTTCTTTTTATAAAAAAAAAACCACCTTAAAAGTATTTTCCTACTTCAAACAAATCCTTTTATCTAAGGGTGAGACCAGGTTGTTACTGGAGATTGTTTGCATAAAATCTCATTAGCCTATTGATTCTAGTTCTAACACCTTAGGTAGTACTTCATTACCATGCAAATAAAGACAGGCTTTTTACATGTAGCTTAATGCAGGACTGATTATTCTCTTCCAGGCAGCACTGCTACAAAGCCCTATTAATGAAAGTCATCAATAATTGTTCAACAGGTGAAAAGAATTAGATTCAAACAGAGCCTTTCTCATCAGCAGGAACCTCCTTTACCCCTCCAAAACACAAACGTTGCTGATTACCATTCTCAGGGACCTGGAAGGCACCGAGTTACATCTTTCTCTCCCCCAGTCAGACACAACAGGTTGCAGGGGGAAAGATTCTGAAATTCAGTCTGAAATCCTGAGCCCAACCAAAGCAGTGGGGGTTTCAGTGCTGGCTTCTCCCCCCAAATCCCAACCCTGTGTCTTTCAGCCAGTTCCAGTGACAGCTCTGGGCTGTTCCCCACCTCAATTTAAACACTTCTGGCATGGGAGGGCAATGCTTTAACATGGCACGTGGTTTGTGAGAAAGAGAAACACACAATCATAGAGTCATGGAATGGTTTGGGGGAAAGGCACCTTCAAGCCCATCTCCACCCCCTGCCATGGGCAGGGACACCTTCCACCAGCCCTGGGTGTTCCAAGCCCCATCCAATCTGGCCTTGGACATTTCCAGGGATGCAGGGGCAGTCACGGCTTCTCTGGGCTGGATGACCATTAAGGTCCTGTCCAACACAAACCATTCTATGACTCTGTAAAATCCTATTTGCAATAGAGAAGGCTCCAAAGCTGTGTTATTTTAGCCATAAGTGCCCTCCAGGATGGAAGCAGAGCATCCCTGGCACTGCCCTTGGAGCAGAGATGCAAGTACAGACTCTCCAGCAGGGAATGTTTGTTGGCCAAGGGCCCTCGTTGGGGTAGAATTATGCAATTGGAATATCCTGAGCTGGGAGGAACCCACAAGGACCATCCAGTCCAACCCTCAGCCCTGCACAGACACCCCAACAACCCCACCCTGTGCCCCAGAGCATCATCCAAACCCTCCTGGAGCTCTAGCAGCCTTGGGGCTGTGCCCACTGCCCTGGGGAGCCTGCTCAGTGCCCACCACCCTCTGGGGGAAGGACCTTGTCCTGAGATCCCACCTGACCCTGCCCTGACACAGCTCCAGCCCTTCCCTGGGTGCTGTCCCTGTCACACAGAGCAGAGATCAGTGCCTGCCCCTCCACTGCCCCAAAGGTGGGGATGGGAAAGGCGTCCTTGCAGGAAATCTGGCCCAAAGGAACCTGTGTTCTTCCAAAAGAGCTCAGCAGAGATCCATGAAGCAGCAGGAAAGAAATCAGATAGGAGAGGGGGGGAAAAATAAATCCACAGAGCAGCTTTGAAAGGCAGCAGAATGCAACTGGCTCCACTGGGGCAAAAATTACTCGAGAGGAAAGCCAGCATGAAGCATGAAATCCCCTAGGCCTGATTGAGTGGGGATTTTATTGCTTTTCCTCTCGTGTGCTCACTGCCATGAGCTGCCACTTCAGGCCCCACAGACAGGAATAACAGGGGTGACACAACAATGGGCTGAAATCTGTGCAAAGCCTCACGAAACCCAAAAATCTCCCTCAAATTCCAGGCCCCGTGAGCAATCAAGGGTGGGTGATTCCCCATCTGCTGGGATGATAATGCAAAACCTACATGTGACTGAGGTCACCAAGCTGTGGAGCAAGGGCTGCTCTGTGTGACAGGGACAGCACCCGGGGAATGGCTGGAGCTGTGCCAGGGCAGGGTCACGTGGGATCTCAGCAAAAGGCTCTTCCCCCAGAGGGTGGTGGGCACTGACCAGGCTCCCCAGGGCAGTGGGCACGGCCCCAAGGCTGCCAGAGCTCCAGGAGGGTTTAGATGATGCTCTGGGGACAGGGTGGGATTGTCGGAGTGTCTGTGCAGGACCTT
Organism: Anabacerthia variegaticeps; assembly: GCA_035583185.1. Classification (NCBI taxonomy): domain Eukaryota; kingdom Metazoa; phylum Chordata; class Aves; order Passeriformes; family Furnariidae; genus Anabacerthia; species Anabacerthia variegaticeps. The sequence goes on along the minus strand of JAWWEW010000006.1, from coordinate 25,088,369 downwards.
GTGGGTCCTCCCAGCCCAGGAGATTCAGGGACCCTGTGAACCAGGAGCAGAGGTGTGCAGAGACCAAACCCAGGCAGGCAATAAAATGCTGCCAGCAGCTCCCAGCACATTTTCCTTCCCAGGCACAAACACAGGCACAGAGCAGCAGCAGCACTGGAAACGTGGCCAGGAGAGACAGCAAATTTGGAGCACAGTGCTAAGTAAGGGGGGTAAAAAAAAAAAAAATAATTAAAAACTGCCTAAGATTTCAAGTGGAGGAAACCTCTTCCTGCCTGTTCATCCCGAAGTTAAGGGCAATGGGGCCTCCCATGTGAGCAGACAAGACTTGGCTCTTAATTTCTCCTGCAAAAAGAGAACCTGGAAGAAAGGAAACATCAAGGAACCTGCCCAATAAAGAAGAGCAGACCATTTTGATCATTTTGATTTTGTGCACTGTATTTTTGGATTTATTTTTTTTTCCTAAGAGCTCTAACAAGTCCATTTATGGTTCATTTCATATGCTCCTTGTTGGCAGTGAAAGCAGGAGGGGCAGCACGATGTGCCATCTTCTGCTGCCCAGAGAACTTCCAGTAATTGCTGACCTTCAGACTGAGCTTTTCCCTTAATTAAGGATAAGGGAGACACAGCATTTGGGGACCTGTCTATGAAAAGAAGGAGGCAATGCCATTTACATGTGCATCACTGTAGAATGAATTGGGCCCGATCTCTGCAGCAATTGTGAGCTGAAAGGCAGATTACCATCCTTTGCATTACTTCTCCCAAGAAGCAGTAGAAAAAGCTAAGACTCTACTATCAAAAAGCCCAGCAAGGGGGGGAGGGGAGAAGGACTCAATGCATGAAATAACAAAAATTGAGGTGTTTTGAGCAGAATCTCCTGCTTAGAAGTAAAGGCTTTACTGCACAGGCAAGTGTTGCTTAATCACCAAGAAATAACAAGCAAAGGGGCAAAATAATAAATATGTAAGGAATTCTGTTCTGTCTTCTCAAAAGCCAAGCAAATGAATTCTGTATTCATACATATAATACTAATGACACCGTACAACTCAAGCAAGACCAGCTACTGAAACCTACTGCCTAAAAATGCCTCCTGCAGTTATTAACATTCCAGTCAGAATTCCTGCCAGAATTTCCAGTTCTGCTGTCAAAATTTCCGGTTCTGCTGTCAGAACTCAGAGACAGCATGAAAGAAACCCTTAGAAATTCCTGTATAATATTTACTAATCACCACTAATTGAGAGAGATTTAAGAATTCGTGTGCCATCAGCTGCCAAGGATCATCTGAGAGGTTTTAATACTCCCTAAGACCCTTACTGCCCTTTCACTTGGAAATTTTAGACAGGCTTACATTTTCTTTCCACAGAAATCGTGCTCTGTGCAAGTAATCAGCGTTCTGTGGGTAACACAGACGACAAACAAACAATACAAACAATTTACACGGCTTCCCACTGCCAGAGGGCAGGGCTAGATGGGATATTGGGAAGGAATCCTTCCCTGGGAGGGTGGGCAGGCCCTGGCACAGGGTGCCCAGAGAAGCTGTGGCTGCCCCTGGATCCCTGGAAGTGTCCAAGGCCAGGTTGGATGGGGCTTGGAGCAACCTGGGCTAGTGGAAGGTGTCCCTGTGGGACAAGATGAGTTTTGAGTTCCCTCCCAACCCAAACCATGCTGGGACTCCATGAATAATGTTAGTGGCACCCAAGTCATAGTGGGATAGGAAGGAAATGCCACATTCCTGGCACTGTTGAGGGAATGGTTCCAACTCATCCACACACATCACACAGACCAGCAGAAAACACGATGCTTTTCAGAGAGGAGACAGCAGTGCTTTCAGCAGGAGCAGCTCCTGGCACAGGATCGTCCCAATTTGCTCTCATGCCCGTTCAGAGAGAGGCTGCTCTTATCTCAGGCAACTTTCTCCATATCCTCTTCTTTGCTGCACTTCAGAAAACAAGAAAAATCAAGGAAGCTGATGAAAAAAGAACAGTCCCAAAGTCTACCCTCTGTGTGGGTCTTTCATTTGGGATTTTTTTGTTGGTTTTCCTTTCTTTAAACACTGTAACCCAGGTATCAAAATTGGTATTTGATTAGTCAAACCCAAGGCATTGTTTTGTGGATACAGTTAGGGAGGAAAAGGAAGGAGAAGGGGAAGGGGAAGGATCAACCCATCAGTTCTGAAAGTGTTATTTTTGCACAGGGTCAGTATTAATAAACACAAATGCCACCTGGACCCCCCTGGTGCCAAGGGAATGTATGTTAATATGCAATTGGGTCCATGTCTAGGTGAGTTGTTTCCATTACAATTCACTCTGAAAGCTATTAAGTTAAATTGGACCCTTGCAAACTGTGAGACAATTTGCATTCCTGCTTAAAAATCTATAGTCTGAGCAAATCACCCTCAAAGCCTCATCTCTGTTAAACTAAAATATCAGACTGAATATTAAAGAGCAAAACTTACCTGTTGACAGCAGTGATGGACTATCTTTGCTTAAAAGACATTGCTTAATTAAAAACAAATGGGGTTAACATGAATTAAAGCAACGAGCTCAAGTGCAATCAACAGTCAAGTCAATCTAAGAGTGGTGTGACCTTTAAAGGAGAATGTTTTCACTTGTTAAACACATTGCTGACTTTTGGGAAAGAAATATAAAGTTTAAAAAAAAAAAAAGATAAGGGGCTGTTAATAAGAGGCTGTGAGAGAAGAATCTAAAGAATCTGTCTGAAAGACCTGTACTTTTAATGAATATTTTCATTTATCCTCTCTATATTGTGCCTACAGTTCAATCAGAAGAGCCACTCACTAGGGACAAATAACCCAAACGAGCCTAACAGCAACAAAAGCACTGCTATCCACAGGAACAACACAACTTCTAAGCAAAAGAGAAAACCAGGGAGCCATTAACTAGAAAATCACTTCCAACCAAGCCAGCAAGGTTTATTTTTCTGTGTAAAACAGGAATGTTGCTGTTTACATCTCTCAGAGGCCTTTAGAGATGCTGATGGTGAAGAAAGTTAGAAATGCTCAAAAATAAAGGGTTTTTGCCCACTTCGAGGCTCAGGTTCCCTCCAGTCTTCTCCACCAGCACATGAACAGTGGGATTTGTTGAGGAGAGGGGTGTGAGGGAGCAGCTGGGTGGGCACCTGAGAGCCAGCCAGGGGCATGCCCAGGCTCACCCATAGAGAGTCCTAAAAGCTTGGGAGAAGTTTATCTCTCTCCCTTGTGAAAACGGCTAAGAAAAGAGGCTTTGGAGGATGTCCTGCTGCCAGCAGAGCCCCAGTGCTGTCCATGGGGAATTTCCACCAGGACAGCAACACAGGCCTGTGAGGAACTTCCCAGGGAACCACTGAGATGAGAAGTTTTAGGGCAGAAAACTTATTTGGTCTCTCACAACTCACCTGGCTGCTTTTTCCATTATTATTGGAAAGTCATTCCAGACCCTCATTTCCTCTATCTGTGAGCAAACTTCTGCAGTCCAGCCTGAATTTATGAGCAGCCTATTTGAAACCACTCATTCTTATGCTAACATTTCCCTCTAACTTTCTCCATTGATTACTTTTCTCTCTCAAGTGCCTCTCAAGAGAAAGTCTATCGCCTGTCAACCTTAATTTCACAAGGTATCGTCGGCTAAAATGGGTCTCTACTTCTTTGGTCAATCTAATCATTTTAGAAAAATATGGGACATTTTTCAAGATAAATGTTCGAGAGCTCGGATTTAACATGAGTAATGGCACTTTGAGGCAGAGAGCACCTTGAGATGGGAGGCCCTTTTGTTCTCCATCCCTCCTGCTCTTCTTGAAAGTGCCACCTCCACAAGATGCTCTAAGGAGTCCAAACCAGGCGCTAAAGCTTGACAAACACGTGTCATTTACAAATAAAATAAACCAGGAGTTGCCCTCTGCAATACAGTGATTTTCAAGGATTAAAGCACACAATCCCTTCCTTTCTTTCCCAAACAAGGGAATATGCACATCTTTCTTTTCTCGGCTAAAAACAATTTGAGACTCTCTTCCAAGGAATAGAAAAGATCACAAAGACTAACAGTCATTTTCTCAGGAAAGTTTTCAGAATGGCAGATTAAAGATTAAAAGCTCTCTGGGTCAGGTTGGTTGGGGATGATTCCCAAAGCCAGGAGAAGAACGAGCAGAAGGAATGCTCTGTCTGCACACTTTGGGAAGAAAATAGAGTCCCTCCTTTACTTCAGGAAGAGTTTTCCATTACACAAAGGGTTCTGGGGACACCTGCAGACTCCAGAATGTCAGTGGGGTTTGGACAAGTCACAGATATTTTTTATGTCTTCTTTCTGTGTCTTTTTCTATGTGTGGTTTCCATGGGCCACATTTAGAATGAAAACCAATCTGAAGTTTTCAGGTGTTGGCAGGATCCCATGGAATGCTGCCCTGGGATGGGATGGGATGGGATGGGATGGGATGGGATGGGATGGGATGGGATGGGACTCTGAGTGAGAGCGAATAGCAAGAAGGGCAATTTCACACAATCTCATCTGCTCTGGAAACCCACAAACACTTCATTTAAAGCCAAACTAGCAAAAAGAAAATACACTTTGTGAGTGCTATAAACCAGGAGAAGACAAAAGATGGGCTAATTCAGCATTTTGTGAAAGGCCACATGAGGTTTGTGACAGACAAGAACAGCACCCATTTCTCCCCCACCACACGAGGCCATTCTTTCCTTCTCCAGACCAAGGTGATCTGCCTGGACCTGTCCTAATTTATGGGTAGAGATCAGCCACTTCCATTCTTTCTTTTCAAATTAAAGTTAGAAATGAGGCTGCACAGGTGTCCCCACAGAGGCACACTGTGACTGCAGTGCCATCTGAAGTCTCCCTGATGTGAGGAGCTCAAATTAATTTACTGTCTTTCCTAGTGTAGACAAGCTATAAACAACATCATTTACTGTGACCCGAGGTGCTGCTTTCCCTTCTATTTTTCCAGGCTCTTTTTAATAAGTTTCAGAGAAATACAAATGCAGGAGGAGACATCAAGTGACAAGAATAATTTAGTGAGACTTGGACATCCACATCCCTCTTGATTTTAACACAGTGGCAGCTTTCACTCCCTTTCGAGAGGGAAATGAGGAGCTGGGCACTCTGCAGCAGCCAGGCTTAAACTCTCCCAGCAGGAGATTTCACTACCCAAAGGGATAGAGGAGCCCCAAACACCCCTGTGTGGAGTCAGAGGTGAAATAAGGAATTTAACAGGAGCACTGGCTGCCAGTGGGATCCACAGAGCTGGCAGAGCAGCTGTTCTAGACCCGGGGCTCAGCGAGGCTTCAGGGAGCCAAGAAGAAAGTCCAAGCCTTTCAATTCAACCTGTCCATCTCTACCCCAAACCCTTCCTGCCTCCCTCAAGCGTTTTGAGAGCATTGACTTCCCTGAGGATGTCTGGCTCTGAATTGCAGCCCGTCCCCAAGGCTTTGGGAGCACTTTGGCAGGTTTTGAGAGTCTTTCCGTGGTCAGAACAGGAGCTCGTTCTCCCTCTTGGGAGAGGAGGAGAAGAGCAAGTCACCTTTGAGGAGGATCTTCAGTTCAGTCACCTTGTTAAAGTGATGCCTGGCAAGGCAGAAGAGGAGATCCCCCCTTCACAAAGGGAGGGTTGAGGAAGATCATCCTTTGAATCCACAGCAGGATGTTCTGCAGGTCCCAGGTGTGCTGTGAGCCCCACTGAGGAATGCCAATGTCACAGCAGCCTCCCTGGGACAGCAGAGGAAATGGCATGTTGTTTACTGGTATCATTGCTTTTGCCCAAAGCACTGCTAAAACCTTGGTTTGGACAAAGCAGCACTAAGGGAAACATAAGAGAAATATTTTTCTTTTCTTTATTTTTATTATCATTGCTGCTCGTATTACATAGAGAAATCAGAAGGGGGATTTCCCATGGGACACTGGTTTTCTTAAAGACCTCTCAGGCTGGCTGCCACTGGCAACCCTGAGTTGCCACCAAAATCCAGGAGCATTCATATCTAGGATATTTTGGAACAAAAAAATGCTTTAGAGCATTGCCTTGTCTCTCACAGGGCATTACTTTTGCCTTCAGCAACTTTTAAGCCCAGTAACTTGTTCTGATCCTGGAAGAATATGAACCTGGCACCTCCAATCTGTGTGTGTGTTCTGCTGGCTTAATTTGTCAATAAAACCAGAGTGTGAATCAAACCAGCCAGGGCACAAATGCTTGTTCCCTCCTGCTACTCAATAACAGTGGGAATGAAATCCATTAAAGGGGTAAAGTGCACAGCCAAGCACTTAAATACATTACACGAAGAGGTCCTGAAGCCTTGCCTAATGCAAACCTCTCCCAAAAATACAGAGAAAAACACAAAAGGATTTCAAATAAGAGAGAAATGCAGAGTTTAAAGCACAGTCATGCGTTGGTAACAGGGTTTTGTGGTGGAGCAGCCATCGCAAAATAATGCTCTAAGGGCTTTAATAGAAAAACAACACCAAATCCCACGCAGGTTTAGATAAATTCTGGCACCCTTTTACAAGAGTGGGCTCTCCAGGGACTCTGGATTCACCCACTGAATATATCCCACCCGAAAAGTCCAGACACACAGATATGTGTCTGCTCAAAAGCACACTTTAATTCCAAGTTTAAATACTTACCATGTAAATACCAATGCAGTGCATGCAAAGCAGTTCAACCCCAGCTCAGCAGCCTGGCCACAAAGGGAGCATCATCTGTCTCACACGAGGCACAGCATTGACAAGCTGCTTCCTTCCTGGAACACTAAATGGTTCAGGCAGTGCTTCCCAAATCAATATGGGGGAGCTGTAGCCAACTGAGAGGCCTCTGAAACTCCTACCTTATAAATGTACCACTTAGTATTTAACTAGAGCCCAGTTAGGATTAATATGAGCTTGTCCTATTCCAGAATTAAGCATACTGAACTCCCTGGGGGATTTTTGGAATGCCCTGATGACACAGCCGGGCACAGTGACAGTATTTGAGTAATGTGACCACCAAAAAGGCAAAGACAGATGTGTGCAGCTGCTCATAGCAGGCACCTGACAGGGCTTGTGACAAAAAGAGCAAGAGAGGCTGGAGGGAACTGCCAAAAACACTGCAAAGGTGGCTGGCAAAATAAAAGAAAACAAGATAAGCAGCAGCATTTCCATTTCCTTTCACATTCCACTCCATTTTATTTTTAGGAGGAGCACAACAGCCTGAAAACATCAGGCATCAGCAAGGCAGATGGGAGAAGAAAGGAGCAGTGGGCTGACCTTGGTTGGTTCCAAAGCTGCTCCCTCACTCACCTTCTCAGCTGGGCAGGGCAGAAGAAATAAAACAGGTTCATGAGTGGAGAGAAGAGCAGGGGGAGATCCCTCACCAAATACTGTCACGGGCACAGTACACTCAGTGTGGGGAAATTAATTCAATTTGTTATGAGTCAAAGCCAGAGCCGGACAATGAGAAATAAAATCAATGTCACAAACACCTTCCCCCATCCCTCCCTCCTTCCCATCCCTCCCTCCTTCCCACCCCTCCCTCCTTCCCCCCAGTGGCACAGGGAGATGGGAATGGGGGTCCCTCCTTGTTCCTGCTCAGGGAGAGGGGTCGGAATCCTTCCCCTG
>JAWWEW010000006.1:25034000-25058797 GCA_035583185.1 Anabacerthia variegaticeps | reverse complement strand
GCACTGACCAGGCTCCCCAGGGCAGTGGGCACAGCCCCAAGGCTGCCAGAGCTGCAGGAGGGTTTGGATGATCCTCTGGGGCACAGGGGGGGATTGTTGGGGTGTCTGTGCAGGGCCAGGGGTGGGACTGGATGGTCCTTGGGTGTCCCTCCCAGCTCAGGATATTCTGTGATTCCATAATTCTGTCCACCAGCTCAGCAGTGCCCAAAGCAGCAGGTTCACTCCTTCCCACCCCACTCCAGAAGCTGTTTCCTGCTGTCCCATCCAGCAGCTGGAGCTGTTCCAATGTCAGTGAAGAGCACACCCCAAGGGGATGGAGATGGCGTCCTGGGGATGGAGATGGCATCCTGGGGATGGAGATGCAATCCTGGGGATGGAGATGGGATCCTGGGCATGGAGATGGGATCCTGGGGATGGAGATGCAATCCTGGGGATGGAGATGGGATCCTGGGGGTGGAGATGGGATCCTAGGGGTGGAGATGGGATCCTAGGGGTGGAGATGGGATCCTGGGGATGGACATGGGATCCTGTCCCCCATCTCCTGGTGCTCCTCTGTCACAGAGCTCCCTCCTTTAGCAGGAAGAATGGCAGCTTTGCCCTAGATTTCATTTTTCTGGCCTGGATTTCTGCTGGATTAACCATGGCATGAGACGAGTGCTGGAGCTGCTGCAGTGGAAGCCACAACCAAGGGTGACACACCTGGAACAGGGAGACAGGCTTGTCCTAACCCTCCTTATGGGCTGTGTCCTTAAATGAGGGAAAGGAGGGAGGAAAGACACCACAGAATAGAGCAAAGACACAGCAATTCTCTTAAAATAAAATAATTTTCCTAAGCACTGATGTAACAAAACAACTAGAGATGAAAACATGAGAGCCCAAAATTAAAAGTAGTGCCAAACTTCATGACATATTCCTTTAATCCTTGTACTAATAGACAATGTAAAGCTCCATAGAAATCCCTTCAGGACCGAACTCAAACTCGGGGAAGGGTTAAAATGGACAGCCTTAATTTGCTGTGTTTCTCTCTGAAGTGTTGCCATGTACTGGGTGCATTTAATGTGCCTGGGAAAAGGGCTAGAGGGGTCTCTGCAAGCTGAAGATCTCGAAGGAAATTGTCACTTTCTGCTCCTAAGTGACAATTGTGTAAATTCTAGATGTGACAGGGACAATCGGAAACTTGAATTATGGGAGGGGAGGGAGGTTGGTGGGCACGGGCAAGGGGTGGACACAGGGAGAGCTCCACACGCAGAGGTTTGCTCGGGAATTTCTTATCCCTGCGTTGCTTCCCTCCTGCAGAGCAAGAGGAGCATCTAGTGGATGTGGGGGAAACTTCCACGGCAGGGATGTTGGGAATGGGAAATGATTAACGGGAAAAGAAAGGCTTGCTCTTATCCCTCTGCCACTTCTTTAAAAGCACATGCACAGACCTGCTTAAACAGCCCCAGCCAAACCTCCCTTGGCCAGATTTAAACGGGGTATTTTGTCATTTGTGCTGGCAAGAGAGGTAAATTAGGTGACCATACCCCAAGCCCCGAAGCACGAACCCCACAGGAGGTGGGGGAAGGACGGCAGGCTGCAGGAAGGGAGAGCTCAAATCAGTGCACACACACACAGGCACTTGGGAAATGAGCAGCTCCTTCAGGATGGAATCTTCTGGGAGTCTCAATGTGTTATTGCCCCACCTGCCAAATGGTGTAGGAAGATCAGAGCAACATCTGTGTCCAAACACTCCCCTGAGACTTGGCTCTGACTGTTCCAGGCCAGCTTGGACGGGGCTTGGAGCCACCTGGGCTGGTGGGAGGTGTCCCTGCCCATGGCACGTGGTGGCACTGGGTGGGCTTTGGGGTCTTCCCACCCAACCCATCCTGGGATTCTCAGTTGAGTTTCATTTCTCCATCCTCTTGGAGTGAGCAATGGGAGAGGACTGTTCATCTGCCTCAGCTACCTGTTGATGTCTCACCTCTGTCAAGAAGAAATGCAAAAACACCAGCTCTTGTAACAGAGTTATAATCCTAAATAGGAAACTCAGTGAAGAAATGGATATTGGGAATTTTTTAACCTTCTAGAAATCTGAGTGTTTGGTTTGGATATTTTCATTAGTCAGTTTTTTCTTTTCCTTGTTGTTTTTTTTTTAAATTTATTTATTTTTAAAATGCCTTTTTTTTCCCCTTATTAAACAGTAGTTTTTATATCAGAGTCAGTTTTCCCTAAAACTCAACAATGAGCTTGGCTGGACAACCCAACGTGTGCTTTTCTGGACTCATCGTGTGCTTTTCTGAACAGGAAGGTCGAGTTCCTATTGCCTGAAGTCAAACAGATTTGGCTGGATCTGCAGCCTTGTTTGAGTGTCCCTGTGCTAGAAATCATCCAACACAACCTTTGCAAGGTCATCCTCTCCTCCTTTCTGATTTAGTTTCACCTTTACTAAAATCAGGAGCTCCTTTTTTGCCTCATGGCTGCGAAAATCCAGACCAATTTCAACCTCCAGGCAACTTCACTGAAAGTCCACCTAAACTTGCAGCTTTTATCACAACTTCTGCCCAGGGAGAACCACAGCTCCACTGGAAAAAAAAAAAAACCAAAAACACAAAAACAACCAACCAGCAATTCCCTCCAGCCCTTTAGCACAAATATTAACATTTCCAAGAATAACTTCCCTTAAATATTTCATAAAATATCAAGTTTTAACAAACCCCTTTTTCTGTTTGTTCTCAACGCCCCAAACAGGTTCTTCATCCATCATCCATGTTGTTGCACCCAGGTTTTTTAGCAGCCTCCAAGGGCAGGTGATCCCCCAAGACCCTCCCAACCCACCTGAACCAGAGCAACACCCTGGGCATGCAGGGCCAAGAGTTGATTGCTCAGCTAATTAAAGCCTTGCCAGTCTAAGCCAAGAATTATTAGGAGTGCAATCAGAGGGATACAACATTGTAGTGCAAAGCATCCCGTCTGCAGTGAAGATACAATTGCAGTCCCTGCTGGCAAAACTTCCTCCCAGCTCCCCCTTTTCCTGGAACTCCCCCTTTTCCTGGGACTTCCCCCCCTCCACTGGATGTCTTCTCAGCAGCAGCAGCATCCCACCTTCCTCACCAGGAGGATTCTATGGCTGATAATGAATTCCCTTCCTCCTGAGCACATGTGGGTTATTTTTAGGACCTTCTGAATGCTTTGCTCTTTCCTCACTGGTGCATAAATTGCATGTCCCATCAAGTTTTACTGTGTATGGCAGAGTTGCTGTAGGTTCTTGTTCTCTGGAGCATCTCATACCTCGAACCCTCTGCTATAATCCTCTATTTTTGTGTGCTAACAAGTCATCAGCACGAGCTATTTGCAGAAATATCCTTGTTCCAGGGCGCCACTGAATGATCCACTCCAGCAGAGATGCAGGGACTAATTCAGAGAGAGCTGGTTTCATGTGTAAATAAGACAAAAGTATCAGCACCTCTTGATATTTATTTTCCTTCAACTTTTTTGTATTTTAAGTGTCCTTTTTCCTCACTCCAGATCACCCTCTGAACCTTCCAGCCAGCTGTAATTAACTTCTACTTGACATTTTATTTAAAAACCTAAAGAACTAAATCTAAAGACCTCAGCTCACCCTCTCTGGGGCAAATTCTGCAGAGCCATCAGATTTGGGTTCATTTATTCTTCTTCCTAAATGTCCATTTTAGGTTTTGCTCCTGCCCTGGAGTTTCCAGCTGTGATAAAGGAATACAAAGTCCTGAAGGACTTGTATTTCTTCCACCTGTGTTTTACCACAATTCACATCTTCTAGAGCTCCTCCTGAAACCTGCATCCCACTTGTGATTGTCTTATGATAACTCTTAGATACATCAGGAACTGGGAGCTGATTTTGCCAGATTGATGGTGGCATTTGTTGCTTCTTGGCAGTTTCTCATTTTTGGAGAAGGCAGACCACCACGGTCTGGCTTTCCCACCAGCTCAAAACACATTTAGGAGCTTTCTTCCCTCTGCTCTGCTCCTGTCATCCCTGAAAATGCATTACACCAGCTCTGAATAAGTGATTACTATTTTTGATTACATTTCCCAGAGGTAAAAAAAAAAATAAAAATCCCCATTACCTGTCCTGCTAAAATTTTACCACGGGGGATAAGCTGGAAATGGCATTCAGAAATAGAAATCAGTGACACCAGAGCAGCTCTCACCTCCTTTTGAGGTACCTGCACAAACATCATGGGCCTGGGGACCTCCTGAAGACCCCAAACAGCATCTGTGTCCCAGCATCCAGCACAGCATTGGAGCTCAAAGGGACACACCGGCACCTCCATCCCTCTGGTCCCCTCAAAGAAATGAAAACATCATCAGAAATAACACATGATGAGCTGGCAACATCCATGAAAGGCAAATTCCTAAAGACTAATTCACCCTGCTCCTCATTGCTCACCTCTTCCCGTGGAGGAGTATTTCTGGTCATGGAGGGAATATTTACCCCAGAGTTTCATTGCCTGTTTCAATGCTGATCTATCTCCTCTCACTTCTTGTGTGCATGAAGATAATGACCCACGGTCAAGGCTGAGGTGAAGCTCAGAAAGGGAAATTTGTTGCTTTTCCTGGGTGTTTTGTACACATACAGAGGCATTGACTTCTTGGGATACATCCTTCAAAACTCACCTTTGCAAGATCAAAGCACTAGTCAGTAGAATTGTCCTTTGAGTCATTTGCAGATTTTCCCAAGTCCTTATAGGGATGATGAGTGGAATAAGATTTCAGCCTGTCTTTGGTCACATTATGTGCCCAGAATTCCAACACTGAGCTGATTTCCTCACACTCTGCCTTGGCTCCCATTTGCTCAAGACAGACATTACACACAATCCCAGAATCCCAGACTGGTTTGGGTTGGGAGGGACCTTAAAGGCCATCTCATCCCACCCCTGCCATGGGCAGGGACACCTTCCACCAGCCCAGGGTGCTCCAAGCCCCGTCCAACCTGGCCTTGGACACTCCCAGGGATCCAGGGGCAGCCCCAGCTTCTCTGGGCACCCTGTGCCTTCCCACCCTCCCAGCAGAGACTTCTTCCTCCTCTCATGGAGGGAATATTTCATTGGTGCAGCTTCATCTTGCTTTGCTTCCCAGCCTGCTCTTTAAATACTTGCAAACCTTCTTCAGTTCCTTTAAAACTTTTTATTGCTCTCCTTAATGATTGTTTAATACCTGATTAAGATAGACTGATATGAAGGAATATCCTTGAGCTTTTCCCAACCATCCCACAGTCCTATAAAGCCATGTTGTTATTAGTTGCACTGTTGCCTCTCTACCTGCTGGCAGTCAATGTTGTCTCCCCCAGGTAGAGCCAAACTGCAAATAAAGAGAAACATAAAAATGCCAAAGCCTCATGCATTGCAAAACACCGAGGCTGGCACCCCTTGTTGCTGGAATTTACAGACTGCTTTTTAGGTTTATCATTTTATCTCCCTTTAATGGTAGAATCGGGGAATCCTGGGTGGCATCATAAAGCCTGCAAGCAGAGACAGACCATAAGTCACTCCTTGAGTGCTGAGGCACAAACCCCCGTGGCAAGAAGCAGCAGCATTAACTCCTTCCACTTCTGCTCCTCCTCGAGGACTTCAGGCAGGCTGCAAAGTGATATTGATCTCCTTAGCACCACTAATAGCGCTGCAATTCCCACCCTTTAGAGGTGGAGAGTGGCCCGGAGGTAAAAGGCTCTTAATTAGTCAGTGAAGCCCATCAAGTTTTAGAGCAGGGGAAGGGGAACGTCTTTGATGAGAAGGATGATGAGGGTGATACCATTGCAGGGCTCAGCCACTGCAGGCACGGAGCAGGAAGGTTCCTTTGAAGCTAAAACACTCCCCTGCATCCCACCCGTGGTTACACAGACCTCCTTCATCTGCAATTCCTTGGATAACGCCCTCCAGAGCCACTCCAGCACTCAGCAGGAGAGAACTAAGGAACGAGTTTTCATTCAAATGTTAAGGCAGATCCTAAGGGAGAGCCACCACCATCTGCTCAGCTTTGTCTCCACATGCCATGGGGGGCTGGCAGAGCATCCCATACACCCCTCCAGCAGGTGCCATGCTGGGAAATCTGCTTTGCTGAGAACAACAAGGGAGCAGGAAGGCATTGTCTGAATCAGTTCCTGGAACTTTAATCAGTCGTGGGAGGGTGTGGATGGCTGAAGAGAAAGGCAGCAGAGAGCTGCACCTCTGCTGCTGGGAGTGAAGGAGAAGGATGCTGGAGGACACCCTTTGATGTTTGCACATCACTCTACTGTCTCCCTGTGGGGGAGAGTGGGTTTCTCTGGAAGATCTGGCACAAGCTAATCACAGGGAATAAAAACCTCCACAAAACAAATAATCCGAAGTAAAACATCAGCAAAAAGTAACTAGACAAACATGATCTAACCCAAAACTTGGGTCCTGTTTCAGCTCACGACTGTGTGGTTCACAGGGGCAAGTTTGGAATTGGTCTCAGAGATGGAGAGAGTGCTCCTTTCCTTGGAGGATGTTACTAAACTTCCAGCTGATGCTGCAGGGATGTTCCAAAGGAGCTGCTGCCCCTCACATTCATGGCTTTCCTCACTAAAGAGCAGAACTCCAGGACAGAGCCCATCCATCAACCCTATGTTCAGGATCAAACGGAGGAGACCTGATGCCATCATCATCATCATCATCATAGAATCCCCACAGCATGGTTTGGGTTGGAAGGGACCTTACAGCTCATCCAGTGCCACCCCTGCCATGGGCAGGGACAACTTCCACCAGCCCAGGTTGCTCCAAGCCCCGTCCAACCTGGCCTTGGACACTCCCAGGGATCCAGGGGCTGCCACAGCTTCTCTGGGCACCCTGTGCCAGGGCCTCTCCAACCTCCTAGGGAAGGATTCCTTCCCAGTATCCCATCTATCCCTGACTTTCTTCAGTTTAAAGCCCTTCCCCCTTGTGCTGTCCCTCCATCCCTTGTCCAAGTCCCTCTCCAGCTCTCCTGGAGCCCCTTTAGGCACTGGGAGGGGCTCTCAGGTCTCCCTGGATCCTTCCCTTCTCCAGGTGAACCCCCCCACCTACCCCAGCCTGACTCCAGAGGAGAGGGGATCCAGCCCTTGGAGCATCTCCATGGCCTCCTCTGGATTCTCTCCAGCATCTCCATGTCCTTGCTGTGCTGTTCCCCGAGGCTGGAGGCAGCTCTGAGTTGGGGTCTCACCTGGAGGGGCAGAATCCCCCCCTGTGGGACCAGCCCAGGGCACGGGGGGGTTTCAGGGCTGCCAACACACGTGGATGGGTCGCATCCAGCTTGTCGTTCTTCTCCCCAGCTCTGCCCTCAGTGAGTTCCTCTGCCATCCTTTCCTCCTCCCTGGGATTGCTGTGACCCCAGGGCACATCTCCTCGCCCTTGGGAGGGCTGAAACTCCCCCCAGGTCTCAGCATGGCACAGAGAACCAGCAGAGCAGGGTATAGAAAATGCATGGAGATCCATCAGCCGCGATCCTGCTCTCTCCAACACCTGCAATCCGTGTTTCCAGCCTTCCCAGGAATGAGCTCTGCCTTCAACCACATCCCCAGAACCTCCGGTCCTCTCCTGCATTGCATTTACTGCAATGTAATTCCCTGGGAATGCCGGTGTGGAATGAGCAGAGGTGGTGGTGGAGAACACGAGCAGGAGGGTAACCCATGCCCATCCACCAAGAGGTGGCGCCCAGAAACCAGCAGATGCTGCAAAGGGACTGGTTTGAACTGGGGGAACCTCCCTGGAGCAGCGGGAGAGAAGCAGGTGGGACACAGGGCTGAGGACCTGGTAGGGTCTTGGAAAAGGGCATTAAAGTGTGGCCGGCCCTTTGCAGCCCCGATTCGGCTGCTTTCCCAGCTCCTCATCCTCCAAGCCCGGCACCTCAGCCTTGCACAGCCCAAAGGTGCAGCCCCTTCTTTGCCCATGTCCTTGCTGGTTGATTTATTCAAGGCAGACCCTTGGCTTCTTCTGCTGGCCCCACTTCAGTTCTACACACCCTCACAGCCACATTTGAACACAGTGAGTTGCACAATTCCATGATAAAAAAAATCCTATCGGTCCCTTTTCCAGTTTCACCAAGCTAAATTTTTCAGCTTGAAAGTGGGAAAAGGATATAAAATGTTCCCATTTTTGAGCACAGACTACCGAATGGAGAAAAGCAAACCCTTTAGTGTACAAATTATAAAGCTAAAAAAAGCCAACGTGCAAGTCTGTCATGTCTTCATCTTTCCTGTTGCAAACACAAACTGATGATCAGCAATACATTGAGAGAGATTAAAAAAGGGAACGGGGGGAGGCACTGGTTAAAATTTGTCCATGAAATTCACTGTCAAGAGATGTCACTGGAGACAAGACTTTACAAGCATTTCAAAATAGATTATTACCAATAAACGGAATATTTGCAGCATTTTGAGAGCCTGATAAGCCAGTACTTCAGAGAATCCAGTTGCTGACTGAGAGCTAGGACTGATATAGCTGAAAAAAGATATTAAAATAGATATCTGAAAGATATATTTATATGTAAAAAATGTAATATAAAGGTGTTATTGGCTGTTTTTTCTATAGCTGATGTATTAAAGCCTCTCTGAATGTGAATGAAGGACATGCCAATTAGCAGCAACCCCTATTAGCAGCAAGGCAAACATCCTGCAAATCCACCCCATGGCTTTATCGGGGGAAAGGAGCTGAACATGAAGTGTCTTCCAACAACTTCATTAAAAGGTGTTTGTCCAGATCTGTAGCCTGAGCTGGTCTGGTGGAAGGTGTCCCTGCCCATGGCAGGGGTTGGAATGAGATGAGCTTTAGGAGCCCTTCCCACCCAAGGCATTCCATGATTCTGATTCCACGGTTCCTCACAGCCCTCACGAGAAATGGGGGTGGACACAGCCAACATTTAAAGGTGCTTTGGAGCAAACCCCAAGGTTCCATCCTGCACTGAACCCAGAGGACCCTCTTCTGTCTTCTGAAGAGGGAAGGAGAGCCCTGGAGGTCTCACACTCCCGACTTCCCAGTGTACCCACCTGCTTTAAAGCCCTTTTCCATCTGGAGTGCTGCAAGTGTTTGGATTAAACCATTTCCGTGGCACAGCAGAGTGGGGAAGGCAAACCCAGCCACACAGGGCTTACCTTTCGTCCTGCTGCTCAGGCTTTTTCCCTGCCTGTGTGGGGTACAAGTGTTCTGCCCTTTCCCCCTTGCACTGCTCTCCATTGAACAGCAGCATGACAAGACACTCCAAGCCATCAGCACGACCTTCACCATCCCAGGTCTGAGCAGCCCCTTTGCCATCACCGTGCTGATTTCCCTGGGAATTCTGCACAGGGAGGAAGAGATTTATTCTCCCCACGGAGCTTAACAATGTGGTTGAATTATTCCACTTTAAAAGGGAGCCCTTCCTGCCTATATTAATACAGCAAAAGCCTGTTCCGTTCCCCCATTCCTCATGGCACACTTTTTTTGGACTGATGTCTACAGCCACCTCCAGCTGTGTTTGCAATTTGCTCGATCTGCTTACCAGCAAGCAATCAGTGGGGAACTCTGCTCCTTTCTGTGTCTTCCCCATTTTTCTCCTAAGCCTGAATTACTGTAGAAGAGCACTCTCCATCTTCTCCAGGAGATTTTTCAAGCACGGGAAATTAACCTCTTACCGACATGGTGCATGCTCTGTATTTATTGACACCATTTATGGTGAGTGCCAAGCGCTGTAACAGGTCAACAAATTGCTTCAAAGTGCTCCCAAAAATGACATTGGAAGGCAAACACTTCACTTGCTCTGATGAAGTCTTTCCAGTGCCTGGAATGACATATTTTCCCCCCATTTCACTGGATCTGCCTCGTCATTCTGATTTAGATGGCAGTGGCCAGGGGAGAGTTGAACATTTTAGGAAGGGTCAGCTGGACAGTGCGGCCAAAATGTTTTGTTTTAGAGGACAAGAAGAATGCTGCAAACATGGGATCTGATGGAACTTCTGAAGGGGAAACAGCAAAAAAATGCTGGATTTCTGGGCCACTGCAGGGATTTGGTGCCCACAGTGATGGACTGACCTGGGCAGGGTGTTATCCATGGCATGGGCAGTGTCTCCATCAGCACCAGCCACCCCACACCAGCCAGGGGAGGGAAGGATTTGGGGCTCAGCTCGCTGCTGCAGCCACAGCTCCTGAGACACCCTGCCTGGCTCTGGCTCCATCCCCAACACTGATGGCAAACCACCATCCAAAGGGATGCAAAGGCTCCTGTGCCAAGCAGGATCATCCCCAGTTCCCCCCAAAACTAGCCCTTCTCTGCAGCCAGGAGTCAAACAGACAACACCCAGTGTTGGCTTAGTGGTGGAGGGAGCTGTGATGGAAAATGAAGGTTCGTGCCCATTTGAGAGCTAAAGCTGACTTTAATTAACAAACACCTTCAGTGCCACACCAAGTGCTGTCCCTGGGGCTGGACCAGCCTCAGCCTCGAGTCAAGGAGCTGTAAAAGTAACTCAGGGGAAAGCTCATTGCATTGTTATTCCTCCCAGGGACTTCACCGTGGTTTAGGTGTTTGCAGAACCTCAGGCACGTGGGATTCCAGCACCAAGACTTATCCTCAGCCACCTAATCCATTCAAACTCTCACCAGGAACATGGAATGAAGACTTCAAGCAGAACTTAAAATTATCCTATTTGCACTGACAAGACTTTCTCTGGAATCTTTTTTTTCACCAAAGAAAAATATCCTGTATTAATTCTACAACAAGGAGGTGTTCAATTAATTGTTAAAATTTCTCACCCTTACAAATTCATTACCTTTGGAGATTTCGCACAATTCTGAAAGTTTCCTTCAATTCCAAAATGACTCTCAATACGGCTTTATTTGGTGAATTCCAAAACAAATTTATAGACTAATTATTAGAGAGAGGTGTTTTGGATGAAATTACAGACCCTGGTGCAATTGTCCTTAAGCTGAATCCAGATGAATATGAGCCATAGTTTAATACAATATTTGAGTTGTCTTCCAGCCTCGGGGTTTTGTGATTTGTTGTCAGGAAGACAAAATAAAGCAGGAAACTATTACAAGGCAACCCGTGAAATAACCAGTCTTATTTGTGCAGGTAAATAAAGAGTAGCTAAGAAGGAACTAACAGTTTGTTCAGTTCTGGGCTGAAGACTCCAAACAATACCTGGGAAAAGCAGGAGGGCCAATTAATGTGCCAGCTTGGTTAAGGCTCAGGGAGCTTGGCAGTGCCACGGGCAGAGGCTACAGGAAAAGGTTGGAGGGCTTTCATTAGTGTTTTGAGGGATGTCCAGCTCTTAGGGATGACTGGGATGCCTAAATTCCTGCAAAACACTCTCAAAACTACATTAGTGGAGATGATAGAGACAGATAGATGGATGGATGGATAGATAGATATATAGATAGATAGATAGATAGATAGATAGATAGATAGATAGATAGTAGATAGATAGTTAGATAGATAGATGATAGGTAGATAGATAGATAGATAGATAGATAGATAGATAGATAGATAGATGATAGATTAGATAGATAGATAGATAGATAGATGATAGATAGATAGATAGACAGCCTTTATTGGAAGCTTCCAGGTGCGCAATAAAAGTATGTGCACAGACACCCCTTTGATGTTACAGCTTTACAGCTTCCAGTAATTAACAAATATGAGATCTATAACCAACCCATGGCACCCATTTTCCCTGGTGGTCACCCCCAGAATTCCTCAGGACTGCCCCTTGGAGCCTCTCCAAGGGCTCTGAGCTTTCTCTTCTGTTTTGTCTTCAAGCCGTCCTGCAGGTGCTCCTTCAAAACACCATGTCCTTGGCAAAGTGTGAGAAGATGTGCAGTGATTCCTGAACACCACCTAAAACTGGGAGCAACCCAGTTCACCCCATATCATTCTAAAAATCTACAAAATGCACACCAAAATCCTCAGGCATCAGCTGTGTGGGGCAGAGAGGATGGCATTTACTCTCTCTTGCTTGGTGGACCTCTGATCTTCTTGCTCTTCAGAGAATCCCTGAATGGGTTGGGTTAGAAGGGACCTTAAATCCCAAGCCTTGCCCAACCTGGCCTTGGACACTTCCAGGGATGGGGCAGCCACAGCTTCTCTGGGCACCCTGTGCCAGGACCCTTCACCCATCCCTGTGTGACTCCCCTCACTACAGAATTCTGACAATTTTTAATCTGAGATTTTCCCTTGCTACTTAAAATGCCCAAAGCCCCAGGGGCCACTGGGTGGTACCTGTGACCTCATGGCCTTCCCAGGAGCTGAGGCAGGGGAAAGAAATGTGGGAGATGAGAGGAAGCAAGTTTAGGAAATAGCGGCAGGAATTTTTGCTGCTGGGAAAAAAAGGGTTGGAGATCAAACCTCCCATCATATTATCGGTGCATGTAAATAATCCACACCACTCTGAACCCACCTCTAAAATGGAAACCAACAGATCTCATCAGTGGAAGGTGTCCCTGGCCAGGGCAGGGGGAGGGAATGGGATGAGCTTTAAGGTCCCTCCTGACCCAACCCCTCCTGTGACTGTTCTGGATGAGTGGAATGTCGCTGGCAGCAGTGGGAATGCTGCAGCAGAGCACACCCAGACAGCATTGCCCAAGGCACAGCCCAAAGCCCACGAAAGGCAGAGGGTTCCTCCACCATCTGCTCTTAAATCCGACACATTCTGAGTGTTCTGGTGGGTCTGTCACTTCCAAACACCAACTGCTATAAATATACCTGTGAATGTACCTGCCTGTAAAATTCTTAGGTGTTAAAACTAAATCCAAGTTCAGAGCCTCATTTTTTTTCTTGCCTACTCAGACTAGAGTGATACATAATAATTAATCAGCTATTTATGCTATTTATTTAGGTCTTTAAAGCTGAGAATACCAAAAGGCAGGAAAACACCAAGGCATAGAGCAAAATATTAGAGGCACACGAGGCTCACACGCTGCAGTTGCCACCCCAAGGCCAAGGTCACCCACCTGGGCACACACTGACTTATCATTCCTACTAGATAAGGGAAAAGGCCAACAGCTCTCCCTCGATTTGTCAGCACCACAAAACCACTGGGAATCTGAATTTTCCTACTTTTAGAAGCAGAGGTTTATTTTGGTTTTATTTTTACATGAGCTGTCCTTGTTCACTACCCGAGCTGAAGGCTGGCAAGGGTTTTTATAGCCACAGACCTCTATAAAGTGGGTGGACTGAGATGTAAATTACTCAGCAATTAGCCATGCATTAATCAACTAAACTTAGGGTGCTGAACAGGTGGAGGGACCCAGGTTAAGCTCAGAGGCTCAGTGCGTGGAGGCACTGACAGTGTCTTCTCCATCTTTTCCTGACCCTTACCTGGAGAATCCTAAAAACACAAACTCATTGATGTCCTGGATCCATATCCAGAATTATATTGCAAAAAGAAATGAGTAGATTTACAATTATTTTCACTGCATTACCTGTGAAAAGCAAAGAAAAATGCAGTTCTGGGGGTAAGATTGAGGAAGAAAAATCTGATGACAAATTGGCACCACTCCTTACTTTAAAGGAAGGCTGAACCCTGTCCAGCTTTGCATGGAAATCATGGGAACAGGGGAGGGAGGATGGGAACTTCCAAGGAACCCAAGCAACTCTAGCCCTGTTTCTTCCTTCTCCTGGGAGACAAAGGCTGGATTTGCTCATTATTTTTATTTTTCCTAAACAACCCGTGTTTATTTAGATGACAAAATACCATCACTAGGCTCTTACCTGTGGATTCATACGACAAAGTTCTGTGTTTTGCAAGTTTTCCTTGGTGTTCCAGCACAAAGGGAACCAGGAAAATATGAGCAAGGGCTGTTTTCCAGTGCGGGGATTTGCCTTCGGAAAACTGATTCACTCGCATCTTTTAAAGCAGCACATTTTTGTTGGGTTCATCTTACAACACCCCCAGCAATCGTGGAAAGCCTTTCCAATGGAGCTGAGTGGTTCAGCCTGACATTCATCACGTTACATGAGAGAGAGGAAGAGTTGCCTTTTGTCACACAAACATTGGCATTTTGCACTGCAAAGCATCAGTGCTTCTGCTGGAGCAACTCCCTGGGATTTAGTAGAGCCAGACCAGAAGGAACGGCATGGAACCCACAGCTGCAACTGTGCAGTGGCAGAAGTTGCAGTTTCACACCCAAATGACATCAGAGCTGCCTGTTTTTTTTCCCTTGCCCCTTTTGGCTTGCCTAAAAAAATTCATCTGGCTGAGAATTTGAGCGAAACACAAAAGCCTAAAATCACCACATAGTTCTCAGGTTTCTGTCACCAGTTTGGCCACAGCCTTTGGGGAGGACACACTGGGAGAGCATTTCTCTGATTAAAGGCAAGTATTTTTTAAGCTGGATGGTGTTAAATACTCTGAGGCTTTTTGGCAGGCCATGGGAATGTCTCAGGAGTGGGGCTGCAGGCTCAGGTGAAGATGGACTCATGGAGAAGCCCCAGGCACTGCAGAATGGCCCCCCCTCTGCAGACATCAGACACCTCTGCCACCTCAGCCCCCAGTGGCCCCATAACAGTGGGGTTCCCCTTAGGGCCCCTCATTTACCCCACTCCTTCTCAGACCTGGCTGTATTTATGGCACCCCAGAGATCCAGGTCTCTCTCCCACGCCGAGGTCTCCCCAAGCTCACGGATTCGTGCTTTGGGACTTCTACTCCCAAACATTTCCCAGCAAAACCTGGGAGACCAGGAGTCTCTTGGCTTGGCCTTTGCTACCAAATCTCTGCTTAAGCCGAGTTTGTGGGGCTTGGCACTCGAGAGTTAAAGAGCCACAAAAGGAATTCCTGTTCCTATTGTACCCAGCCTTGTGGGTTTGGGTTTGTCTAAAGGTTAAGGATTCGCCCTTCATTTCCTTGCTCTTCGCATGCACAACAGTGTCCTGTTTGTGTTGCCATGGGAATTCCTCCTGACAGCCTCTCCTTCCCACCTGGAGGAGGGCCCATGGATGGAGCTTAATGGGATGAGTCACATCCCCACACAGACCTGGCCCAGGGAAGCGCCCCAGCAATAAGTGATGGGGGGATTTGCAGCCTCAGGAAGCCTCTACAGGGCTTTGCCAGCAGGGCAAACCCGTGCTGAGCAACCACCAGTGGCCACAGGTGCACAGGGCTGTCCCCAAAATCCAGCTGCTTGCTGCTCGAAGGGCAGAGATGTGCAGGAGGCAAGCAGAGACTCCTGATGTCTATCCTGGACACCAGAGCATGCCTGGAGGTCCAGGGGAAGGATCACAAGCTCAGGGCTGGGCATGAGACTGAGCCCAGCAGAGCTGTGACCCAAGAGCTGAGCCCTTCCCAGCCCCTCCATACCCTGCAGGAAGGCAGTATCTTCCATATCCTGCACCTAAAGAATGTCCCACACCCTTCAGGGAGGCAGCATCTTCCATATCCTGCACCCAAAGTAATGTCTCACATCCTTCAGGGAGACAGCATCTTCCATATCCTGCACCTAAAGTAACATCTCACAGGCAAAATAATGCACCCTCTGAACCACCTTTTGCTGCCTCCCAGGAAATGTCCACTTGGTTGGAAAAAAACCACCACAGGCAAAACCCAGATGAACCAGGGATTGAAGGGAGGTGAAAATGAGAATTGAAGGATTAACTTTCCCAGCCAAGGGAAAGCTCTGTGTGTTTGCATTCACATCATGTGCCAGAAGAGGTTTTTTCCTGCATTATGCCCCTCCTTTCACATTATTTTTAATATAAATGGTGATTAAGGCTGTAAGCCCTGGCATTCTGCTCTGCTGCAGAACCAAAGCAAGCTTTCAGTTTCTAACTTTCTGATCATACAGAGGATTTTTCCATGTGAAATATATGGGTGCAGAACAAAGAGAGGCTTTTTGCTCCAGACTGCAGTGAAATCACAGCTAGGAGTTTACAAATGAGCTTCCTGGGGAGCCCAAACCACTTCTAATGTTTGAAAAATCACAGAATCCCCACAAGATGGTTTGGGTTGGAAGGGACATTAAAGCCCATCCAGTGCCACCCCCTGCCCTGGGCAGGGACACCTTCCACCAGCCCAGGTTTCTCCAAGCCCCGTCCAGCCTGGCCTTGGACACTTCCAGGGATGGGGCAATCACAGCTTCTCTGGGAAAAAGTCAGAACTAGGGTTTTTTTAATGGTTTTAGCAGAGGAAGGGGGGTCTGGCAGACAGAACCACTCCCTCCCAGCAGCCCTGTGAGATCCCAGCAGTGCTGGCTCAGGAGTTTGGTGCCCGTGGGGACACTGTCACCCCCTCCACAGGCATTTCAGAGCACCAGCTGCTGCTGGACCTGCAAACCACAGAGGTACCTGCTCCTGCTTTCCAGCAGAATCAGCTGCTTGGTCCAAACAGGCTCGGAGGAACTTCCCTTCTTCCCTGCTTTTTAAGAAATGCAAGATCAAAGGCAGCAAAGAGTCACCCACGCTGTCAGTGTCGTGAGCTGCCCCAAACCACCCAGCTGTTGCACATCTCCTCAAAAACCCAGGGAAAGCATCACAAGAATGATGAAAATAAACTGTCTGCAAACAGCAGGTGGTAAATATAGTTTTATTTGTTATCGTCTGATAACACCGTGATAATACAAACTGTATAAAGCATGATAAAACTCTTCCATAAAACAGAGTAGGCACATATTATAAAATAAAAAATACAAATATTACATTACCAAAAGGAAATATAACATTAAAGAGAAAACATTGCAATAATATGACGGTACCAGTTCTTTCCTGTATTCCCAAATCTATGGAAAATGTTGAAGTTACACAGCACTAAGGTAAGTTCCTTTTATTTCCTCTCTTGATTTGAAACATGCCCTAACTCAAACAGAAATCAAACCTATTGATCAATGCAGAAAATCTTATTTAATCACAGAACATTCCATGTACACTAAAGCAATCTGGGCTAGGGGAAGGTGTCCCTGCCCATGGCAGGGGTGACACTGGATGAGCTTTGAGGTCCCTTCCAACCCAAACCATTCCATGAGTCTGTGATGCAGTGGCTGTTAAAATAAAGGCATTTTAATTATTTCCCTTCCCATGGAGTTACAGGTTTTAGCAATTAACGATTTTGGAGGTGCCACTGCACTTTCTGTACATTTGCAGAGTTACCTCAACACTTGCTGAGGTGGTACTAAAATAATCTATGGCTGTGCTCCAAAAATATTATTTAAAATAGCCCTTAAGACATGACCTACTTCACATTCTTACCTGGGCACGGTTTATCCATTCCCAGGTAACATTCCCACCGTCCCTTTGCAGAAATGTGATGGTTTAACGGTGGCAAAACCACTGCCAATGAAGGTATAAACAGTTTGGTCAGAAATAGACAAACTAACAATAATTTGACACACAGGTGCCAGTAGCTCAAGGATTCAAGCAATGCAATTTTGAGGACCAAAACAGGAAAAGAAAATATAAGAGGTCTGGGTTTTTGCTGAGTTGTACAGACAATCTTAAACAGTAGTAAAGTGGCTTTCCATTCTTTTTTCTGCTCATTCCACCTATCTTTCAAGCTGTGCCCAGTTTACATCAATTAAACCTCAACTACCCCCCAAAAGAAACCAGTATTTACAATTTCAGAAGAGAAAACCAAGAAAGACACTGAACTCAATGATCTCCAAACCATCTAATTCCACAGTTTTTAAATAAGGCTCTCAGCACACTGAAATGTTTCTAGTTGGGTTTTTTTTTAAAAAAAAAGCAGTACAAAATGTTACTGAAGATGGAAAAGTCCCAGGAAAACGTGTCCAGCAGGGCTGCTCTGCCCAGATGTTCGTGTGGGACAGGGGCAGGGCACCTCTACGTGTGGTTGTTGCTGAGGCTGCCCTTGTTGAAGAACCTCCTGGCCTCCACACTGCTCAGGGACACGGAGCAGCGCGACGGGTTCTCCTTCCTGTACTCAATGCTGTCCACCAGGGCCTCCTTGATCACCTGCAGCACAGGGACACGGCCAGTCAGCACCGACACCAGCACCCCCTTCCCACCCGTGCCCGAGCATCTCAGAGGGTGTTTCACAAATTTTTACAGAGTTATATAAGTTGGATTCGTTTTCCCAAGTTTTTAGGGGGTATTTATTACCAAGGACACACTGTTTTGAGGAACATCTGCAAGGACTCCAAGTGGGGCAATGAGATACCTTGCAGTCAGGACAGAAGAGTGAGCTCAGAGCCCTTGGAGGGCCTCCAAGGGGCAGTTCTGGGGGTGGGCACCAGGGGAAATTGGTATCACTGGTTGGGTAAAGTCATCAAATATGTTAATCAGTGAAAGTTATAAAAACTGTGACATTTGAGTGACGTAATTTTAGTGTGCACCTTAGAAGCCTCTAATAAAAGAACTTTATCTATCTATCTATCTATCTATCTATCTTATTTCTCTATCTCTATCTCTCTATCTCCAGTAATGTCGTCTTGAAAGTCCATGGCAGGATTTTTAGGCATCACCATGGTAACAACTGTTGCTTCCATTTCTAACTCTGCTCCATCAGTGAGCAAAGGGATTGATGTTTTATCAAAAGTGCTATTTTCTTGACTATATAAAACACTGATTTTAATGTGGTTAATAGAGACATGAGGGGGGAAGTCATACAAAATTATGCAGCATTTACACTGAGCCCCGATGAAATTCAGAAGGGTAATCAAAACATTGAGAAAATCCATATTTAAAGGATATAGGAAATAACTGTGATATTGAGAATTACCAAATCTTCACTTTTGCTTCCTTTGTCCTCACCTAACAAATTCCTTTACTATATTGATAACCCCCTGTGTCTTTATCTAGGATGATCATTTACTCTGTTGTGCTGCACCTGCTATCAGCTACAAATAACTATTACTGAGTTAGTTGATAAAGAAATTTCCAGAGCTCTTCACAGAAAATTTCCCTTTTCCCACTTAGAAATACCTAAACCCCTGAGTATAAAATCCTGAACACACTGTCTCCACCCTCCACAGTGCCCTCTGCCCAGTTGCCCTGAATGGCTTGGGACAGCAAAAGGGCAAAAACAAGCTGAGAACCAAGTGAGAAAGTCAGGCAACCAGTGGAGCAAACCCCTGTATGGAATATTTAGGGCTTGACTCACATCCCACAGTGCCCCATTCAGCAGCCCAGCCCCTCTGAGCCCTCCCTACGTACGTCCATGTTATTGAGGGTGTTGAACTCCATTAGATCGTGGAGCCTCTTGAAAGCCTCGTTGGGATACTGGAAGTTGAAGGTAGAGAAAGGTGTGTTGGGATCATCAAAAATGTCAAAGTCTGCAAAATCCTTCTCTTCCTGTGTTTCCCTGGGCACTCCTGCACAGAACAGATACAGAAACACCACCTGAATGTTTGGTCTTATTTTGAAACAGCTTCTTTTGAATTCCCGAAGAACCACAGAGACACTTTGGAGCTATTGGAGAGCCAGAACATTCCCAGTATGTGTCATTGTGAAGGAAGAGGGGACTCAGCAGCAGCAACTCTGCTCACCTGGAGCTTTGTACTTGCGAAAGTCGATGTTGGCCAGCACAAAGTGGATGATGGTGGGACAGTCCTTGTCCGAGGAGGGGTCCTTAGGTTTGAACACGTAGCACTCCTTCAGGCCCTCCCGGTCAAACACGTTTGGGTCTATTTTGGGGAAAGGGAGCTTGTTCATTTTAGCCCATTTTTCAGCCAGCAGAATTTCCTGAAAAGAGAGGAAAGATTTGGGTGCATAAAAAGCATCCACGGAGTCCTGAGGAGGTTTGGAGAGAGACACACGGGGCAAATGGGCTGGTAGAATAAATTAATAAACTGTTCTGTCCCCACAGAACACAGAAAGGACATGGACCTGTTGGGCAGAGTCCAGGGGAGGCACCAAGATTATTGGAGGGATCTCTCCAGTGAGGAAAGGCTGAGAATTGGGATCGTTCAGCCTAGAGAAGAGAAGGCTTAGAGTGATCTAACTGGGGCCTTCCAGTACCTAAAGGGGCTACAAGAAAGAGAAATGGAGAGAGACCATTGACAAGGGGCTGGAGAGACAGGACAAGGGGGAATGGCAGGGATAGATGGGATATTGGGAAGGAATTCTCCCTTTGGAGGGTGGGGAGGTTCTCACGTTGGCCACAGAAGCTGTGCTGCCTGAAGTTGGGAAGTGTCCCTGGAGTGTCCAAGGCCAGGTTGGAGCAACATGGGCTAGTGGAAGGTGCCCCTGCCCATGGCAGGGGGGCAGAACAAGATGAGCTTTAAGGTCCCTCCCAACCCAAAGCGCTCCGTGATTCTGTGATCCGAAGGACTAATCAAATCATCCTCTGCACAGACAACCCAGTGTGACAACTGAGCCCCTCCTTGAGCTGGCCCAGCCTCCACCACCTGTGGTGATTCACAGGAGGCAAAGAGCTGGCCTGCCCCAGAAGTCCTGAGGTGAATTTACAGAGGGGAAACCACCACTAAGGTGACGTGCAAACAGAGCACCAGTGCCATGGAAACCAAGGGAGGCCACAAACACCAAGCACACGCTGTCGTGCTCAGCCACATCACGGCCCACGGCGCTGTCCCAAAGCACCCCGAGTGAAGCAGCCTGGAAAACAGGCTTTTTTCTTCCTCTTGACAACTCAGTAAACAAAATAGTTTGTAAACAATGACTCAAAAGCATGTAATGAGGGTGTGTGAGAGGGAGGAGAGGGAAGGTCAACAACTTTAATCTTGGTTTTCAATGAAATAAGACCCTTCTCTGGGTGACTGTTTTGGATACGCAGGAGATGAAAAGATAGTGGGTGTAAAACGATAACCACTGAGCTCAGCTGGCTGATTTCCCCAGCAAAGTACAACATGAGTGCTCCCACGGATACAGGCCCACTCCTGCAGTGGCACCTGCCCTCTGCAGTGCAGGCAGAACCAGTGGGAGCATCCAGGCAGCAAACACACCCTGTCGCTGTCCCTCGAGCCACCAACACACAGCTCTGCCTCTGGACTCCACCACAGCAGCCACATCGCTCTTATTGCACACCTCTTTGTGCCCAGGAATGACACACCATTCCCTTCAGCCGTGGCTTCAGAAAACCTGAGGCACCTTGCACCCTTCCCACCATTTCTTAACTTGTGTCAAAAGATTTCCTGTCTTTTTTCAAACTGCAGTTCAGAGCAAACCCTTCAGGATCCACCTTGACTTCCAGACAGCCTCTCCACGTGTCCCTAAACAACCCCAAACATTGCAGCTGATGGAGACAGAAGGCTCAGTGTGCAGGGCAGGAGTAACAGGGATGACCATACACTGCCTTTTGCACAGACTCCACATGTGGAATGGTAAAATGGGAAGAAAAAGATGTTTCAGAGAAGATGGCCATGCTGTGTCAGCAAATTTAGCTGGTGGGGAAAAGAGTCATGACAAAAAAGGAAATATATTCTTATGCCAATAGAATATTAAAGGAAGACTCTGGGATTCAGTTAATTGAGGAAAAGTGAAGGATCTCAGCACTGGGAAGTCTTCTCAGTGCTCTCTTCTTCCCTGTGGCCCCAAAAGACCCAGAGAATACAGAAATGACTCCTTTTTATTCTCCTGAAACTTGTCTTTGCATTCAACAACACCAACCTCGAGCTCCTTTTGCTACTGCTGTTATTTTCAAATGTTGCTTGGGCGTTTTGCCCTCAATAGTAAGAAGTAGGGAAAAAATGCTCTCCTTGTTCTAATTGAAATTTGCCCATAAAACAAGGAATACAGGTTGTTTTTCAGACAGAAATGTTTTCTGGGCTTCCTTAAAAATTCTCTTTAAAACTTACTTGAGTTTGAAACAAATATTGCCTGGTTTTTTGAATCATAGACTCATGAAGGTTGGAAAAGCCCTCCAAGATCATGAAGTCCAACCTTTGACCGAATGTCCCCTTATCTCAAGGGGAGAACCTCGCGAGAGCCTCTGAAATGCTCCCCACACCTGCTACAGAAAACACCCGTGCCATTTAATCCCTGTTTTGCTGTGGCTGTTTTTGTCCTGGCCTGAAGGGCTTTAAGAATCCTGCTGTGGGATCATCCCAGTGACATGCAAATGGCCAGTTTAGCCCTGCTTCCAAAAGGTTATTTATTTAGCAACACTGGAGGGACTGAGACGATGCATTTGTGCAAGATGATGACACGACAACATTCCTTTACATCACAGCACACAGAGAGCAGCTGCACGAGGGTAAATGACTTCACTGTTTAGCACTGACATGGAATAAAACTCTGCAATCAGTGTGAGAGCAAAACTTCCATAAAAACAACAGAGCTACAACTTCAAATGAACCTCCTTAGCCTTCCTGGTGGCAGCTGTCCCATGTAAGTCCCATAAACAGGAACTGAGGCACAGGGCAATGCTGTGCCTTGACGTGGAAAGGAATATTCCAGTGTCGTAGGTAGAGGAGCACTACGGCCTTCTGGGACCATGAAATGGTGAACAACAAGACTGGAAGATGCCATGGGAGTCAACTGGAGCTCCTGACCCCAAAGCAGGGGGTCTTACTTACTTTGAAAGGAGGGCTGGAATCACTCGGCCTCGCTGAGAAGTCAAAGGAGATGATGAGGTCGACGCCTCTTTGGGGCCTCAGGATGAGCGGGTAGGGCAGGTTGAAGGTCAGCCCACTGTCCACAATGTGAATCTTCTTGCTCTTCACGTCCAGGGGCTCATAGATCCTCTCAAACTCATCAGGATCTGCACAGGACATGGGGAAACCAAACAAACCAGGGGCACACAAGTTAAAAAGCGAAGTTTTGAAGGGCTTTCCAGCCCTTCCCCAAGTACTGGAGATCACAAAGGATTTCAGATGGACAGTGTGTCCCAGCTAAACACACCACCAACTTCAGTGTAACCTCAACTCTCAACAACTGGAAAATGAGATACGAAAAAAGTTGCTGGAAGCGCTCTCAGGACGTCAAGTGCACAAATCCCTGTCCCAAGGCACTTATGGAGGTGGCTTGAGGCAAAACTAGAGGGGACAACTGGTCAGGTTTGATCCCAGCCTTGTCCCCTTCACCCCATCATCCCTAAGGACCTGAGCACAAAGGAAAGAGTTCCTGGGATGGGAAGAGACAGATTCCTAACACACATCTGGCAGTGCCAGCAGGACAGTGCCAGGCTCAATTTGGGTGCCCAGGATGAGCAGCAATGCCCATCAACTAAAACACAAGTTCCACCTCGGCACGACAAACTTTCCACTGAGGGTGGCAGAGCACTGGGACAGGAGCCCAGGGAGGGCCTGGAGTCTTCCTCTCTGGAGACATTCCAAACCCACCTGGAGGTGCCCCCGTGTCACTTGCACCAGGTGACCCTGCCTTGGGTGACCTTCAGAGGTCACTTCCAGCCCTAATGATTCTGTGATGCCCTCAGTGTCCTACAGCCCCATCCCAAACCTCTACCCAGGTCCCCTCCCATCCCCTCGTCCTCCCCAGATTTCCCCAAACAACAAAATCTGCCTGAAGAGCCTTGAGGAGGCTCATCCATGTCTGCTCCTGCCACTCAGGGGGGACTATCAAGCCTTGTTTCCAACCACACCAAACCTGGTGAGCCCACACTCCCTGCTCCACCAGGAACAAAAAGGAACAAGGACTCGTACCCGTGTCTGGAATTGAAGCAGAATTCCCTGTAATGCCCTGGAGCCAGTGCTGTCCCAGTGTGGCACCAACCAGGGTCCTCTCCAAGCCCAGCTGAAGGAGATGATGTTTCCCCAACATTCTCTGGGTGCAGCTCAGGAAAAACCAATCCATTTTGCTGAAGTGTCTTTGCACTTATCCCAGGCTCTGGGTGCCACTAAACAATCTCTGCTGCACTTGAAACTTTTCCCATGGCAGCCTTTCCTTTCCTTTCTCTGGATCTTAAACATATTTCCAGGGCATGGTTTTGCTTTTTGACTACAAGCTAATGCTCGTATCTGTAGAGGGCAGTGTGATCTTGGGAATGATGCACAGAATAATGTCATTATTTCTGGTATAATTAAATTTGTCAGCAACTAATCTGCAATAGAAGAAATCTGGAAAAAGAAGATAGTTTGATGCGAAGAAAATCCATCCAGAATAGCTGGAATTCTTGTTGCTCTCATTTCAGGAGCAATGTGTTTTGAGCAGCGAAGTATTTCACTTTTTATTTCTGTTGGTACCTATTAGAGGACACTTTCCTAAGAAATGAGGCCCCATTTTCCTACTATTTGCCCTGACTCCTAAGGCAGAGGACACTTTTAAATCACTGCCTATTGCTAAAGGGCTAAGTGTGTTTATAGTCCTAGTTTAGAAACAGATATATTTTATAATCATGAATTAGCATAAATCAACCAAAATAAATTAGTACTTACCAAATTCATCATAATTTTTAAAAAATTGTTAAAAAAATACACTTACTACAGTTCCTTTTAGCACAAGTAGGGAAGTTTTGGTCTCCCCTTCTTGTTTAAAGACAACATGGCAAAAGTAATTCAATCCTTGTCCTCCACAGAACTCCTAAAAGTTGCAGAAACATTTTTGTTCAAGTTTTGCCTTTTCTTACATCACAAAAATTGAATTTGAAAGCCAAGAGTGATCCTTTAAACAAGGACAGTATTGCCTATAACAATGTTGGTGGCAGGAGTGTTTCTGCAAACACAAACTTCCTGCTAATAAGGCACTAAAGGACAAGGTGGTTCCTTCTGCTTTCAAACCTCATGACTCTAAAACCAAATTTTTCATAACTTTATGATATTTTAAATGAGAAAACATCATAATGTCACTAATAAATTGGTAAGGAGCACATTAGATTGGTTTTGGTAGTCATAGCCTTCATGGGATGGTTTGGGTTGGAAGGGATCTTAAGGACCATCACATTCCACCCCCTGCCATGGGCAGGGACACCTTCCACCAGCCCAGGGTGCTCCAAGCCCCGTCCAACCTGGCCTTGG
>JAWWEW010000006.1:25019132-25033900 GCA_035583185.1 Anabacerthia variegaticeps | reverse complement strand
GGCAGCCACAGCTTCTCTGGGCACCCTGTGCCAGGGCCTGCCCACCCTCCCAGGGAAGGATTCCTTCCCAATATCTACTCTAAAGTCGTCAATAAATTTATAATGACTACAGACTGGTTTTAGTAATTGTGATCTTCTATGATTACAGAAGAAATCTACTTTATGGGTTTATCTCTTTACTATAATTCCTTTTAGAAGTTCACTTCTCATCTTTGAACTGAGAAGCTCCAGAATGCACTTTGTGTCCTTGTCACGGGGTCAGGAACTCAGAAAGCCCCAAGGACCAGCCAGTGCTCCTTCAGGCCATTTGGTTTGCCTTAGGGAGCCTGAGGCCACCCAGCAGCACCAGCTCCCTGGGGAGA
Source organism: Anabacerthia variegaticeps (assembly GCA_035583185.1). Classification (NCBI taxonomy): domain Eukaryota; kingdom Metazoa; phylum Chordata; class Aves; order Passeriformes; family Furnariidae; genus Anabacerthia; species Anabacerthia variegaticeps. The sequence goes on along the minus strand of JAWWEW010000006.1, from coordinate 25,033,538 downwards.
CAAGGCAAGCAGGCAGCCTGCCCCAGGGGCTGGGACACTGCAGGTGTCCCTGCACTGCTCCTGGGACAACAAGTGCCCCTGGTGCTCAAAAGCAGCCCCCCCTGCTCCCCAGGCTGTGCTGCAGTTCTGCTGGGGGCTGCAGGGCAAAGCTTTGTCCTTTTTATGCTTTACAACTCCCAAATGCAGGACAATCACTCCCCCCACTCCACAGCCCATCCATCACGATTTATCAGGCTGAAGGGACAATAATCTGTAGCCTTTTATGAAAGGTGCATCCCTTTCACAAGCAGCTTTCAGTCCCTCAAACAGCAAACAAGCGGATGTGGCACTTGAGGACATGGTTTAGGGGTGACCGTGGGTTTGAGATGGTTGGACTTGGTGATCTTAAAGGTCTTCTCCTGCCTTAGCAATTCTGTGTGTCCCAGGCCAGCCTCCCTGTCTGCTTTGATCAGATACACAAACAGATACCAAGAATTGTTTGGAAATAAAAAAAGAGACCATGTTTCAGAGACCAAATTTGTCCCAGACAGCAGCCCCAGTGGAAATAAGGGAGATGAAAAGGGTATTTGCTACTGACGTGCATGTGCTATAACAGTTTCCATAAATCCTGAATTAAAGAAGCACAGATTAGGGGTTATTTTCCCCTATTGTTATTCACCTGGCATTTCCCCAAGTCATTTCAGTGTGTTGCAATATCGAGGAAAGAAAGAGAACAACTCTGAGCTCACAGTGAAATCACTCAAGGGCTGTAAAGCTCTGAAGCCCATTTGAGATGAAATAAGAAAACACTCAGCAGAAACAGAATCCATAGGAAAGCAAACCCAAGTGTTTTACTCCCAGCCCAAGCAGCTGGGATCTCTGCTGCAGGCACTGCAGCCCCTAAATCCAACCTCAGCAATGCCTGTAACATCAGCTGGGGTCAGCCCCAGTTCATCCTCTGCGAAGGTCTGGGATGACTGGAGATGTCAAGTATTATTTATATCCTTTCTGAGTCACCTATTTCTCCTTTGGAGTGTCTGGTAATAAAGGAAAGTAAGTCCTAAAGCATTACAGACTGCACTCAAGCTGACAGGTAAACTGCCAGGGGTAGGAATAAATAAGCAAAGCTCAAATGCATCCAGCACCTTGGTAATGTAGGTATTTTAAATTTACACCAAAGTTTCCATTCTGTCTGTTCCTCTGGGCTCCTCAGGGCTTCCATGGATTAGGAAAACTCCCAGCATTGAAGGGTGGATACATTTCTGACACCACTGAATGATGACATTTTTATTCATTTATTAATAGTTTTTAACTATTCTTGCCTCCAATATTGCAGCTACTCGTAGCTGTGAGATTTGAGTGGTTAGTTCAGGTTTAGGAGTGTGGCCTTCAGCTGGCACTAAAAGCTGCTGCTATGTCAAACCTTTCCAGGCATTTTAACCCAAGGAAGTTTCAGGCATTCCAAGGTAATTGTCTCAGAGGTGCAGTCTCGTTTTGTCAAGCCAGAATTCTATTTCCATTGAAATTAAACCCCAGGAAGTTGCTAGTTGATTCCAAAGATTATCCACGTGTCTTAATTATGCAAAATTCTCATCAACTGTCATTTTTTCCAGCCATAAATTTCCTAGCCGCTTTCCTGCCTCTTTTACAACTACTATAAATATTAAGACTACCCAGTTGTAAACATCTCTGAGAAGATAAAAATATTTAGAAAGCGGATGGAAATTGCCAGATGGAAATTGCTATTCAGCCACTGGAGGGGTTCGTTACATTAACAAATACACATCAGAGCCGGGTTGCTCCTTCAGCTTTTAAAGGACATCTGGTTTTTACTGTTGCCTAATGAGCAGTGGGGACAATCTCGGTCCTCTGAGCAGAAAGGGGGAGCTGAAGTGATCACTGTTGTTACCAGGGATGGGTGGTGGGTCTGTGCTGCTGCAGCCTGGAACACAATCATGGAACAGTTTGGGCTGGAAAGGACCTCAAAGCCCATCCAGTGCCACCCCCTGCCATGGGCAGGGACACCTTCCACCAGCCCAGGTTGCTCCAAGCCCCATCCAACCTGGCCTTGGACACCTCCAGTGAACACAACAGTGCGAGAAGAATATTAAGAAATGAGTTGATTTTCACTGAGAAGGTTGCAATGAGAACTGCCTAAAGGAAAGCTTCAAAATCCTAATCAAACAGGATTCCTAATTCTTCACAGCTGCTCTCCCAGACACCACAAAACTCATGGAGTGGGGAAAGGTGGGATCTCAGGAGAAGGTCCTTCCCCCAGAGGGTGGTGGGCACTGACCGGGCTCCCCAGGGCAGTGGGCACGGCCCCAAGGCTGCCAGAGCTCCAGGAGGGTCTGGATGATCCTCTGGGACACAGGGTGGGATTGCTGGGGTGTCTGTGCAGGAGTTGGACTGGATGGTCCTGTGGGTTCCTTCCAGCTCAGAGGATTCTGGGATTCTACAAGTGCAGAAGTTTATTGCCTCCAGAGGTTTTTCAGAAGACAAACATAGCAGAGATGAGCTACAAATGAGCTTCTCCTACAGGGAAGCCCTGTAGGAGAATAAGGAAAGGTTTAATTCCCAGCAGGCTTAGCAGCAGTAAGAGACAAGGAGCAACACAGGACACCCTTTGGAGAAGCCCAAGAGAGTGAGAAAGTGGATGTGATGAAGGGCACCCTACACAAAAGCAGTCTGGTTCCCTCTGCCAGCGTTTCCTTCCAAGCCAAGAGCCACCGTCCCTCCAGAAGGTGTTGGCTGGGGACAGCGGAGCCAGCAGCAGACAGAAGTCACTGCACAGTGCCCTTGTGGTCACCTCCCACCCTCTGCTGCTGCTCAACCCGCACAGGAACACCCTCCTGCCCCCCAGGACGTGCTGTGATGAGCCCTGGTGTGATGGCACCACGCTGAGCCAGGTCCCACTGGCAAACACACAGCACTGCGGGTTCCCCGTGGACTCACCCGCCACGGCCGCGTCGAGCTCGTCCTCCTCCACGGACTCCTGGGCCAGCAGCTCTGCCAGCGGGGACAGGGGGTAGCAGCTGTTGAGGTTCAGCCCCAGCATGAAGTTGTGCACCTTGCCAGCACGGCCCTCCCTGGTGTTGAAGAGGGCACTGTCCCCCACCAGGGCCATGAGCATGCGCTGCACCCAGCTCTCCTGGCTGCTCTCCCGACGCTCCTCCGCGTCCCCGGTGCCTGCACAGGGCAAGGACAACACCAACCAGGAGACACTCAGTGCAGGAAGGGTAAACCCAACACTTCTGGGGCCACCAAAGCCAAGGGTCTCCGGGCACAGGAGGTCCTGGGTCCCAGCGATCCCTTGACGAGGTGTGGGATCAGTGACGGGGCTCTGCTGCAGACGGGTCAGAGGAGTGGAGAGAATCCACCCTCCTCATTCACAGGCCAGGGAAACTTGTCACCTGCAGGATGTGTCCCTCAGGAAAATAGGCTGGGACTGCTTTAGGTGGCCTGAGCCAGGTTTAACCAGTCTGGATGAGGGCAGTGAGTCTTTTCCTGTGCCAGCACCCAGAATGCAAACTCTCCTGGCTCAGGGACAGACCAGAGTTGCCAAGATCTGCACTCCATGTAGATGTAAATTCACCTGGGTGTGCACTGACAGCCTTCTCCATACTTTGCTGATTGCTAGAAACCCATTTCTCCTCCTGAAGCCATCAAAGAGAATGATCTAACATGGGAATTCTAAAATACCTGAAAATATGCTTACAATAAACTGCAGACTCTAATTAATATCTGGGTTTAATTAATTGGATAGAACAATGAAACAGCCAGACTTCAATGTCTGCAGCCAGAGCTTGCAGTACAAACGACCTGGACCGGCACCACCTTGCCTTCATCAGCTGTCCAAACTTAATTCTTGGGGTGTTTTGCATAAGAAGATCATTCAGGCTCAAGCTTGATACTTTAAATCAAATTTTTAAATACACCTTTCTAAAGCCTGGATAAAAGGAGCTGATTTTTATATAAGGAGGGAGAAAACAAGCACCAAACATCACAAAGCAGAGCTCCAGTTTGTGCACAACATCCCATGGAAGTGAGAGGGGTTGCCCAGTGTTCACAGTCACAGGTTGGCAGGTTGTTCACCATGGCTACAAACCGTGAGAGAAAGGGAGTGTTTGGTGCTGGCTGGAGTGGATGAACAGAAAACCCCCAAACAAACACAAAACCTGGTACTATTTTACACATAAGGGGAACTTATGGAGCAATCATTGAGCTGAGCTAGTGACATCATTCACTGTCATCACACAGGATCATCTTTTCTTCCTGCGGATCCTGAAATCCCAAACAGCTGCATTCCCATCTTTGTTTTGGTTGCTAAAATTATAACCAGGTGTTTGTTCAAGTGAAAATCACTGTTGTCCCCAAAAACATTATCAAATACAGAAAGCATTTTTTAGGCTGAGACTGAGACTCTGCCTAAAACCACAGAAATCCTCAAGGGGTTTAGATACTTAAGGATAATTTTCAGTGGAATCTTTTCTTCCCCCTGCCCAACATTCCCTTTGTGGCTGTGCCTCTCTTGGGAACCTGGATTTGGGCATTGTTACAAACACTGAGCCAAGCTCCTGGAATTTCCTGTATCACATGTCATTGGTAAAGGTGCTAGAGGACACCTGTGAATGTTGGAAACACAAATGAAACCCTTCTCAGGTGAGTATTTGAACAAGAATCCCTTGAAAACGATGGACAGTGTTACTTTGCTGGGCTGGTGACAATTCCAGCGTGGCTGAGCTCAGCAGCTTGCTGGGAGCACACCTCTGGAGCTCAGTGGCTCAGCAAACCACAGTTTGGTGCATGTGGAATTCCAGAGCTCCAGGAAGCCCTGGAGGGAGGACACCAGGACTGAAATGTGTGAGAGAATCACCCGATGCTCACTTTGAGCAGGAGGCACAAAGTCGAGCCAAGGGCCCCCTGGGGTCTCCTCTTCCACAATTCTCTACTTTGCTGAGCTACAAAAAAGCTGCTGAAAACCAGGAAATTACAGAATGAAAACTGAGCATTTCCTTACCTTTTGGATGCTGTGATTCATCTTCACTGTCTGAGCTGTCATTGCTTACAAGGTGCTTTAGCCTAATGTTTTCTGTGGAAAGAGATATAAAATTCCTTTAAACTGCTGGCGTTTAACTCTTGGAACAGCTCAGAACTTCACAACCATCTGAGCCATAAAACTCTTGCAGTCTTTGCAATAGAAAATACAGCTGGAGAGGTTGTGAACATCAGAGCAGCAGATATTGGCTTTAGCCTGCCATTTTTGGGCTGGGAAAACAAAATGTAATCCTTAAGCAATACCTCCCACCCCGTTCTGCACTGCATGTCTGACACATTTCATTCCCCTTGACTGAAAGTTAGATATTTGGCTCCTGTCCTCTCAATAACTCTTAGAGAACTAGGAAAAAACCATTAATTTCTGCTGGTTTTTTTAAAGAAGAGGAATGCTTAACCTCATTCATACATACATGAATGGGTACCCTTAAAAATAGAGGGGGAATAAAAGCCAAGCTCTGGTGGAGTGTGTGTGAAAAATACAGGCAGTGCAGCTAGACATGAAGAAAACATGGTGAGTTTGCACCTTAGGACATTCAGTGAGAGAAACAAAGCCAAAAATGATTGATCTTCTCTGGCAAGATTCTGCATTTTGTGAGGTTAACCCTTGTTTTCCAAAGGCAAAATGAACAGTGAAACAGCACATTCACAATGGTTTAGGAACAGCCTCATCCTGGAAGCTTTTATCCCCCAGAGACTGGAGACAGGCACTGAATTCCAGGGAGGCAAATGCATCCAGACTTTTGAAGTCTAAGCCCCTTTATTCCCTAGTAAAATATATGTCAGGAATCATCCGTGATGGAAATTTTGCAGAATCATTAAAGGTGGACAAGAATTCCTTGACGCCAGTTAAAATAAACTGAATGAGGGTAGTTTCCTAATGGAAGTTTTATCAACTAACTGGGTTTTTTTCCACTAAGAATGACAAGAAAATAACACCTTGATTCTCTCACAGAAGGATAAGTAGATGCTGGTGGCATTGCTGTGCTTTGGGCACCAGATTCCATAAAGGCTGTGATTTCCACCCAAAGCAATGGCAATCAATCACACCTTGCACCTTCTCTAAGCCTAAACTGAGTTCCTCGAAGCTGGAGGAGGAAATTGCAGATGGAGTCACTGCAATATCAAGTGTATAAACCCACAGGTTCACTGTGCTTGGGAGTGAATAGTGGGTACGGATGAGAGCACTGTTGACTATTTCCTGAAGAGGATTATTCCTCTCAGACTTACAGCCCACACTCCAAAAATCCCCACAGAAACACAAGAGCTGAGTCATCACATATTTTTCCTTCAGTAACTTTACTTTTCAATACCCAGCAGATCCTCAGTGACTATTCAAACACCCTCAATGGGCAAACATCTACAAATTCTTGAGCCATGACAGAGGAGACAGGTCAAAACAAAAGGCACTGACCAGAAATGGAAGCTCACAAAGCCAACAAATGCACTTTCTGGATAATCAAATCATCTTTTTAAAGCAACCCTGATGGAAAATTTACTGTTTACTCTTCCAGGTGTGGTTTACACATCCTGTGGGCACCACCAGCTCTTCTGATGTCCCCTGCAATTCTGCCCTTCGCTGTGGTGGCACCGGGGTGTCCCTGGGCCACCTGCAGCTTCAGTCCCAGCCTGGGGTTAAGCCACAGTAATATTTTCACAGCTGATCCCCCTTCCCAGGACACTTTTAAAACTGGATATGAAACGAGCCACAGATGACAGATCACATTCGGTCTCTCAGTATCTTTAAAAAGCAGGAATCCACTTTTCCACGATCCCATTCCTTGACAGGGATGCTCCATGAGCAGGTGTTAACCCTGAGGAGGCGTATCAGAACAGGAACCTGGAGGCCCCATTTTCATCCATCAATAACAGGTTATCAATCAGCTGAATTCCATCATTTAGGAGACAGACACAGCTCGGGTGAGGCGGTTTGTTGTGGGTTATTTTATAATCATCTCACTATTCATTTTCTCTTCTCACTCTTCAGAAAAACCTATCTGAAAAGTACTATTTGTTTATTGCTCAGCTATTCCCCTGTAATGCTGCCTTCTGAAAAAGAAACAAAAGTGTGAAAAACTTTCATCATTAACTACATTCTTGAATAAAACACAACACAGCCCAAGCTACAACTCTTTCTTTACAGTCATCACACCATTTGAGTGATAGGAATGAAACCAGAGTCACCAGCAGGTTGTGGACAGAACAGAACAATCCAACAATCCAGACAGGATAAAATTTAAGGGCATTTTCCTAATCCCTTGAATAACACAGTGCAGTGTCAAGAGACTACAGAAGTGACTAACAAGTCCTTGTCAGCCTCTGCTCTCCAAAAATCAGCACAAAACATAAAGAGTTGGATTTTCTGAACTTTCTGAGAGCTGGATATTTGCATGTGGTTTCAGTACCTCTGGCACTGAAGGAACAGAAGGGAAAGGAAGAAAAGAACACTCCTAACCCTCTTTCCCTACCTCTGCAGCAGCTTGCAAGGTCAGCAATTAAAGGTAATTAATTCCATGTTAAATGACTGCCAGCAGTGCCATCCTTCCACAGAGGGAGTCACTGAATCCTGGCAGCAAGTGCTTTGCCCAGGAGAATTAGTTACTGGTATTACCTAATTCTTCTTCCATGGTGGGACCTTTATTCTGAGAGTTGGAGACACCAAGCACTCTGTTAAACAATATGGAAAAGGCACTGCCCCAGACACCTGGAAGAGGGGGAACAAAATAAAAATCCATGGATGGAGGTTGGCCGAAGGAGAAAACACATATTTTAATAAACTATTTAAGCAGTTGGCTGCTCCCTGAACACATCTCTTACTTTGGAACACGCCAAGTCAGAAGCTCAGATGTCCACAGCAGAAACAAAGCAAGAAACAAAGAAAGAAGAAATGCCAATCCAAGCCTGTGAAATCTTTCAAATTAATCTCTTCCAACAGACTGAGAACTCTGCTTGCCATCTCACACTCTGTGAGTGCATTTAAAGCCCTTGTCCCTGAACTACTGGCATTGCTTTCATTTTTAAGCCTCCTTCTGTCACACACTCACCCATGAGGAAATGCAGGGGATTTTCCTTGTACTTCTTCACCACTGTGCCCATAAAAAACTTGCTTCCAAACAAATCAGGAGACATGAAAGTGCCATACTTGGCCATACCAATCTCGTAGGGACTGAATTCCACCCAGTCTGCAAAATCAGAAAGAAGATTGTGCTTAGCCAGCAATCTCAACCTGAATAGAAACGGGGAGGAAAACACAGAAATTAATGAAACCTCCATCCAAGCCAAGCCATTTTACTGAAATGAGAAGCTGCAGAACCAGCAGGAAGACTGTGAAGAAGCCAAAAAGTTGATTTCCAATGAAGGACAGTGATGTCTCAACTGGAAAGAAATTCTCAGTTTCATTCTCTGTTATCCCAATAAACTTTGGTGAAAAAAAAGAGGAGGCTGTAAAACCAGAAGTAAAAAAGGACTGATCATGAATGAGAAAAACACCAGGACAGCTGGTTTCCATCTCATGCTTCAACACAATTCCCTGACATGCATGAAATGCAATGTGGGTGTGAGATCCAAGTTTCTATTTCCTTCACTGCAATTCCACCAGGAACGTGGCAGAAAAACTCTGGAGTATCACCAAAGTTGTGAAATGTTCTAGTAGAGGCATTTGCATTCCCCCCGCAACCTAAAGCCTCTGGTGAAATGCAATCTGAAAAAGGCAAAGCTGAGAGGAAGCTGATAAATTTATGACTTCAAACTTGGCCCAAAATATTTTTTAAAGTCTATTTTGTTGAACAGAGAGCTCAAGAAAAACACGGAGCAAAACGTTCAAATGCATTTCTGACCTTGGCAGAACATTTCAGAAGTGACTGACACCCTACTGATGTCAGTCTTCTTTGAACATGGATTTTGGTGGACTTGGAAATCCTTCCTTTGACACCAAAGAGGCTGCTTACATCAGGCAATTCATTTCAGAAAGGGAGCAGAGAACAACCCAAACATATCCTGCATTTTTGGTGTTTCACCCATTCCTCTGTTCTACCTTCCCTGTTTTCAGTAGTGAGGGATTGGACTGCTTGTGTACACAAATCAGAAATCATTCTGCAACAGGAAGGCAAAAGAGACAGCTTTGAAAATTCCCCAGACGTCATGGAATGCCATCCATCCCTCAGGACATTCCCTGCTCCTGTCAAGGTGTCAAGCACAAGGTTAACACTTGTCCTGAAAAGGAAGCATTTAATCATGACTGCTGAGAGTTTCATTTGACAGAGCAATGCTAAATCAAATACAACATCCTATTTTCCAAATAGAACACCCACAAATCTTCACACCTGCTGGAGAAGGAGGAAACTCCTTTGAAGATCCAGTCCTGGAGCTTCACAGGACTTCCCTTTAGGGAATTAAGCAGGAATTGAGAGATACTCAGATATTCAGAATCAGGGGGACAGCAAACAGGACTGAGAATAAGAACTCATTTCATCTTTGAGAGTCCACCTTGAAGATAATTTCTCAAATCACATCTCAGTCCTGCTTAGGGTAGGAAGATTTCTGCCCTCAAATTAAAGGCCTTCAGCATCGCTTTCTGCCATTCCAGAAGCTCCTCAAGACAGTGGCCACCACCAGAGACTGGAAGGTCCCCCTGAAACCTGGAATTCACCCCTCAAGGAATCCCTGCCTCCCAAATTCTGTAGCACTTCCTGGCACAAAGCAACACTCCCTTTCACAGGTAGGATTTTACTATAATGCCTGTCAAGAACAAACCCCCCAAATCCAAGCCAAACATGAAATTCCACTGTCTCTTCAACCCTGGGCCACAGTATCCTCAGGTGATTTCTTATCATTAAAGAAGCTGTCATAATTTTAAAACCCAGCTGTCTTAAACTAAATGAGTGTCATTCTGTTCAGTTAAAATGATGAAATGCTCCTGGTGAGGGAACCATGCAGGGCACGAAGGCTTTGAGCAGCTCATTATCTGAAATAATTAATGCATTTCAACTTGAACCAAAGGGGAAGTTCTTGCCTACAACCATAACCAAATAATAAGGAAGGGTAAATATTTCTGCTCAGAACTTATGCACCCTGCACATCAGCAGTAGCTGCTCAGTTCTAAAAGGAGGAAAAAAGCCTAAAATAGACACAACCAGAGATGGCAGGATCAGAAAAGCCAACCCAAGAAGCACTGCCAGAGGCAACACCTTTTCCAGACCAAAGGAAGGCCTTTGGGTGCTTCTGGTCTGCTTAGACAAAGCCATCATTAACTAAAGATCATTTTGGTTTTAACACATTAAGTAATTAAAGCAAATAAAATTTATCAGAAATCAGAAGCTCATCTAAAAGCCAGTAAACTTTTATTTTCAGACAAAAAGGTATCAATTTCCAAAGCAGGAGAGTTAAAGACACATTTTCCCATGAAAAGCTTAGCCTAATTTACAACCTCATTTTCCATTACAACCAAAGCTTTGAGAGCAACTGTCCCAAATAACTATTTTAGGAAATACAATGACTTAAAAACCTTGGAAAAACCACAGGGCATTTGCCTTCTCAGTCCTGTATGTAACTATACATAGACAGACACATCCTTATCTCTCTGTAGCATCTTGCACAACTGGACCCACTCTCAAGTTTCTGGATGGGATTGAAACCCAAGGATTAAATAAGAGAAAGAGCCCCTTCTGCATCAGCAACAGCCCTTTACAGTGGGCAAAAAGCATATTTTAACTGTTTGTTCAATTTTAATCACAGAATCATTCGGGTTGGTAAAGATCTCCAAGATTGTCAAGTCTAACTATTAATTTCCCCCTTCTCAGAAAGAGGAATAATCCTGTGGGACTGAAGGCCCTTCCCCTTAGCTGTTTGATACACTAAGGGACTCCAGATTCCTTTTTGTCCTGACTCCTGAGCTTAGCTCCTTCATGGGGAAGCAATGTTCTTTCCAAGGGGGAGGAAATCAGCATTTTAACATATGGAGAACAAGACCTGGTCACCACTTCACACATTTCTCACAAATCCAAAGGTGTCAGACTCATTTTCAGGCTAACAAAAAAAATTGATTACAAAATGGTCTAAGAATAAGTCTCCAAACCCACGGACAACAGAGAAACGAAAGGCTGTGGACTCAACATACAGACTGTCTCTCCATGTACAGGAAAACGGAAAAGAGGCATCTTAAAAGGCAATAAAAGGCTCAGTTCTGTGGTGGCCCATGAGGAAGAAATCCATTTGATGCCTGTAATCTTGGTGCAAATACTGCTCCAATCCAGGAAATACCCACCTACCCAAGGAAGTGAATCCCAAATCAGTCACAGAATGGTCTGGGTTGGAAGGGACATTAAAGTTCATCCCATCCCACCCCCTGCCATGGCAGGGATACCTTCCACCAGCCCAGGGTGCTCCAAGCCCCGTCCAACCTGGCCTTGGACACTTCCAGGGGCAGCCACAGCTTCTCTGGGCACCCTGTGCCAGGGCCTGCCCACCCTCCCAGGGAAAGATTCCTTCCCAATATCCCATCCCACCCTGCCCTCTGGCAGTGGGAAGCCATTCTCCTTGTCCTGTCCCTCCAGCCCTTGTCAATGGTCTCTCTCAACCTTTCTTGTGGCCCCTTCAGACAATGCGGTCACCCCAAAGCTTCTCTTTTCCAGGGTGGACAATCCCAGCTCTCCCAGCCTTCCCTCCCAGCAGAGCTGCTCCATCCTCTGACCATCCTGGTGCCTCCTCTGGACTCTCCAGCAGCTCCGTGTCCTTGTTGTGCTGGCCCCCAGGGCTGGAGGCAGCTCTGCAGGTGGGGTCTCACCAGGGGGGACAGAACCACCTTTGGATGCTCCGTTCATCCATCCATCCCTCCATCCATCCCTCCATCCATCCATCCATCCATCCATCCGTCCATCCATCCATCCATGTATGTCTGTCTCTCCACCTACCTCAGTGTGTGATCACTTATCCCTGAGTAGCTCCCTGTTATCAGACTCTGCTGTCAGATTCCCAGGAGCCAGATATAATTAGTCTCAGAAAAGAGGGTTTTTTTGTCATCCACACACTTCTCTCTTCTTCCCACGAGTGACTCAACACCCAGACTGGAAACATACCTGCAAACATCAGCTCTGACACATCCGGTTTCACATGGAGGCACGTGAAGAGTGGCAGAGCACACTGTGCATTGTTGGTTTTCTCTTTCATGTTGCTCAAAGTGGTGTCCATTCTCTACAGGAAAGAAAGAGATCAGTCCCATACAGATCTTATAGAGGCCTTCTGATATTTAGAGAGAGAGATATCAGCATATATATATACATATACATTTATATAAAGGCCTGGGAGACTCCTCCTTTCTCTGAAATTTGAGAAGAAAAATGGACAAACTCAGTTACTTCTATGAAAACCAGAAGAACTGGTAAAAGGAAGCAATTTGCCTGAATGCCTTTTAGCTGCACAATTCAGGAAGGCAGGAATGGGAGAGGACACGGGAGGAAGATGAAATAAGGACATGTTACAGAAGCCAAAAAGCAAACAGAATTGCTGGATAAAGCAAGTCCTTGCCCTCTGCTACTGTGAGAGACGAAAGCAAGGAAAAACCTTAGGTAGAGTTAGGCAATGCCTTTCAGCCTGTGCTGCTTCTGGAAAGTCAGCCAAGATAACTAAGCAAACAAATGGACTATTAGGAGACTCAAATTTGCTCTCCAAGAATCTGCTCTCAGCCAGAAAATATGCTGGAGTGTGCAGTGAGGGCAGGCTGAACGTCACCGTGAGTGTGTCATCTGTCCAGAACCAAGGGCCTTCTGGCCACTTGTCACTCCTGTCACGTTCAGATTTACACCAAACTCCGGCGGTTTTATTCAATCCCTCACTGAAGAGGGACTCCTGACCCCCCTCACAGGATCACCGAGATCCCTCCCGTGACAGAACTCTGCACATCTGGTACTAAAAGCTGTGTTGTTGGCAATTTTCAGTCTTTGAAGTGTTTAAAACCTAATGGCAATTTATAGTCGTGACAGACACGAGTGTATAAAACACATCTGGGACTATTAACACATTAACACACTTCAGCCTTGCCATAAGACCAAATCTGCTCATCTGAGGTGTGTGTGCCTGATGCAGCCACCTAGGGTTGTTCAATCACAACATACAACAGTACAAAGCTCTCCTGTTGTCTGTTTTCTCAGAAATACATGTAATTATGGACACCATGTGCATCTTTCACCTTGAAATTAGTACTTCTTTAAGCAAATGCTGCTCTCCTTACAGCAAACTGTGTATGAAGAAGTCACACCACACTGTGAATTTTGGTGAAATGGCTTGAGCAGGAATTTTAATGGCCCATACACAATGCCAAGAGCTCCTTTCTGGTGCAAGTGCAAGGTGTTTTCCTGGCTCTTAAAGAAGCATTCCCAGAGCAAGGAAAGCACATTACAAGTGTCTTATCCACTATTTGTCCAGCTGCAATTTTAAATATTCCTGCTGCTAAATGTGCTTTGTTAAGTGTTACCAAGGTCATTTAAAAAAAAAAAAAGTACTGAGTGGTTATTATGCAACAGTTTCCCAAGTCTAAGGAGGATAAGAAAAGCCCAGAACTCACATCATGGATAAGTGTTTCCCCTATCAGCATTCCAAAGATATCTGTGAAGGTGACAGGCTGCCCTGAGCTCTTCTTATTCCACAGTGCCTCGATGTAGCGTTTGACCTTCTGAGGAGTGAGCAGCAGCAGGGGGTTGTGGCTCACTGAGTGCATCAGCTCTTCATTGATCTCCTTTGGGCCCTTTGCTGGAAAATCCGGGTGAGAATACAAAGTTGACATGTACCTGCAATGGAAAACAGGCCAAGAATCAAACCTGGTGCAGTGGCAGTCGCCTGAAAGCTACAATAAACTCCTAAAGAATCTGATACAATTGGTGATTGTCAGGTTCATTCACTTACTGTTTATACAGTAAATTGTTATTTCCTTCCTCCCCAGGCATAGAAAGCTAAACTATTTGTTCTACATGTAAGCATATGACCAAACATTCAACCTCCATTTCCATAATGTGTATGATGGAAATGACTGGAGTGCCCTCATTTCTCTCTTTAAGGGGTAACAGACAGAATCATCCTAAGCTGAAGAAGGAGCTCCTCAGGTCAGCACCCATAAATTTGGCAGGCTGGAGGTCCTGGAGTTAGACACACAGAGTTCTTTCACTGTAAGATGTACCTCTCTGTCACTGCCCAGCTCACCATCACTATTCAGAAATTCCTAAAATATCCCAGTATATCCCAGAATGATTTGGTGGGAAGGGACCTCAAAGCCCACCCAGTGCCACCCCCTGCCATGGGCAGGGATACCTTCCACCAGCCCAGGTGGCTCCAAGCCCTGTCCAACCTGGCCTTGGACACTTCCAGGGATCCAGGGGCAGCCAC
>JAWWEW010000006.1:24997529-25019032 GCA_035583185.1 Anabacerthia variegaticeps | reverse complement strand
TGGTGCCTCCTCTGGCCTCTCCAGCAGCTCCCTGTCCTTGCTGTGCTGGCCCCAGGGCTGGAGGCAGCTCTGCAGGTCTCACCTGGGGGGGCAGAGGGGCAGAATCCCCCCTTGTGGGACCAGCCCAGGGCATGGGGGGCTCAGGGCTGCAACATGGCACTGCTTTCCAGGATCCAGATGCTTCCAGAAAGAGCTGAAGCACAGCAAGTACAACCTGTGCAGAGTTAATTGCCTGGGAGGAGCCACAGGAGGCCTATCAGGCAAATCTTGGTTTTGTTACCAAGAAACAAGTTTAGTTTACCCAAAACCAAACTCGAGACACACGTGCTGCACCGTGGCCTGTGCTGGGATTAAGCAACACCAAGACTCCAGCTAGGCTGCCCTAATCTCCCAGGGGCTGATTTACTATTATTGACTCAGTGACCTGGCTCGGGTACACATCCCATGCTGCGGGCACAGCTCAGACACACACGGAGCCAGCCTGGCACGGAGGTCACTGCCCACTTTATCTGGCGGCACCGCCAGCCTGTCCCACGGGTGATTAATTGAGGAGCTGTGGCACGGGCTCCAAAGCTAAGCATGCACAGCAGCTCCTGGTGCAACACACAGCAGCCTTCCATGGAGCAGGGAAAGGGAAGGGCAGTGCAGGAGGCACAGTCAGCACAAGGTTGAAGAGAGATGGTAGAAGCACGCAGGGAGGTCAATGCAAAGGAATTCTCCACCCTTCAAGGGAAAAAAAAAAGAAAAGAGCATTATTCCCAAGTAATAGAGTGCATGGAAAAGAAAAGACAAGAAAGGGAGTGTCAAAGTGTCAATTTATTTATTCACTGAGCAAGGAAAGGCTGAGGAGGTGACATCAGAGAGCCAAAGCAAATTTGTTCAAATGCAACTGCTTCCAGTATGAGTTTCTGACTGCAGCAGGGCAGATAATGTCACTGTTCACACAGATTTCAAGGGTTTGCATTAGATCAGCCCTGTGTTCACACTGGCTTTTCCCAGAGACACTCACTGACGTCTGCTCAGAGTGTGGACTCCAAGCCCTTCCCTCCAAACACCATCAGTGTTTCTCACACTGTTGACTATTGCATTGCTCTGGAATAGTCAGATGATACCTGCTGCTTTTCCCAACTCTGGACAAAGTACATCCAGGTGTCTCAAGGGACAGTGACAAATCTGTCCCCACCACCAGTGTTCAGGGGTGCCAACCATTTATAGTCCAATCTGAATGAGAAACTTACTCTAGTTCATAGATACTTCCAGCATCTCAAAGCCTCCTGGCATTCTGAAAGGCTCCATCTAGCCTGAAATTGGGGAAGAAACCTCCACACAATGAAAAATAACTGACAAAAAAAACCACACAAAGAATAGCACTGATCATGACCTGTTTTAAAAGAGTTAGTAACTCTGGGGGTTAGAGTATTACTGGGAGCATGTGGAACCAAAATTCATGTGCTTCCTTAGAGCTAAACCAGGGGATAAAACCCATCCCAGGCAGAGTCCTTGCTCATTTATACTTAGCTATTCCAACAAAAGTCTTTTACTCTTCCTCTCAAAGAGACATTCTTATAATCTTACAATTTAGACTGGCAGGACCCTGGAGGTCCCTACTCCAACCTCCTGCTCGATCCAGAGCCAGCTTCAGTCAGATCAGGTTGCTGAGGCCTTTGTTCAGTCAAGCTCTGCCTTTGCATGAGCATCCCCTGAGTCAGACAGAGAGGATGACACCAAACCCAGCCTCATACAGCAAGGATGGGTCAACACATTCCACAGCTGGGCCACTCTCACTGTGGAATGGTTTTCCTAATAGTTAATCAAATTCCATCTTGTCCTTTCTCTGTGTGTCTCCAAAAAGAGTTTGTGTTCTTTACAGCTTGTTGGGAAGCTGAAGAGAACAGAGAGGTCTCCCCACAGCACTGCCTTTGCCTGCTCCTAATTGCCTTGCTGGTGCTCTCATTAATTAATCCAGTTTATCAACCCTTCTTGTACTCAGTGGCCCTGAACTGCATTCAGATGCAGCTCCAGTTTTCAAACTGGTACAGGTATGATAAAATCCTGTTTTGTGACATTTGGGATGCTGCCTTCAAAAGTTCAACATTTTCTTAAGATACACAATCTTCTACTGCAAACTGGTTCAGTGACGTTAAAAGCAAATTTTAAAGTTAGACAAAAAGAAGTCTGCCATTTTTCACTGAATTTAAAAAGTGCAATGTTAAGGAGTTGAAATGGTTAATAAATTTGGGCTGACTTTGTCAGATGTCTTTGGCTGATGCAAATGACACACCTTTTAAACACGTTGCATCATTTCAGTTCAGAAACCTCCAAACAAATAGTTTCAATGTTTGTAATAAGATGCTTGCAGCAAGTGTAATTTGGGTCCGTTTCCATGAGAGCCAAGAAGACACAAGGCAAGAGGTTCCTAGCACTGGGCAGGGAGAAGAGAAGCCCTCCCAGGCAGAAGGGGCTGAGGCTGACAATGCTGGGGTTCTCTGCTGCCTGCAGGCCCCTTTCACACCCTGCCACCACTCTGCTTTCCCCCTGTGCATGTTGTTCCTGTGACTGGGCTGAAGCACCCACTGAGTCACACAGAAGGACATCATACCCACCTCATTAGGGCAGCCTCATTGAGGCATCCTGGAAGACCTCCATCCCATCTGACTGACAAACTATTTTAAAACCCACTGTAATTTCTAAATTAAACAGTGACAATAGCAGTGAGACAAGGCAATCCATAGTGGGATGCTCTGAAGCGTGCCAGTCATGCCCTAGACATTCCCAGTAAATCCACTAAGAAGGGACTACTGGGTCTGAAATGGAGCGAAAGATCCGTCTAGATTTAGACTTTTCCAAACTCTACAATCCATGTTGGGTTCATTGAGTCATCATCCTCAAATCCTAAGGGATTTATTCTTTTTCACATTTCATCAGGAAAATAAAACAGCCCACAAAATACCTTGGATTTGCACCAACAGCTTGAATTCTTAATTTTTTGGTTATCAAGACAAAAGAATTAGTTCCACTGTCCCAGTACATGGAATATTGGAGGTCGACTCAGAAATGAGGGTGCCCATGTGTGGCACCTCTTTCCTTCCATTCCTGCTCTCAGACCTGTGCCAGAGCTGCCCAACCTGTGCCAGGGCCTGCCCACCCTCCCAGGGAAGGATTCTTTCCTAATATCCCATCTAACCCTGCCCTCTGGCAGTGACTTGCTCCACTGACCCACTGTGCTGCAAGAGAGCCGTGTCCATGTGTCTTTTCCATACTGGCAGTGCAAGTTTAAAATTCACTGTTAATGATAGCCTTAGAAACAAGGCAACCTTCATGAGAATGCATTCTTCAGCCTCCTGAAGAGAACCTGAAGCAAACCAAAAGACAAAGCCCTTACCACGTGGATCCAGAGAGCCCAGCAATGTAAGTTGCACAGTCTAAAACTCCTGACTCATAAAGTGCTTTCATGACTCCAGCAAACCCCACCATGGCACGAAATCCACCTCCTGAGCCCAGGATTGCAATCACGGGGACCTGCAGGGAGGAGAAGAACAGTGTGTCACCACAGCCCTCCTGAGAAACACTGACAGGTGGTAAATAAACATTGTATGTCACAGAATCACAGAATGTCCTCAGCTGGGAGGGACCCCCAAGGACCATCCAGTCCCACCCCTGGCCCTGCACAGACACCCCAACAATCCCACCCTGTGCCCCAGAGCATCATCCAAACCCTCCTGGAGCTCTGGCAGCCTTGGGGCCGTGCCCACTGCCCTGGGGAGCCTGGTCAGTGCCCACCACCCTCTGGGGGAAGGACCTCTTGCTGAGATCCCACCTGACCCTGCCCTGACACAGCTCCAGCCATTCCTGGGTGCTGTCCCTGTCACACAGAGCAGAGATAGAGCTGCAGCCCTGATGAGCTCTGCTCTCCTCCTCTCCGGTTGAACAACTCCAGTGCCCTCAGTTGTTCCTCCTGTGGCCCCTCCAAACCCTTCCCCACCTCCATGTGCCTCTGGACATTCTCCAGTAGCTTTAGATCTTTCCTATATTGTGGCACCCAGCAGTGCATACAGCCCTGGATGGGAGGCCACACCACGTATCTGTGTGCCATTTCCTAAGTCCCCTCTCTTTCCCAAAGAGCTGGATGGCAGGAGCACTCCTGGACTGGAGTGTGGGGTGAGAGCACCGCTGATCCCAAGCAAGGGGAGCCAGGAACCAGCCAGCAGCAGGGAGGGTCTGCCAAGCTGGAGAACCCCAAGAAGGGCAGAGCACACTTCCTTCCAACTTCCTACTTACCTCGTGGCCAGGGACCAGCAGCACCCAGGAGGTGCAAGCACAAGTAGGGGAGACCCTGAGCAGGTGAGAGAGGGTTGGACCCTCTTGGAGCAAGAATGAGGGCCACAGGTGCCCCAGGCTGCAGCCTGAGGGGTTGACCTTCCTAGTCTGGAAGAGCAATGGCTCAAGCAGATGCTCAGGTGGTGCCACTGGTGCCAAGAATACCCTTGGTTTCCTGACCATGAAGCCTTGTTTGCTGATGAAGGTGGTCCATGGGAAAACACAGAATCCACCTGACCAGCAAAGTGAAGAACACCTTCACTAACAGACTTGCCTAAATTAATGAGAAGGACTTTAGACATCAGGATGCAACCAGAGACACTTCTTTTGGGAGTGTCTGGGTCATGGTCAGGTAGGGAATAATGCTAGGATGTGTGCCAGTCGGATTCAGACCGAGGGAGGAATTGGGCAAGGCTTTCTCTGGAAACCAGAAGTCATCTCCTAATCTGCCTGTGGTCTTCACACAGGGATTTTAATCCCCTGCTGATGGGGGAAATCCCCTGTGCAGACCCCTGTTTAGGCTCCTTACAGGCACAGAGAGGGAATGGCTGATTCTTCTGGTCCCTGAGGAAAAGACAAGGGAGAGTCAAATACTGCCCTTCTGACCCACCTGAGCTTCCTCTCTGCTGACACAACATGAAGCCTTTCAAGGTCACTCCTCCTGTACAGACTGGTGGCACTGCTTCAGACCTGAGAGCACAACCAACACAGCTACAAACTGAGTGAATAAACCACATCAGCTCTCAGCATCAGAAAGTTGGTGCCCCCACGATGCCCTTTTATTACAGCTCTAGTTGCCTGTACCTGAGAAATTAGAGTTTATTTGAAGAAGTAGCGTGATTTCTAAACAAAAATACACTCAGAATTTCTTTAGAATGTCTGCCCTTCTTGTCCCTAATCCAAAATGGAGAAGATATCAAATTTATTTATTAAATAAGCTATTTAGTTACAAGACCACAGAAATTTTTAAAGCAATCCTAACACCAGTTTTAATCCAATTCGTATCTTTGTGACAGAGCCAAGAGCAGTAGAAATTACTAATCAGAAACAGAAGAGAGACAAATAATACTTTGGCTATCAGTTTAAAAACACATTTGATGATAAAACCATCCAATATTACTACTCAGCATGAATAGTCTCAAATTTACCACTGCCTTGCAAAGACTCCCAGAAGGTAACAGGAATTTATTGGATCTGGACAACTCCTCAGCTACCAAGAGAGAGACAAGCAGACCTGGTGGCACCACATTAAAAATGCATCTACAGGGGTTTATTTTATACTTCTTTCCTTCTTCTTTCCCAGCACTCACTTCAAGGCTGTTCCCTCACCTCACAGTCTGCCCAAGGATCTAAAAAGCAGCAAAATCAAACAAAAATTCACTTGCCACCACCACCACATGTTTTGGCCTAAACAAAGGGCCCATCTGGCTCCCAATTTCCAAAACCCAGATGAATTTTCCACTGTTCAGTGGTGCAAAAGCAACAACCTCTTGGTTGTTACTAAGCATTAGAAGAATTGCACAGCTGTGCAGAAAGTGCCTATCTGATCTAACTGGTAATCTGTCAAAAATCTCCCTGAAAGGCAATTTAAGGTGTCAAGAGATGGGATTAGTTGTGAGAAGAGATCCATGTGACTGCTGAGTTCTGTTCCTTTCTGCAGGTCCCACACTCCAAGCCATGGAACTCCCTGCCCATTGACCATGCATCATCACAAGGAAATGACCATGAACGAGCACCAAGGGAGTGGAGAGGGTTCCATCCCCACAAAACTGCTTGTTCTTCATGCAGGAAGAATACTGGATCACCTTCATGGCTGTTAGTAACAGAAACCACACTCATCAGGCAGCTCCAGAGATAGCTATCTATCCAAAAAATGACAAAGCATGGCCAAGGATTTAGGATGTGCCTGTTTTGTTAAGCCAACACCCCGAGAGCAGAGCAGAGTCAGTGATCACCCCTTCAAAACCTACGTCAGGCTTTGGAAGCTCTACACAACCACTGCCCACTCAGCCTGAACAGACACATCCCAACAGGATGGAGATGATGGTTTGCAGGTGCAAGCCTGGAAAAAGTATGTGAAGAGACTTCCAAAGCACCACTGCTGAACCAATGTGTTCGTGGGTGAAGTGGCACGGGCAGGGAAACTGTGAGTGTTCTTCAGGACGCCCAGAAATCCGCTATGGAGATGAGCAATGGGTGTCGAGCAGAGTCACCAACATCCTGCCTGCAAACACTTCCTGTGAGCTGAACCCACAGGCATCCTGGGCACCAGAGAGTCCTGCACTGGGGAGGGCACAGAACTCATGCCATGACTGAAGAACGGAGAACAGAGAGGACACCAAGGCACCCACACTCCTCTATGGATATGCCCTGGACCCTAAGTCCTTTGTATGGAATCAGTAAAACTGGGGAGGGGGGATGTACCAAGGGGGATGTGCGTCGAAGAACCATCACAGAATTGTGAAAAGATCTCTGAGACCTTCACATCCAACTGTCAGCCCAGCACCACCACCACGTTCACCACTAACCATGTCCTCCAGTGCCACATCCACACGTTTTTTGAGCACTTCCAAGGATGGTGACCCCACCACTGCCCTGGGCAGCCCCTTCCAGTGCCTGACCATCTTCTCCATGAGGAAATTCCTGTGGATGTCCATCCTGCCCCTCCCCTGTCCCAGTCTGAGGCCGTTCCCTCTCCTCCTGTGCTCTGTTCCCTGGGAGCAGAGCCTGACAACCCCCAGCTCCCCCCTCCTGGCAGGGAGCTGCAGAGCCAGGTCCCCCCTGAGCCTCCTTTTCTCCAGACTGAGCCCCCCCCAGTGCCCACGGGCTTTGCACAGTAAATAAAGCTTTGAAATGATGAACAAAAATAGCCAAAGAGAAGCACCTCCTGGCCCTTTACGTTCCTTTCTTTCAGCCCACTGAATTCAAGCTGACTTCCAGCAGAAGTCAAGCCATGAAGGTTCAGAGCTCCTTCCTGCTTCGCAGCAGAAACAGGCAGGGCTCCTAAAGCAGCTTTTTAGCTCCAATTCAGTTTCCAGCATAACTAAGGGCACAAAAGGGTAAAATCTGAAATTAAATGCACCGATCCTACAAGGACAAATAGGGCCGAGGCAGGGGGGAAGTGGCTGCAGCCAGAGCACACAGGGCAGAGAAGTCATGCTGTGACTGAAGAATGGAGAACAGAGAGGACACCAAGGCACCCACACTCCTCCATGGACATGCCCTGAGCCCCAGATCCTTTGTACAGAACCAGTAAAACTGGGCCAGAGGTAAGAAACCCATTCCAGCATGTTAGTAAATTCAAACCAAAAGGGTAAGTGACTCACAAGAAAGTGATGCTGTGAGTCAACTGCAAAAAAGTGAATTCAATTCACGAGTCCAGGAGCTAAAAGGCCAGTGCTCTAATCCCTAGCACCCCACTCTCCATGGCCATGCCCATCCCTGAACCACCAGCACCACCCTCTTTCTCACAGCTGGTCTGCACAGCACGAGCCTGAGGGACACAGCAAAGCAGCTCAGTCACCCTCCAAACACTCCCCTGGGCATTTTAACAACACTAAATGTTTTGTCAGTGAATCTGTTCCATTTCTAGGGTCCAGGGGACAATGTACTGTGTGAGCACCATACATAGAAACATAAAACTCTGCAATGGTTTGGGTGGGAAGGGACATCAAAGCCCACTCAGTGCCACCCCCTGCCATGGGCAGGGACACCTTCCACTAGCCCAGGTGGCTCCAAGCCCCGTCCAACCTGGCCTTGGACACTTCCAGGGATCCAGGGGCAGCCACAGCTTCTCTGGGCACCCTGTGCCAGGGCCTGCCCACCCTCCCAGGGAACAATTCCTTCTCAATCTCTAATCTAAATCTGCCTTCTCCAGTTTTATCACTCCAAGTCTTTGAACAGCTCCACTTCAGTGGATGGGCACCTCATCTCCAGAGCTGATGGCCTCATCACCAAACTAGGCATGAAAAGGGAAAGGATTTGGTTAACTACATGTGTTTTAAAGAAAAGCGAGCCCTGAAAAAGGCATCTCAGCTTTATCTTCCAGTAACTGAGCAAAAAAAGCTAAACTATATTAAATCTTGTTTTGGGAATGAGCAACGTTTTTAACCAAAAGCCCTGGAAACACAGTGCACAAAGTCTGAATACCTGTGGTGGGAAAAAACGGCCACAGGGCACACAGATGATTATTAAAAAATTGTTCTGCAAATCCAGTCCCAGAGAACTGTGTGCTCTCTTTTAATGACAATGGTATTCTTAGAAACTGCTCGAAGCAAAAAAATGATAAAAATAAACTGAGCAATAACACAGGTAGGAGAAATCTCCTCTGTGTTCCCAGAATTTGCCTCGGGATTAAGGAAGGAAATTTGGAACTAATCACTTCCCCATCCAGGGATATCTAATTAATTCCGAGGTATTAAAGCCTCTCAGCATCCCTGTAAGGCACACATGGAGATACTCACTGATAAAGCAACTTGGGTGAACTTTGAACAAGTGACTTGTTAAAGATTCATCAAGACTCACAGACTGCTAAGACTACTCAGTATGTCTCCTGACTTCATGTTAAGACTGCAAACAACCTATAAATCCTCCTTTGGCAATCAAAGTAAAATTACAGTTTAGTTTGAACAAAAAGGGGGTTTTTCCTTGCTAGAAGCAGCTTAAAATTCTGACAGGTCAGCTTAGAAATACAGGCTTGGCACATGAGAAACGGGAGGATCACATCACCTCAGTCCTTCCTGGGGCTGATAAACCTACACTTACTGCTTGGGAAAAGGCAATTTAGCTGACCAAATGTCAGTATTTGAGGCAGTGAGGGATACCAAGGGACAAAAAACCTAACTCCATCGTGGCAGAATATCCACATCCTTTCTGAGAAGAGGCTGTTCTGCTGTAGCACAGACCCATGTCACACCGACAAATGCCTACTCTGGTAAGATCTGCATGTGTTAAGATAAAAATAACTGGAGTGAAAATTAAGAAACCTTGAAAATGTTCCTTCACAATATACACCATTTATCTCACTGCAAATAAAATATGTACCATACTTGTTCAATTTTTTCCTTGTTCTCACACAAGCACATTTTACATACCAAGACAGAGCTGACAGTTCCAAAGTATACAACAATAAAACATTTACCACCTGCTCCAAACTTCATAGAAATTTAAAAGGAATTCCTCAGTGTTGGCTGCAAAAGACTGTCTCATTCTGTTTATACTAAAAATGCACAAAGGGAATCAATGGCAATGAATTAATCAACCCACATTAATTGCTGGACTCTGTTCATTGCTTGACATGCCCCACACACACAGTGTTCCCATCACAGTGCTGGGAGCAGAGCAGGAGAGGGACAGGCAAGGGAGAAAGGGGAGGATGGAAAAGCTCCTACAAAATAAGTGGATCTGGACCAAGTGTCTCCTTAATTAACTCCAAATAATGCAGAGTTTTATGAAATCCCTGAAGAGACAAGCAGGGCCTGGCACCTTCCCTCACTGTGAAGTGAGGCCCTGGCACAGGGTGCCCAGAGAAGCTGTGGCTGCCCCTGGATCCCTGGGAGTGTCCAAGGCCAGGTTGGACGGGGCTTGGAGCACCCTGGGCTGGTGGAAGGTGTCCCTGCCCGTGGCAGGGGGTGGAAGGGGAAGATGTTTAATTTCCCTTCCAACCCAACCCACCCTGGGATTCTCTGAGCCTCTAAAGTGAGACCCAAGCCACCCTCAGCCCATGGAGATGTGCTGGCTTCACCCCCTTTGGCCTGGCATAGAGCACCAGCAAGTCAATGGAAGCTGCAGTCTCTCCATTCTCAAAGAAATAAACTTCATTATCCTAATGCAATAAAACAGGCTAAAAGGAAAAGAAGAGAGAAAGAGAATAAAGTAATTCCTAAGCTGATTCTAAAATTAAAACAGCTCATTTCCTGCCTAATGTTTTAGACACGAAGGTCACCGAGCATGCAGGGGCAGATTCTGCCTGGGGTGAGCAGCCACAGCCATGCCAGGCTCCTGGAGCAGCACATACTTCACACACCCTCGGGGCACTTTGCAGATGGCAATCTCCCCTCAGAGCCAACACCTTAACAAAGCATGGAATTCACATGGCAAAAGTGAGAGCAGTTTGTTCAAGGTGCCAGTGCAAATGAATCAGAGACTCCCACACTGGTTTGGGTGGGAAGGGACCTCAAAGCCCACCCAGTGCCACCCCCTGCCATGGGCAGGGACACCTTCCACCAGCCCAGGGTGCTCCATCATGTCCTTGGACACTTCCAGGGATCCAGGGGCAGCCACAGCTTCTCTGGGCACCCTGTACCAGGGCCTGCCCACCCTCACAGGAAAGGATTCTTTCCCAACATCCCATCTGAATTTCCCCTCTTTTCGTTGAAAAATGTTCCCCCTTGCCCTTAAACTTTAATCTATAAATTTAGAACCAAGAAAAAAATCACTCTCCAGCCTAAATACTGCATGTTCCTAGAGGAAAGAGAATTTGTTTTGCTTCTATAACCTGCTTTTACATCAAACCCTCACACCTCACATGCCTCAGTTACTCCCCTGAAAGGCAAATGAAGCATTCCAAAGCGAGTTCTCCAAACTCACATCACGGGAAGTGGTCAAATTCTTGCTGCTCTCCTCTCCTAGAAAGGATTTGATGCTGTGCATGATGTTCTCCCTCCGCTGCTGCCGGAATTTCTTCTCCTCGTCACACAAGGCCATGCTGAACCGGAGATCCGTCGAAGAGCTGCTTTGCAAGAGAGACAGGCTTCAGCAAAGGGCAGAATTCCAAGCAGGATTCAAAACAGCACCGTGGGAAATGAGTGGAAGGGGCAGAAATTTCTTATTAGCCTTACTAAGATGGAATAAAATTGTATTATTCGTGCGACACCATCGCATCACCTGATTCCATGGAAGGATGGATGCGAAGTATAATAATGGCACACTGTGTCCTTAAGACATGAATTTTATATAGAAATCATCAAAACAAATAGTTAAAATCCAGCAAGGTCACTACTCACATACAATTATAAATTTACAGCACAAATGGTACCGGCAGGACACAGGAAAAACTCAGCCCTTTTCCCCACACTGTGGTCTCAGAAATGCACATGAGAACCTCAATGCTGTATTTAAATAAAGTGCAACTTCAGCTCCCTCTCCCCATTTCAGGTAGGAGGGCAGGATGAGCAGTTTGTCACTAACTAACCCCTCTCTAGGGTTTGGATCTCCAGCAGCACTGCCCCTGGCAGGGGAATGTACCAACCCACCCTGGCATCCACCTCACTGAGCTTCCCAGCCTTGGAATCATGGAATATCCTGGGTTGGAAGGGACCCACAGGACCACCCATGAGCTGCCCCTCATGAGGATGTTGCAGAGCCTGATTTACCCCTATTAGCTTTACTATTTAGTAAGACAAGCTAAAAGTGGTTCTTGTGCCTCATTTGACATGCTGAGTACAGGCAGCATTTTTCCAGTGCTTTTTGAAAAACATACAACAGTGAAATGGATCCATTTGGGCTCAGATTCCTCAGAGTTCTAAAAAACTTGTCATGCCAAAAAGTAAGGGGATTAAGAAAAAGGGAGGAAAAGGCTGCCTAGAAGCAACACTCCATGAAGAATCCACAGTCTACATGGATATCAGAAGAGCAGCAGAACTTGATCAGACCCTTTAGTTCAATATATTCCAAAGCCTGAGAGCAACACACAGCCAAGCATCTTCTGTTTATTTAATGTCTGAGATAAGAAACACTTGCCATGTTCAAAGCCTGGAGGGTTTAGGGGTGGTCTCAAGGCCCACCCACATATACATCTTTCCTAGTAAAAAATGATGAGCAGAATTATCCCTGGGGGGTGTTTGTCAGTCTCCAGAGTCATTAGGAAAGAGGCTGAGGTTTACAGTGCTCGGTGCTGCTATTTATAGTCACAGACAAAAAAATGACTCTTTAAATGCCTTGCTCTCAGAGATTAATTTTTATACTTCAAAAGGTATTTTTCTAACTATGCCTCAGTTTGATTTTTGAGCTTTCACCTGCATAGGTGAAGGAAGAGGGAGGAAGACAGCTAGAGAGTGGGGGAAAAATAAAGGTAGGCATCTGTTTAGCTTTCCATGTGGTGAAATCCTGGCCCTAAATCTTCTCCTCTGCCTTCGGAACTGCTGAAGTGGTGTTTTAAGTGGTATTAACACTTAAAGACACTGTAAATGCTCAGGAAGGAGCAGCCTTACATGCTGCAAGCACATTTGGGATGCAAAGTGCCCAGAGAAGGCAAAGCAATGAGGGTAAAGCTGGACCTGAGGTCTGTGGGTTTATTAGGGGAAATAGAGAAGGAAAGCACTTCACAGAAACCAAAGTGAGAGACTCCTACAGGATGGCCTCGTCCCTGCACACAGCTGGAAAGGTCACACCTCCCACTCCAAATCATGGTGTCCAGTCTAGGCCAGAACTACAAAAATAAACCTGGTTGAAAATCTCCTCACTTTTACAGTACTCTGCTAAAACAAGGCATTTTTGCCCTCTATCTAAAATGTTTTTGAGAAAAATCACAAGAAATTCTTGGAATTGTCCTGTGCAGGGCCAGGAGTTAAGACTGATGATCGTGGTGGGTCCCTTCCAGCTCTGGATACTTCAGGAAATTCTACGAAAATTCTAATGAAAAGATTAAAATAAAAAATACCTTTGCTGCTGATACACTTTCCACTTCTTTTTTTTTAATAGGAGATACTCACCATACTTCAAGAAACAATTCCAAAGTCATTTCTGTGACCTAAGGAAGAAATATTTAACTATGGTTACATCACTTACAGAGTTGAAAAACCCCACGAACACACCTGGAACACAACCTATTACCAACAGAATATTCCTTTAAATCACTCTTTTAAAAGGGAGGATATTTCTGACATGCATGAAGGAGTTTCTTTTCCATGGTTTTTTTTTTAATCAAGCATACAACGTGATTCCAAAATACACCACTAGCACTGAATACAGTGGAAAATGTTGCTCAGGTGCTGACTTCCATTCATCAGATCCCACTGCCTTGGCTTTCTTCCACTGCTAATCCCTGACAGAGCTGTTCATCTCTGGCCTGAGGGGATCTAATTCACTGCCTCGTGAGCCTTTGTTTCTCCTGCCAGCCCCATCTACCTGCTGCCAGTTCACTGAGCAAACTTCATACCCAGCTTGTGGCTGAAACCCAGCCTTGGGAGGGAATGACTGCTCCGAGCTCCACAAGAGCCACCAAGTGTCTTTCCCCAGTCAAATGTGCTTTAATTATTAATTAGATGGCTTACAAGCTTCTGAAAGATGCAATAAGTGTCACTCCATACCGAATTCCCTTGCAAACCACAGAGAACTCCCTGGCCACAAGCTCCACCTTTCACAGAGCACTCTAAGGGGTTGCCTGCAGGCAAAAGGTTAAAAAGCTATTGTTAAAGCACTGATTGCATGTTAAACACAACCCAAGAGTAAGAGGCTTTTAGAACTAAGCCAGAATGGAGAGGCATCTTCACCTCCCCAAGCTCCCTCCCATACAACAGCCTTGTAGGAGTGGACCAGTCTGAGTGTGTCCTCACCCTCCTGCAGCTCTAAACTGATTGTCCTCCTCATCTGTGCCCTGAGACCACCAGGACCAGGGCTGGAACAGCCCACACTGGGCATCTGCTTGACACCCACACAGGCCAGGGAAGGATCTGGAAGTGCAGAGCTCCCACATCCCACGTACCTGCCCAAGGGCCAGCAACAACCTGGTACTCCTCTCCTGAAATGGGAATTGCAAGTGAACACGGAGGTGGGAGAGAGAAGAGGGAAAGAAACAACAAAGGGAGGACATGAAGAAACATGGTGAAGAGTCATTTAGGAATCACTTCAAAGGCAGGGTAGCAATTGCATTATCCTCACACCTGACATTACTAAGTTAGAAAGCACTTCAGGAGCCACACAGTGATTCAATGCTTCAAAAATATGTATGAAACAAACCCCTGGAGTGAAACATTCCAATGGGGGAATATCATGCCATTTCCTATACTGTATACAGAGTGGCTCAGAAATCTCAGGAGCACACGTTACATATTCATTGTTTCCTCACGCCACGTTCCCTTACTCTTTGCTTATAAATTTTGGAGTGTATTTGGCTTTTTTACACCAATTTTTTTCACCTACGACCCTCTATCAGGCTTTGCTGAATGCTGATGAGAACTTAAAGCCCACGTGCAATGTGGCAAGGCCTTGCATTAATGGAATGGGCTTTGAAAACTGTGTTGGCAGAACTTATTCATCAGCTCTTTCTCACTACCCCACCTCGTGCCTGGCAGAACCAGGACCTGCACTCAGCCCACACTCTGCAAGTCCAAGAGTTACTGAGGCCCTGTCAGAGAAATATGCAGAAAATTAAAAAAAAATTTAGCAATTTTAAAAAGAAAAAAGAAGGGGGGTATCAAACCACCAACAACCCTAAGGCTATGCCAAATGAAATGCTAAACTTTACATATGAAACTCTCTGGTTTCCAATAAACAGGCCTTTAACCAGCTTTTTGCTGTAAGCACACTTTTAAAGTCACACCACGTGGGAAACAGGAGCAGTCACAAATCAAAACCTCTGAACATATAATTGACCTCAGCCCAAACCAGACATGGAGACAGTATTTGGGATGGGAACTGGATGAGCTTTAGGGCTCCTTCCAACCCAAACTGTTCTGTGATGTTAATACATTCAGAACAAGCTCCATTCCACACAGATTTACCAATCATTTCCAGGAGCTCCTGAGCAGGAAGACAATCCCTGTTCAGGTGACTCCATCTGCTTTGCATACATGTTTAAAGAGAACAATCCAATTACTGCACTGCTGCGTGTTAACCAGGGCTGGGTTACAACAAGCCACTCACAGAAAGCGAAACATGTAATAAAAGAAGAATTCCTGACAGCTTTCTGGGAGCCACAGGCATCAGCAGGAGGGGCAGTGCTGACCAGCAAACCCTGAGTAACCTCTTACACTAACTAAGGCCACGACACTAAACTGAATCAAGTGGGGAAGAAACTGGTTTGGTAAGAGAAAGTTTCAAACTAGGCTGTCAAAGAGGGTTCTCTCAGCAGGGACACACAGAACAGTGGCACTTTTGAGAAGATAAATACAGTGCCTATAGGTGACAGGGAATGCTGAGAAAACCTCAGACCTTTGAGGTCACCTGAGACACCCCTTGTGTGCCTCCAAATATTCAGCCTGAAAGACTGCCATCCTTAGCCCATGGTACATCCTAATCCCTTCTGGAATTCCTAAAGGAGCTGTGCATTCAGAAAACACACACACATACATAGTACTGAGGTAGACTGATGGGATCAGAGATACTCTTGGAATTCCTTCCATTCAGAAACAAACACCAAGAGCAGGCCAAGTGTTTCCCCTACACTTCAACAACAAGGTGGGATAGCCTGGTCCCCACAACACTTCAGGTGCTCTTTTAAGAACCTCCCATCCTGTTCAGAGCTGCACCAACAAAGGCAAGCCCATGAATGTTCCAACTTACATCATTGAAAGTCAACTGGACCTCCTTCTTCTCTCCCAGTTTCAGAGAAGATATGGGAAATGTGGATGTGCCAAGAGTCTCGTCCATAACGTAGTTGGCATCCATGAGAGTCACCTAGAAAAGACATCTGGGTGTTCAACTCTACCTCAATGAATCCATTTTCAATTCCATACAGCCTATGCCTAAAGTAAAACAAAAAACACATGGAAAAGGAATGGGCTTAACCCAGGCCAGTCAATGCCCAGTGCCAAGAGGCATGTTCTTTAGAAGAGGCTAAGCTCATGGGCAGTGCAGGTGGCACCTTCCAGGGGTTCAGCTGCTCCAGCTCACCTGGATCATGGACAAAGGGGTCTCAGCTGAGCACCCTTTGGTCAGGGAATCTCCCCACCTTTCTAAGCAGGGTTAAGAATGTCACATTCTACAGAGAAACACACAATCACTTCACATTTCCAGTTAGTAAAGCTTCCCTATGGAGAGCTTTACGTAGTTTTCAGTGTGATAGGTCAAAACCCAAACTTCTCAGTGGAGACAGAATGCACATACCCCAGCCCTGTTTTAGATGGAATCCAAACATCCCAGCCCTGTATGCACAGACCAGGATTTTCAGATAGAACCCACACATCCCAGCCCTGTATTATACAGGCCAAGATTTTTGGATAGAATCAACACATCCCATTCCTGTATGTACAGACCAAGATTTTTAGATAGAATCCAAACATCCCATCCTTGCATGTACAGACCAAGATTTTTGGATAGAACCCACACATCCCAGTCCTGTATGCACAGACCAAGATTTTTGGATAGAACCCACACATCCCATCCTTGTATGTACAGACCAGGATTTTTGGATAGAACCCACCCATCCCATCCTTGTATGTACAGACCAAGATTTTTGGATAGAACCCCCACGTCCCAGCGCTGTATGCACAGACCAAGACTGTTACAGCACTGATTTGGCAGTGTGCAGCATTCCAAACTACACAAAGCTTTTCTCTGCACCCAGCCAGGTCTTCAAGTCTCTTCTCATACTCTCCCTGTCAGAGCACACACCTTCCAGAATGTGCTAACATCCAAAGATGCCTGTGGATACCACGGAACACCATTCCATGCTTTTGCTCTAATCCATGTGGATCTAGGTCTAGCAGTCTTCCAAGTCCTCAAGGAAGATATCCAGGAAGAATTTCAATCACCATTTCCACGGTCTCTATTAAATGAGTTCTTTAGACTCATTTGACCTATGATTTTTTTCCACTTTGTGGAATTATATCTTCTAAAATATCCTATGTTTATGGCTTGGACCTCATCTTTTGGCTAAAACAAAAGGAATCAAGATACAATCACTTGATGTTGCTACCTCTGGCTTCAGCCTCTTCTCACCTACAAAGAATCTTCTTCATCCCGTGCCACAAGCAACTCTTTGAAGGGCTGAACTGGATTTTAGGGCACAACTTATCATTTTAATGGCACCCATGTCCTGTTTCCTTGCAGAACTTTATTCTGCAGTCCCTGGGCATGGTCTCAAAACTTCTCAGTGGGATTTTGAAGAGCTGTTGACACTTCAGAGGGGAGAACTGCACTTGGGACAAAGATGGAGGGATTAAAACAATCCTTGGAGTCACAAGGATTGTGGAGTCTGTGTAAGTTTGGGAATTCACAAAGAGGTTTTGGGTGGGGAGGCAGCTTTACAGACTGGAATTCTGACACTGCACTCCATGCAGAATCCAAAGGCTCTTGCCTACACACCAGCAGGTCCACAATTAACCATTATTATGGCATCGTTGCTGGCCATTTTCATGGAATTCTATCACACGTGTCTCAGAAACCAGCAACAGCCTTCAGTTACTGTGAAGGTACATTTCACATTTCTACTTATAATCAACCTTGCTGTGTTTGGGGCTTCCAAAATTTCAACTTTTCCAAACCTTTGAGCCAAATTCTGTACTCAACAAATTCAAACACTACTAGGGAACTCAAGGAACTTTATTTTAATTCGTATTTTTTATTCCTCAGTTTACCATTTCACTCATCTTCTGAGGACCTTGAGAGCTGCTATAGTCCACATTGTTATTTAGCCAATGGCAGCTCCTGCAGATCCTCCAAAAAAGCACAGGATCCACAAACAGATGGGCCAAACTCTGCCCCAGAGATTCTGCCAGAATCCACAAGAGCAAAACTGAAACAATTTTAGTTCTCATACTGCAACAAAGGCAGAAGAACACAAGTTCTTTCTTCCTCACTGGCTTTTCCACAGAGAAGCCAGAATCACTCCACTCCTTTCTAATCCCTGCTGCCTGTTTGCCTGACCTGTTCTTACAAGAGACTTCCAAGCTTTCTCAAGTTTCACGTGGCCAATTTGCACCTCTACAACCAAAATCTCTGGTCAGAACCACCTCAGTGGTACCTGCCCAGCTGGTGGCAGCTGTTTTGGGTGATCTGCCTCCTGCAGAGCCGTGCTGGAGCCACTGTGAATTCCCTGATATTGCTGTCCCCATGCAACGTGCATGGGATAGTTCTTGACGCCCCACTGAGCTGGTCATGGGATTGTAGGGCCTCTCCATAGAACACAGAGAGCTTGTAGGAGGCACAGTGCCATTTTAGACCCAAGAGATGATGGTCACAAGCCCAAAGAGAGCCTTCATAGGCTCTTCTACAGCCTCTGTCCAACCTGGCCCCTTTAAACTGAACTCCAGGAGCTCAGCTCAAAACACTGCACATGTCAGCGCCATCCCCTACGAAGAACAGAGCCAGCAAAGGACCAGAGAGAACCTCAAATGCCCATGTATAAAATACTTACATGTAACACTCATCCTTTGTACATAGCTTGGAAAGGTTGAACATGGACTAAGCAGTGGCTTAGCCAACACACCTGCACAAGGAGTGGCCCCCAGGACAGCACTGGATGGGCTCCCAGCCCCTGGCTCCAGGCATGGAGGAGACAGCAGAACCAGGCTTTTGCTTTCTGTCTCCTCAGGTTGAAGCCAAGGATGGGCAGAGACTTGACTTTGGCTCCTCCTGCTCCCTGTCTGCAACAGCTGAATCAATGTAGGAAGCAGGGAGTAGATACTTGATGGCTGGTGTGAGGAACAATAAGAACTGTCCCTCAGGAGCAGCCCAAGAGGTGACTCACAGGCATGTCTTACAACAACTCCCAAGGCTGCTCCTTGAATAGCTCCATTTGTACAGCAGCTCTTGCTTGGCACAATGGCTAAGACAAACAGGTGTGATCTGGAGACCAGAGATGCCACACATGCACAAGATGCTGCTGGTTTTACCCTTCCAGGCACTGTTCCCTTCCACCTTCACAGCCTCAGCTCAGCCTTGGGATTTACCTCCAGAACATTCTCTAGGTTGGGGTCCAAAATGAACTCAAAGGTCTCGTCCCACACGGGGTTCACGTTGTTGTTGAAATGTTTCGTTCTCTTCCTGCAGTCAGGGGCGGTCGGGATCAACAGCTCCACGTAGGGATCTGGAGTGTCAACTACAGAGCAAAACACATGCCCAGGTCAGGGAAAACTCGAGGTTGGGTGGTAATAGCTGTTGATACAATCATGGAAAAGCACCAGGATCATCTCCTGGTGTAGGACAGGGAAATGTGCAGCTGTGTAAGTTACATGAATACAGTGACAGGAATGATATAATGATATCAACAATCTCCCAAAGAGCAGCACACATTAAGAGGGGAGGAGCAAAGCCTTGAGCAAACAGAATGGCACTGGGACTGAGTCAAGTTTGGTGGGAATATATAAATGTCTGCAAGCAGTGGGAAAGGTTTTTAAAAGCTCTTCCTCAGACTCCAGCCTTTAATTTCTTTGGCTTGTGTCACACGGTTAAGTATTCCACAAAACAATGAAAACAAGCAGTTTGATCCAGAGTTCTGGATCCTCTTTCACCTTTGCTGGTTTGGGAATGATGGAGGCAGTCAGTGAGTCCACTGAACTGCTACAGACAGCGTGAGCACAGCTGGCCAGATGTGAAAGCACCACAGCTTTGGGGAGCTCCCCACAGCCCCAAGAGCTTGTGTACAGGGGTGTTTGGAGGGCAGCTTTGCAGAACACCGACTGGAAACACGGATATGGGAACCATAGCTGAGCAGAGCTATCAGAGATAGAACCCATGGGATGTGCCTAATAATAGTCACTCCTGGGAGCAAGGAATGAGTTCCTGGCAGTCCTAAAAAACCACTGTCCAACAAGTTAAAGCATGTAGATATTTTCCTGTTTCACAAGGGGTTTTTTTTCTGTAGAATTGGGCCAAGGCTCATGCAGTCCTTTACGGCAGATTTCCCTAAAACACTGCTCTGATTTCAAATCAAATCAACTGTCTTTTGGGGGAAAAAAATCCTGACCAAACAACCAGAAAAAGAGGTTTTGAAACCACTCAGGGGATTTGGAATGTGTACCCAAGCAAATTCTATTCCATTTTATTCTAATTCAATTCCTAAGGAGTTTTCCACTGTGCTCCATACCCGTGGGGCTCAGGCAATTGCTCGTGGCCACACTGCTCTTCACAGCTGGGGACCAGTGTGGGAAGGCTTTAAACAGCAATCCTTGCCAGCCCCTAAGGATTTATGGCTGATCTGGTCTCCAGTTAATGCCAGGGGAACAGGGGTATCAACCCCCAGGCATCCCTCCCTGGCAGGGCTTACAACCTGCCAACTTCTACATCACCTCTTTCCAATTACTGCGCAAAGTTGTGACAGAAAGAAGGGAATCAAAGCCCCCTGAAACTACACATGTGGACACGGGGCATTACTTTGGCAATAAACAGTCTTGCTCTGCCAAGAGGCTGAACTTGCCTACAAAAACTTGTTTGTTAACCAAAATCCCAGTGCTGAATGGAGTTCTGGCCAAAACCTCAATGCCTCCCTCTCCATTTGGTTTTCATGTGATTATCTGATCAGCCTCATGTTAAAAAACCCTAATTTTTTCTTAGAAACACAAAAAAAGCAAATGGTTTCCTCTCCATATTCAAAGCCCCCAAGCACATGGAAACCACGGACTTCTGGCATACAGATGCCATTAATAACTTCCTACCAGGCTAAACCTGAGGCACTGAACAACTGACCTGAAAAAATCAGTCTTGGTAGCCCAGCATTGCCAAGCCACTCCCTCAGCCCCATGCCTTTATCAGCTTGCAACCCAAGGCAAAGATTTTATCGGCTGCCCTTTCATGCTTGAAAGTTTATTTTGAGCTATTTTCAGTCAAGAAAATGAAAATCTATCCTTTTGCAACTTCCTTCTTCAGAAGAAGAGAAATTACACTGGAAGACCGCATGCTGTGATTAAGACATTGCTATAAGCTATGCTAGACTAACCAAAATGTTAATCCTTATTATTGGATGGGGACCAAAAAGTGGTTACCAGCAACCTGGCAAGGAACACAGAAGTGTTCATTTAATGTATTTCAAAACATTAAAGTTATCAGTCAGTCTGTACCCATTTGCATGGATGTTTTTATCCCTGCTTGTGCTTTTGCTAATTGATTTGCCAAGTGATGTTAAAAAAACCTCATCTGAAAATGTAAATAAAACCAGCTTGATCACTGCTGTTATCACAGAATCCCAGAATAGTTTGGGTGGGAAGGGACCTCAAAGCCCACCCAGTGCCTCCCCCTGCCATGGGCAGGGACACCTCCCACCAGCCCAGGGTGCTCCAAGCCCCATCCAACCTGGCCTTGGACACTTC
>JAWWEW010000006.1:24975184-24997429 GCA_035583185.1 Anabacerthia variegaticeps | reverse complement strand
CAACCTGGCCTTGGACACTTCCAGGGATCCAGGGGCAGCCCCAGCTTCTCTGGGCACCCTGTGCCAGGGCCTGCCCATCCTCCCACGGAACAATTCCTTCCCAATATCCCATCTAGCCCTGCCCTCTGGCAGTGGGAAGCCATTCCCCTTGTCCTGTGCCTCCATGCCTTGTCCCTAGTCCCTCTACATCTCTCTTCCAGTCCCCAGATACTGGAACGCTGTTGTCTATATTTTGATTTTCAAAAGAAGCGTCTTTATGGTTTATAGGTCAAAAGCTGATCTTTTGCGAGTTTAATCAGGACAAGAGAATTATCTATATCTGAGAATTATCTATATCTGAACTTGTTGATCTCGAAGGTCTTTTCCAACCTTAGCAACTCTGTGTAGAGACAACCCTGCCAGGGAACTGCTCTTTTGTTCCAGCTCCAGTACTGGAGACAGAACTAAGACAGAAAGCAGAACTAAGACTTAAAAAGAAAAGAACTAAGACTTAAAAGCAGCAAGGTGTAAGAATCTGTACTTGTTCCTCAGGACAGCCTAAGGGACACAAGGGTCCTGCACACTCAGCTCTGCTCCAAGCTCATCCTCACACCATTCCTCTGGCACAGCATCCCAGTGCTGGAGCACAGGGAACCCTTGGGAGGTTCTCAAATGGCCACCAGGCAGCAACTCTCTGGAATGATTCCACATCCCTCTTTTCCCAGCCCTCTTTGGCTCTTTACAGCAGGTGCCTCCACATGTGTGCACAGCTGGAATGTCCCGGTGCTCCTGGAGAGCTGAGCAGGTACCAGCCTGGGGACAGCTGGACCACAAGGACCAGGATCCAGGGGGAATGCTCAGGAATAAATCAGCCTGAAGGAGCAATTCAGGATGTACACGCTGAAATAGAAACCTCAGAGCTCCAGCAGTGATGCCACCGAGGGCCCTGCAATCAGCAGCTGAGAGCTGTGTGGGCTCTAAAGGGAATTAACAAAATGTTGTAATAATGCCAATTTACACAGACATCCAGCAACCATCAAAACTGCTGTTTTCAAACACACCGGCTTAGGGAACGGCTGAGAGGTAGAAAGTAAGGATTCAGTGACTCTTCCTCATTTATCTCCTGGTTAAGTAATTGCTACAGGATTCTCTCCTTAAATTACATTATGAATCATGAAGGGAAACACACAATGGACAGCAATCAGGGTCAAACATTCTCACATTAAAAAATGAGTAATGGTTTTAACAATCTATTAAAAAACCTGTAAAATTTTCTACAGTGACAGGAAACCATTTGATCTTATGCTATTAATTTGATGAGATGACTGTCAGCAGGCCCTTGCATTGTAATTAATATTTCAGATATATAATTTATGTTTCAGTCATTTCAATTATTTCAACAGTGTAATAAACATCAAGAAACTATAGAAAGCCTGTTTAAATATAAAATACCAGGGATGAAGCCACTACCATCACACATTAAAATGTATCACATTTCTCCATCAAAAGCCAAAAGAAATGCAAAGTTCTTGAAGCAGCCCAAAATCTGTTTCGCTGCAAAAACTCCTCACCATAAGGATTTGACTCTTCTTCCACATGAGCACATCAGAAACACTTGTGATTGGAATGGGTATCAAATCAAACTACACTCATTTTAATTTCAGTTAATATATGCCCCACAATAACCAGACTCTTTGGGCCTATGATCCCCACATACCATCTTTATGCAATTATGGGAATATTCCAGCAAGTCCATGGCAGAACTTCCTTAAAGAACTATGTTAGTTTGCTTGATTGCAATATTTTGCCTTCTGGTTAACCATTAATATGGTTAATATATGGCAATATATTGTACATTGGTATGTATTATCACATATATACCAGTTACCATATACATATTATATATATATATACATATACCAATACAATATACCAATTACATGTAACATTATATATGTCTATTGATATATATAAAACATAATAACCACTAATTTCTCCACCATTAAGTGCAATCCCATTCATCAAACATTACCAGGTCCTCTCAAATTACCATCTTTGCCTATTTGCCACCTTTTTTTTGGCTTCCTGCACTCCAGGACAACCTGTTTAGCACAAACCCACCCTGCAGCTGAGCAGCCTCACTGAGGCCAAGCTAAAAATGGGAATTGCTGGATGACCACCCCCTCCTCCAAGGGGGAAGAAGCTCAATAACACCTGAATTTCTCTTCCAACAGTGAATTTGGCAGGGCTCTCTGGACAGTATGGATATTCCAAGCAGTGGCTTGAAAATCTCTCTGCTACAGTCAGGTGAAAACGGCATGAATTTTAAAATCATGGGTTGAATGTGACTTTCCAGTTTGAAAAAAGGGAATTCCTACCAATCATTATCAAATACCCACAATGAAGATTTTCCAAAACCATATTAACAAATACACGAGTTATTAGATTTGGCTTACCCTTGTTCTGCTCCACCTCAGGGAAAGGAGAGACTAAGAAGGGCCTAAAAAAGATGTCTCTGGTGTTCAGGAGAACAAAGGCACCAGTAATTGATTAACTAATTCAGTACCAGATGGGAAAGAAGGGATGGAAAAAGGCAGAGCCCACACACAGCAGGACCCCATTCTTATGGAGCAGGGACTTGAGAGGCGCCAGCCACATCCACAGCCTAGCAGGGACAGAGATGTCAGGAGATGTGCCAGCTCCATCCAGGAGCACACAGAGAGAGAGCCAGGGAGGGGATGGGTTACTGGCTGCCTGTGTTTCAGGTGTTCCAGGGAATGCCAAGCTGTTGGCTTTTGGGATTTTGCAAAGGGGATGATGCAGAGTGAGGTTTCACGAGCGGAAGGTGACTCCAAGTGAAGTGAGGCAGCTCCAAAGCAGCAGCCACGCGATGAGAAACCCTGGGATTAGGTAATACATTCATTACAAATTATTAGTGCCTTTTATTCCAGTGCTTTTCATCTCCAGCATCACTGCAGTGAAGGGAAGAGCTGAACTCCCAGCAGGGGCACAGCACCACCGCCCAGTCTGCTGCTGTGGGGCATCACTGGTCCCACCAAACAAGTCAGCTGAACCCGCACAAGTCCAAGCAGACTTGCAGAAGGGCCCAGATCATGTAATATTCCCTTCTCTAGCCTAGTTGTGCAGTTCCCTTTGCACACACACAGTGAAAAGTGACTGAGACTTTAAGCTTGCAACAGCCCAGAGAAAAATAACATTTTTCTAGTGGCGTGCCAGAATCTAAGGGGTTTGGGGTCTTTTAATTGATCTAAATGCCTAGTTCTCAGTGGGAAAGCTGTGAAACATCTCACTCCACCACCAAAGACACAAGCAGGAGAGAAGGCAGCCTGGCTCAGCTCCAGCTGTGGGTCCACAGCAATGCCAGACCTGGACAGGGGGAATTTGGTCTACAGTAAGTTTAGGCATATCCTCACATTCCTGCTAAATTACTCCAAACCCACAATATGACTTCTAGTGCAGATCTGTGTTAGCTGATGGAGTATAGATTATCCCTAGCCTGGCACAAAGTCTGCTAACACAAATTTACACTGGCAACGTTCTCTGAACCCACAGAACAAGTTTACACTGGATCTGTGTTTGCTATCACGAGGTTTTGGGGCTCTACCAGCTGCCCTAGAGCTTCACTTACCACAGTGCTGAAATGCAGCCTCAGGGCCTTTGAGGGAGAAGAGGCTCTTCCCTGGACTTTTAATTCCCACAGTTATCAGGAATGTTTTCAAAGCCTGGAGCTGTCCTGACTGGAGCAGAAGCGGAGCTAAGCACAGGCTCAGGCTGCTGCAAGAACATCACATCTCTGTAACACCATCATCGTGGCCACTGCAAGAAGCTCCCAGCTGAAGTGACCCCTGGGGCTGTTCCTGCCCCAGCCCCCTGCTCCGTGAGGATAACACAGGGCTCAGGAATGGACTGGGAAGCACTTAATTGGTACTGCATTACACACACCAGTGCTAACACCAAGGGAAAGGAATGGTTGTGCAGCTCAGTTCACTGTCCAACCAAGCCTGGCACAGCCCAGCACTGAGCACACATTCCCTGCATTTCAACCATCCTGTAACACTGTTGGCTGGACACTGATAAAGCCCGTCCCTAAAAACTGTGCTCTACCAAAGGGTTCCCTCCTTGGTGACAAACAGGAGGAAGGTTGTTGAATTTTTCTCTCCCTTTCAGGACACGTTCAGTCAGAAATACAGAAATGAATTACTTGTAAGAACTTTTCCTTGGTACGACTAACGTGGGGGATGGTTGAAATTCTGCACAATGCAAGGCAGTAACCAGAGGAGGGAATCACAGAATGGGTAAGGTTGGAAAAGACCCCTAAGATCAAGTCCAACACTTAACACAGAACCACCACCACGTTCCCCACTGAGCCACGTCCTCCAGTGCCACATCCACATGTTCTTTGAATGCTTCCAGCGATGGGCACTCCACCACCTCCCTGGGCAGCCCCTTCCAGTGCTTGACAACCCCCTCCATGACAAGATTTTTCCCAATGTCCAAACCAAACCTCCCCTGTCCCACCTGAGGCCGTTCCTTCTCCTCCTGTCCCTGTTCCCTGGGAGCAGAGCCCGAACCCTCCAGTTCCCCCTCCTGTCAGGGAGTTGCAGAGCCAGAAGGTCCCCCCTGAGCCACCTTTTCTGCAGGCTGAGCCCCACCCAGCCGCTCCTGCTGCTCCAGTCCCTTCCCAGCTCCATTCCCTTCCCTGGACATGCTCCAGCCCCATCATGTCTCTCTTTTCTGAGGGACTCGACTCTGAACCCAATTCAGATGCTTCAGATCACATTTTTAAAACCCAATTTTCAAAACAAAGTAAAAGCCTTTTTTTTTAATATAGCACATAGCAACCTGCAGAACTCCTTACCAAAGGAGCTGTGGGAGAGAAGACTCATGTGGATTGAAGGGAAACCAGTGAAGTTTCTGCAAGAGAACCTCATGAGAACTAATTACACCAGAGGCACATCCAGCTCAGGCAGCTGAGGGGCTGCAGAGGGTCAGAGGAAAGTGTCACATGCTTACCCTGTCTGTATTTTTCTTTTGTATCTCACTACCTCTGATGTTCTTCCCAATTCTCCCTTAGGATCAGGCATTAGCCCAACCCTAACACAACTTCAAAGCATTCCTAGGAAGGAGGATGGGAAGGGAAAGAACAGAAATCAGGAAGAAGTCAAGTTATTACAGAGGATAAATGGCATGAAATAAGGAAGACTAAATGGAGGGAGCAAAGGCTCCAGCTGGAGAACCAGTGCTGTCCACAGCTCCTGGAGGAGAGCCCCAGCACGGAGCTCTGCCTCGAGAGAGGACAGCACGTGAAACAGGAGCACTTCCCTGCCACCAGCAGGCTCCTTCCTCCTGGGGCTGCAGCAGCTCCCAGCCTGGCAAGGGCCTGGAGCAGAGGGGCAAGGAGGTTCTCCAAGCAGCGAGCAGGAAGATGGAGCCAGCACGACTGCTGGATGCTCTCAGCACAGCGTAAGAGAGCCATGGCAGAGCTCTCCTCTGGGATGGGAGCGAGTTCTCACCAACCTTCCACAGAAACAGCGTCTGCCACGGGAACCACAAGGCAGGTACTCACACACACAACCTGGTTCTCATCAGAAAGCTATTTCTGCAACTGGAAAGAGCAGCCATTTCCTGATGAGCTTCCCTGTGGAACCAGTTGTTTCCAACACGACTGGGCAGTGGCTGACCCTACAGCAGGGGAGGAATCCTGGGCTCTGGAAGGACACAAATCTGGCACTGAGCTGCCTCAGTGACCTGAGATCTGCAGTAGACACCTCTTGAGCAGTTGTTAACTGCATTGGTCATTTCTTAGGATCCACATCTTCTCTGGATACTCATGTGAGCCCCAG
Source organism: Anabacerthia variegaticeps (assembly GCA_035583185.1). Classification (NCBI taxonomy): domain Eukaryota; kingdom Metazoa; phylum Chordata; class Aves; order Passeriformes; family Furnariidae; genus Anabacerthia; species Anabacerthia variegaticeps. The sequence goes on along the minus strand of JAWWEW010000006.1, from coordinate 24,991,586 downwards.
CCCTGGCTCCGGCCCTGTGGTCAGGGATGGAGCACAGAGATGTGGGACACACCTGGGGGTCGGGGCAGTCAAACCCCACGGTGCAGTGCACCTGCAGCTTGGAGCATGTGGAGCATTGGCCAACTCTGACCTACTTTTTCCAGGCTGTTAGGCTGGAAAAGGGGAGGAGTTTGGCTTGTTTTCCTCCTGAATCTCCCTTGCAAAAATCATGACCTCCTCCAGGGCCTTGCAGGAAGAGCTTTATCTGATGACACTTCAACAGGTAAGTGTAGTGCAGCTAAGCCAGGGGGCAGGACCAGCCAGCTGTGCTCTCGGGAACAGCTGGATTAGCCTTGACCAAGCTGCTGTAACACCAACTCAAATACCAGCAGGCTCTAATACCTCCAAGTCCTCCCTTTCAGAGAGGCCAGGCTTAAAACCATGCACACACCTGCCTGGACTGCTGTCACTCAGGTTTAACTGGGCAGGGTTCAGCACCAGGAGCTCTGGCTGCTGGAGAACAGCCCCAGGGCACGGGGCTGGGAGGGAGGACAGAGACTGACACCCCCCTGGCCATCCCCTCCTGGCTGCAGAAGCAGACCCCAGCGCCAGGGCCAGGCAGGTGAAGGAGGCTCCCATCCCACGCAGGGAATGCCACAGCTCCTCAGTTTCCTTTGGAGAAGCAGGAGGCAGTGAGGAAGGACATCTCTTTGGCTTGCAGGGGATGTCCACAGCTGACCGTGCCAGGAGCTGCTTCCCAGCTCCATCTTGGCACGTGTTGCAACCAGGGTTGAGCTCTGGGGACTGGAATGCTCCCAACACTTTAACTTGTTTATCTGAGCAGCCTAACTGCAATGGAAATGCATCTTTAGTTCCAACAGAGAGGACAGGAACTGGGAGAGAAGCAGTGGCAGAAATAACTAAACTTTCAACTTTTTGAAGAAAAGATTTTTTTCCCCTGTCATTAAAATGGCCCAGAATTACAACTGTTCATTATCAGAGCATCAGAAGTAGATGAAGCAAGTAAAAGCTACAAATTCAAAACAGGATTAAGCAAGATTAGTGATCATTAAGAGCAGAGTCATAAAACTGGTTCCCTCTGCAGATGCTTCCACCTGTTTTGAAAGCCATTACACTTACATAGATTTTTAAAGATACAAGACAAATTTTACAATGCTTCCTTTGACCCAGTTTTCCATCAAGCTCCCTGAAAACCCAGAAGAGGAGAGATGTCATGGAAAAAAGATCTGGTTTCCAAGCATTTCTCTTCCACAATACTGCAGTTTGGGATTCTGATCATTTTTCTACAAGTTCTTGTACTGTCACAGAACCAAGGAAGGGCTTGGACGCATCTGAGCAGACTCAAAACTAAACATCTGCTATATGGAAACTCACAGGACCAGAGGCAAGGCCTTTTCCAAGAGCTCCAGGCAGAGAAGTGGTTTTTCAAGGTAGGAAACCAGCAGAAAGCTAAGCCAGTGAGATAATTCAATCGTCACCAATGCCATGGAGATTTTGTGGCATTTCATCTGGTAATAGGTTTATGTGACAGGTTTTGGGGAGTAGGGGCATTGAATCCCAGACTGGTTTGGGTTGGGAAGGACCTTAAATCCATCCAGTGCCACCCCCTGCCATGGGCAGGGACACCTTCCACCAGCCCAGGTGGCTCCAAGCCCAGTCCAACCTGGCCTTGGACACTTCCAGGGATCCAGGGGCAGCCACAGCTTCTCTGCCCAACCTGTGCCAGGGCCTGCCCATCCTCCCAGGGAAGGATTCTTTCCTAAGCAATTTTCTTGTCTCCTTTCACGTTGATCTGTTTTTCTGCCAATGCAGCAGGGCCAGCTGGCTCACCCCCATCACCTGTGCCTGACAGGGGGTACAAGGGATGCAGCAGGAACACCAGAAGGAAGGAAAGGTGTAGGGGGGGAGGTGGGTTTAGTTGTATTTCTAACTATCCCACTCTACAACAGTTAGTTGGCAACAAATTGCAGTAATTTCCTCAAACTGAGTCTGTTTTGCCCATGTCAGTAATAGATGAATGATCTTCCCTGTCCTCATCCTGACCTGAGAGATGGAGGGGGAGTGATGGAGAGGCCAGCCAAGGTGAACCCACCACCCATCCCACAAATCTCCCAGCCTGTAAAAGGTGCAGCCAGAAGAGCTGAGCACAGTGAACAGAGCAGTCACTAAACGAGAACCTGAACCTTTGTAAAGCTGCAGCTGCATGGCCTGGGTAGTGAAGGGACAATATCTTAGAGTCACCCTGACAGGGACACCAAAAACTGAAACCAGTGAAATCAGTAAAGAAGATACTTCTGTATTAAGGCAACAGCAAATGGGAAGATCCCTGAAATAAGAAGGGACTCGAAAGAACTGCTGGAAAAGAGGGGGTTCTGCTCTCAAACCTCTTTTGCCCTCCTCCCAACCCTGCTGGGTCACGAGTTCTTACAGTAAATCCCATTTATCATCCCCACACATGCATTCACAGAATGCCAAACTGCTCTAAGTACACTAACTTCCTTCACATATGAAAAGCATCTGCGTGGAAAATTTCTATGATGCAATTATTGCCATTTTTGTTTATTTTGATGTGCTCTATCAGTGAGCAACAACAGCAGCTGCTGGAGCTCAGCTGCTCGGATCCTGGGATGACCAAGATCCACATTTGGTTGTTTGTCTTTGTCAGATCACTCTTCAAAAATGTTAAACTCACAGACACAGTGGGAAGTCACAGCCAGAGAGAGAGGCTGTCTCAGCTTCAGTTTTGTGTTGTTCCAGCCACCCAGATCAGCCAAGGCACTAAAAATAAGTCCTGGATCAGCAGAGTTGCCTGCATGAACTGTTCACACAGGGACTTGCCTGTGGAAGTGTAGTGGGCACTTATGACCTGGGTTTAGGGATGACACAACCATTTACACTCCCTATTAATGAAGGGCTCAATAAATCTTGAAAAACTGGCTTTACAATACTGCCTGGGCTTGAGGAGACAGAGAAGGTCCATCCACAGAGCGAGACACCACACACCACGCCTGCCAGCTAAAACTCCTTGAGCAGAGGTAGAGTTCAGAGCCTTGAGATGAAAAATGCCACACAAAGCACTTCAGCATATTCAGTAAACATCGATTTACCCAGATCTTTCAGGGCAAGTCTTGGAAAAACTGATATGGAAAAAAGAACAGCAAAACATTCTATAAAATCCCTCATGTTCCCCCAGGGCCCCATCACCTCCACAGTGGAAAATTAACTCTCTTGCCACCCTATCTACACAACCTGGAGCAACAACACCAGGAAAAATGAGGAGCAATCCACCAGAAGAGCCAACAGCTTGATGGTGCCCAATGGGAGAGTGTCCATAAAGGGTATTCAGGTACCCACCCCAACCAAGAGGGTCATGTGGTCTCTCACAGCCACCCTTCCTGGTAGTGATTCCTCTCCTTGAGATAAGAAACCCAATATAACAGTTCATAAATTCCTTCAACAAGTTCCAGTTTTGGCAAATCAAATTAAAAAGATAAATAAGTATCTATGTGCTGGCACAATCAGTTGTAAAGACCCTTCAAGCATCTTTCCTCAACAATGAACACGATTTGATCAGACACAGCTCCCAGGCTCCAACACACCAAGCATTGTATATGCACAGGAAATAAAAACACGTTTCATTTTCCCAAAATAAAAACAGCCACAAGGATCTGTTTCTCTCGCTTTGGGGGGTTGGCCAGGACTCCAAGAAGCAGCCCCAGGAATTTGGAAGCTCCTTTGGAGATGCCCCAGACCGTGGGTGCCCCGGGCTACAGAGCTCAGGGAGCTGCCTCAGACAGGAAACCAGGCGAGTTTCAGTGGCCCTTAGTTCTGACAGGTTTTATCAGAATAAAACTTTCTTCCTGAGTAGTTTCTTGCTTTTGATGATTTGCTAAGATAAGAGGGGCTTTTTTTAGAAAAAAAAGGCATAATTACATTGATGGATAGCCTTTGGAAATTATTCTTTAGGACCATACTTGCTCTGGTGGACAAAAATGCCATCTGGCTCTCTTCACCCTTTCCCTACTCCCTTTCATACCATGCCATGGGGTCCTCACTTCAAGCTCCTTTTTTCTCTCCCCATGTCTCCCACCCTGTCTCACAGAAGAGAACTCTGAGAACCTGTGTCTTTCCATTTAACCCATCTTCCTACACACACAAACCTGTGGGCTCCTTGGTCCACTCTTCCAGCACTTTTCTCGAGGTCTTTTTATATAAAGACTATATAAACATATAAATACACCCCTCACTGCATCTTCTCTGGGTGCCCTGTCCCTTACCCTGCAGGAGATGTTAAACACATTCCCAATTCCCTCTTTTCCCCTTTGCCAGGGCTCCCCCTCTCTCCCCTGACACTTGGGGCTCTTCCAAGCATTCCTCCCCCAAGTTTAGAATCATCGGTAGACCTGAATTAGGAAACCCCACTGTTATCCCACTGAAGCAAAGCCAAGTGCCGGAGAAGCTGCCGTAGTTTGACCCAAAAGCAATTTCCAGGAATTGGGAAACACTTCCATGTCCAAGGAGCCTGCTGGGAGAGCAGGAGCTGGGCACCCTCCCAGCCCCAGCCTTGGGCTATGCCAGGCTCTGCAGGGAAAGGGAGATGAGCTGGCAGCAGAGCAGTCAGAGCCAAGGAAGTGGGAATATTCTTGCTGTACATTCAGCCAATATTCTCTCCCTCTTTCCCCCTTAAGAGCAGAGAAGACTTTACACAAGTTTTCTTCCTGGTGGTTTCCTGTTCAGCTACACAGCCCAGCAGCCTCACAGAAAGGGGAAGAAGTGCTGGTGTCATGTATCTCCCCACCACAAGATCTGCTGACCCATTCCGGGCTCGTTTTTTTAAATGGTTTTTATTTTTTTCCTCTCCTTACTGCACTGACTCAGCAGAGCTCTGGGCTCCCTTCTTTTCATGTGTTCCCAGCACCAAACCACAGCCCTTTGAGGCAGCAGCAATTGCCAGTCCCACTGGGCTCACCCAGGGCTTCCAACTGAGCCAAAAAGCTAATTGTAGGGGTTGCTTGTTTGGAGGCGAATTGTTTACAACTCCCTCGGCTTTGCTGGATCAATGGAAAGAAGGAGCGGCAAATCTGCTGTCTGAGTGAGAGAGAGTGAGCAATGACATGGGGACACTGCCCTGGCTTTAACAAGACAGACAAAAAACCACCACCAACCCAGTGACAATGATTTAATGCACGACAAGCTCGATGTGTCATCACCTCCCCCTGCCTACGGCAACAGGCTCATGGAAGAAAGAGGCAAAATACAAAGAGAAATACTCACGCATGTCACCAATGGCTCCCTTGGTGACATTTGTGGCTTTCTTTACTGTCACAGTGAATACGTGTGAGTACTGGTGTTCCACCTGCAAGTCAGAGAGTTAGAGGTGATTAAGCTCCAGAACAAAACAAACAAACATCTACCAAAACAGGTTTCATTTTGTCCAAAAACAGAGAGAGAGAAATCACCCAGTCAAAACGTAAGGGAAACTCATACTGGGTAGAGCATCCTACAGCTGAACTGCGCCCTGGAGCTTTACTGGGAGGTCAGACCTTGCACTGGGGCTGCTGGATTTTCCTGCAGCCACACCTACTAATCTCAATGAATAACACTCCTCCTCTCTACACAACCTGCTCCAAGGCATTTAGTCAGTCAGGGACAACTGGGTATGGGAAGGAAAAAATAAAAAGGGGCTATTTTACAGCTTGTCTGTGTAATTGCCTTCCCCTGGTGAAAAGAACAGGAGGAATTATTTCCAATAATATATAATAGAGAATGAGTTCTGGAGCAGATAAATGCATACTGCACACACAAGGGATAGAGTTAGTGATGCATGGAGCACACCTTTTAGCACCCATCAACATCCAAAGAGAAAGCACCCTTGAGACAATGTAAGGAAGGTGAAGAGCAAGCTGTTAAAACATTGACCAGCAAACGTCATGCAGTTTCTGGAGGTTCCTGCTTCCTGCAATGCCCAAGCACACAGCAGGAGCTGTCTAAGAGCAGCTCTCTCCTGAACAAACCCGGGAAGTAGGAAAAGATGTGAAGTTAAGAAACAAAACCAAACCTTAATAAAAAGAGGTCACCAAGTCACAATTACTGTTGCTTTATCTACACAGCCACAGGTTTGGCCAGCTGTGAGAACGACCAATGCACACAGCAGGGCAGGCAACACTGGCTTCACAGGGACACAGCACTGACTGTGGTAAACTGGACGTGCCAAAGGCAGGACAAGCTCTCACACAATTGCCTCTCAGCCCTTACACTGCTATCTTAGAAGCCTGTCCTAGGACACTGGAGCTGTCTGGCTGCCCACAGAGCCCACACACTGACTCACACCCTGCTACAACACACCTCAGGGCTGCATTTCCAACACTGAAACAGGCATATTTTCTATCTTTTCCTAACCATCCATTAACTTGGTGAAAGTCATTAAAATAAACATGGCATTATCAGTCACTGGGACCAAAACAACTAGCTGAGTATCAAAGGTCTTGCGACATATTCCAACCAGATGGAAAAGAGGGAAGTCCCAGAACCGGGAAATTCACTGATATGTGTTTGAAGTCATAGACAATACCCTTGGTATGGGCCATGCTTATTCAGGCTGTGCCTGGTGCTTTCTTGCTATGTCCTCATCTGGACTTTTTTTTTTTTATTTTTTTTTCAAACTGGTTGTTCCAGCCAAGCCTCATTATTTCACATCTACAACTCACCCACAGAGTCTAGAACCAAACTGGACCCCTTAAATACAAATTAAAAATTAGTATTTTATAGTGTACATATAATTTCCTAAAAAAAAAAAGAAAAAAGCCAAATCCAATCTTCTAAAGGCATCAAAAGTGACCTGGGAGTGCTTAAGTAACAGCTGAGCCAGGATACATCAAAGAGCAACCCAAACAATCCCAACACAAATTCCCCCCCAAGCCCGAGGTCTGTGAAGGCACAGCCACGTTCCCATGGCAGAGCATCCAGGAGAACCTGCCCACAGGGACACCAAGGGATGACTTCACTGCAGCCACTGCAGGCTGCAGCTTTCCCTGGCTGTGATCCCCTAGCACATCTCAGCCCCAGCATTCCCAGCCTGCCAGCTGCACCAAGGCCCGTCAGCAGGCAGGGGCACACCTGGCAGTGCCAGCTGTGACCTTCCAATGGTGCACTGAAACCATCATTGCTCAGAGAGTGGTTCCCCAGCCACAGTGAGGGTGGCATGCAGGGCCTGCCCGATGCTGCCCGCAGGGCTCTCGGCTCACCTGGAAAGCCCCAAACCCTCCAGAAAGGGTTGAGATGTGGGGACTCAGAGCTGCTCAGAACCAACACCTATTTAACAGCCTGCCAACAACCAATTTAACAACCTATTTCACAGAACCAACAACCTGGTTAACAGCTGGCACGAAGGCATACCCAGGATCTCATGACACCCATCACCTTCTGCACTGCAAGAGTGCACATCCAAGAGTGGATGGATGGATGGATGGATGGATGGATAGATGGATGGATGGATGGATGTGACTACTCCATGAATAAATCCCCACCTCTGCCACAGGGCAAAAAAAAAGTCCAGTTTTCCATCGCAGTGGGGGACCCAGGGATCTTAGTGGCTATCTGGGAGGGGCTGGTACTGTGTGAACACAGTTATGTGAAGTCACCCCAGCTCTCTGTCATTCACCCTGCTCCAAGAATTTTTACAAGCCATGAATCTCCCAAAACCAACAGCTCTCACTGTCCCCTGTTTCCAGTTGGCAGCTTGAAAATGCTCAAAGCTGCTTTATCAGAGTCTGCCACCTTCACACACTTGTCACACTGATGAAGTGCTGGTTTCCCAACGTGGCCCTGGCCTCAGTTTGGTCACACACACTGATGTATTTCCTCTGTCACACACAACCTTGTAATTAAAAGAAACAGCCCAAAGTACAAACACACCACCCTTCTCCTTTTTCTCAGCTCTTAGGAAAGAGCTTGTCCTCACTGGAGACCACAAACCAGAGATCATGGAGCATTTAGCAACGAAGAGGAGGATAGAGCTGTAATTAAGTGGCAGGGATGGGACATGGGTATGCTGATTTAGTTCTCAGCTGATACATGAAATTCAGGTGCAATTCTGGTGCCTCAGAGTCCTGGGTGGAAAATGAGGGTACTACACGATGCTCTCTGACAAAAAGAACTCTCTAAAGTAATTTCTGGCATCTCCCAGTCCTACTCATGACATTTATATGCCTAAATAAAATGCCTACCACCAAACCAAGGCCAAGCTACCGCTCAGGAGTGCGTTCTCATTCCAGCAGCACAGAGATCATCACTATTTCTATTACAAGTTGATAACTGTTTTGCTAATACCATCATAAAAACTCCTTTTTATTGACTTCAAGAGCAACCCCCATCATTCCAGCTGTTGTACTGCCAGGAAAGTTAGGCTGGTTTAAGATCTGGGAAGCCTTGAAAGGAATGCAAGTACACAGAAGCCTGGCAAAACTGTGCCTCACACTGATCATTATAATTATACAGCGTTATTAATATTTGGCCATAACCACACACTTGGAAGAAATTTGCAACTACTAAAATAAATGATCTCCCTCTTTGTAAAAAGAAAAATACACAGGGATACACAGGAAGCTCAAAAGTCCACATCTCTTCTTACCCCAAAATAAACGTTTTCCATGCAGCTTAAGTGCAAGCGGAAATTAAGGCAATTTTCCACTTAGGATCCAGTTTCTAAGGGGATTAAAAGGATTAAATGTCCATAGTTTAGGAGCATTTTTTTGGTTAGCTTTTGGAATGAGCTCTGAAGATGTCAGATGCCCCCTGAAAACACCACAAGACGTGTACTGACTCTGAATACCTCTGCAAATCCAGCCCTTGCTACTTCAGATGATTAAGCTGCATTTTCTCAAGTGACTTATGTTCACCTTAAGTCTCGATAAAAATCTGTACATTGTCAACTCCTCAGGTACTTTCTGAAAAACAGATGATGGTAAATACATCACTTAAACATTGCAACATTAAGTGGAGCAACATCTGCATTCCTTTAAAAATTGACAACAGCTTACAAATTTCAAAAGCTCACAATTAACTCTGGTGGGAGGTGTCCCTGCCCATGGCAGGGGGCGGAATGAGATAAGCACTGAGGTCCCTTCCAACCCAAACCAGTCTGGGACTCAATGGATTGAAAAAACTAAAACCTACCACCCTAAGGGGCCTCGCTTTAATGTGAGTTCCATTTTACTTCCTCTTTCTCCATAAATTTAGGAGGAAAGGGGAAAAAGTTGTCAGCATGTCCTCTCTGAACAAGAGGTTTGTGAACTACAGGACTCCTGTGGACAGCATTCACTCTCTACTGGTTCAATACTGGCTTTCACCTGGAGGGTGGTGGGCACTGACCAGGCTCCTCAGGACACTAGTCATGGTCCCAAGGCTGCCAGAGCTCCAGGACTGTTTGGATGATCCCCTCAGGGACACGGTGTGACTCTTGGGGATGGTCCTGTGCAAAGCCAAGAGTTAGATTCAATGACCCTTGTGGATCCCTTCCAACTCAGCAGATCCTGTGAGTCCAAGTATCCCGCACAGCCACAGCTCAGGATCTCCTGTTCTCACACCAGAGCCCTCCATCCCTCCTGACTCCCTCCTCCTCCTCCTCCTGCCTCCTTTGCTCGCCTTCCTCCCAGTAAAATCTCCCTGGTTACCTGCTTTCCTCTCTTTCACATCTCGCTGCACTGTGAGCACACAAACACCCTCCCCTTCCCCCTCTGGGGCTGGGAGACACCACCACGCCAAGACGTCCCGTAACACAGCTGGGTTTTACCTGCACACTGTCTGGGCCTGCTCATCACAGGGATTTGCATTTTCCAGTCTCCTATTTGTGCTCTTCCACAATGCTGAGTCACAGAATGTAACTCGACCAGGGCATTGCCTTGCACACCAAGGCCACTCAGGAAGCTTTGGCACGGACAGGCTGCTTAAGTATTTAATATTTTTTACTTCCTCAATGTTAAGGACACTTGAGCTCACAACTGGCCTAGACAATTGAAAATATTTGCCTGGTCACTTAAGTAATAGATTTTTAGAGTCCCTGCTCTTCTTTCACAGGGTAGTTCAACTAAGACAAATATTTGTGAATACAAACAAAATTTTACCCTGAAGTGCTTTTTCCCATCGTTAGAATATTTATCTCCTGTATCAATGTAACCAAAGATGTATTACACACCTCAAGTCTCTAAATCTAAAGCATTTTTGGCACAGTCAGTTCTGTCTGCACATGAATGCCTTATTTTATTCCTCAGAGCCTTTCATGAAATGAAAAAGAAAAATAAAGAGATCAGAAAATACACAACAGTTGGCAAAAGGACTTTTAGAGAGAATTGAGTCTTTTAATGCCAAATGTCATTGAAACCCAAGATTTTTGCATGGGTATGAGGCTGCTGCCTTCTAAATGCCAGCAAAAATGTCCATGCAATTTTCAGGTTTCAAATTAAGAAACCTCAAAGACTTCCATTCACTTTTCAGGCAATTAACAGATCAGCTCTGGCATTAACAGTGTTGCTTCCTGAATTAGAAACATTCCCACAGCAAGAGTCCAGCCTTCCCAGAGGGCTGTAACTGCATACACTACATACACCTTTTATTCATTCCATTCTGCATGTAGTAGAGCCCCGTTTTATTTATTACAATATATATTGGTAGGAAACAAGTGTTTTATGTGAACGATTCAATGAAATACCCCCGAGTGCCTCACACACCTCTGCCACAAAGGTACCGATCATTCCAAGCATTCCTTCCAGGAGAGGGCACTGATGGCAGAAGGAGCGAGCCAGTGAATTCTTTTAGGACCCAGTTAAACCGAGCCCTGAGCCTGGTTTGCCCTCCCAGCAGCGCTCAGGGGCTGGGCAGGAGCAGCCCCAGTTTGGCATTGCTGGCTGCCAGCTGGTGCAGAGGATGGGAGTGCGTGGGGTGGAAACCACAGCAGCGATAAGGGCTCACTGCAAGGAAGCACAGGGTGTATTTCTGGCCATGGTTGAGAAGTACAACGTGCTGGCAAGGGTGGCTATCCCTGGGTACACCTCACTGTTCCCGCTGGTGGTACGAGAAGCCCGTGATGGGAACACACCCGGCGTGCCTCGAGATTTCGCTTTGAGCAGGAATTGCCACTTCAGTGTTTGCTTTGGAAAGTCACTTCCAGCAGAGCTACGTGTGATATCCCAGTGTTCCATGGCTGCTGAGCCACTGCCCAGCCCCACAAAGGGCAGTTCTGCTCCCATTTCCCTCCTCCTCCCTTGTCCCTCCTTCCCCACGTACACAGGTTGTGCTCAGGTGGCTCCACCGTCCCCCTGGGCCAGCTCTGACAGCACAGAAAGGATTGTCTGATCATCCCACAGAATTCCAGAATGGTTTGGGTTGGAAGGGACCTCATGCCATGGGCAGGGACACCTTCCACTACCCAGGTTGCTCCAACCTGGTCTTGGACACTTCCAGGGATCCAGGGCAGCCACAGCTTCTCTGGGCACCCTGTGCCAGGGCCTGCCCACCCTCCCAGGGAAGGATTTCTTCCCAAGAAATCTTTTTGTCTTTTTTTTTTTTTTGTGTTGAACTGTTTTTCTGCCCATTCATCAAGGTCCATTGGCTCACTATCACATGGGTTTGACAGCAAGGGATGCAGCAGGAACACCAGGATAAAGGAGGGAGAAGGAGTTTTCAGGAGCTTTCAGTGCTGTGGAGTGGCACAGAGCACTTCAAAGTTTTCAGCATGTATTCTGAAGATTATCTCTGAACCAGCATCACTGATATACACTTGCTTAAGATCTAAATATCCAAAACTGTCAACTTACCCCTCCAGCCATGCTAATGAAAAGGGGAAAAGTTGCTCAGCAAAATAGAATTGTACCCAAAAAAAAACTGTACTGTAAGGGAGAAAGTTTGGCACACTTACCATTTCCTTAAGGAATTAGTAGCAACTCCAAAGTCATGTGCTTATTTAGGGTAACCTCTAGTAGGATACATTATACAAGAAGTATATATTATTGAAGACAGTACACACAGAAGCTTCAGAGCTACTTACCACAATGTGCTGATAAGGATCTATGACAGACATGTTTGCCTTAACTTCTATTCAAGACAACTGTCAAATATCTCTTTCAATTCCACACAGGAGAGGCTTTCCCGTTTTTCAGAGCAGAGTTCACTGTGAAAGATCCTTTAACTATTAAATAAAGAAAAAAAGAAACGATTAAAATTCTTATGGTCCTTTTAAACTGTATTTTGTAACAGAGCAAATCAATTCCTCTGCATTAGGAAGGCTCCCACTACTCATGTGTTTACCAAGAAATTAATTTCAAATAAGCTACGGAGATACAGGTATTTACTTGCCTGAGCTGGAGAAATTTCTCGTGCTTATTTCCTCTACCTCAGGGTAAGAGCACAAATCAAATATCTTGAATTCCAGTCATCCCAGGACGTCTAGGAGCTCTACGGATAAACAAAAGAAGAGAGTTACATCTACCCTTTCAATACATTCTAATATATATGCTCCCAAGCATTACAATCCTGGTTAAAAGCAGGGCTGAGAACTCTTGGGGAGCAGCAATAGTGCCCTCTGTGAAGTTGGGAAGGGAATTCCAGCTGGAGCCCTGTGTCACCTCCCAGCCAGGGGGCTGTGACAGGCACACTGCAAACCAGCTGGCAGGATTCAAGCAGGCTCTGCACAGGCTTTCTGGACACCTTGTGCAGATCAGGGGCCACCTGGGACCTTCAGCTTCAGGACCTGTTTCCAGGCAAAGTAAAACACACCACGAGAGGTTATTCCTTTCTGCATCTCTAAAGAGCCAGGGGAACTGTTGGACAGGATCTGTTCTCAGATCCAGCTGGACCATGCTCAGACCTGAACCACCATAGAACCTACAGAGTCAAAAGAAGCAAAGCACCCTGCAGGGTTTAGTCTCAAGGGAACGATTCCTAATCCTCAATTCTGAAAAAGCAGGATAAGCCCTAAAGAACGATGATTTATGTCGCTCCCAAGCCCCTGACTCTTGGGCAATTATGTGCAGGCATTACAATAACAATCTAGTTTTGTTATGATCACTACAACATTACAAGATCCCTTCTGTAATCACAGAACCATTAAGGTTGGAAAAACCCTCCAAGATTGAGTCCAACCATGAAGGCAGCACTGCCAGGTCCACCCATGTCCCCAAGCACCACATCCACACATTTTCTGAACACTTCCAGGGCCAGTGACTCCCCCACTTCCCTGGGCAGCCTGTTCCAGTGCCTTTCCTGTCAGCCCTAACAATGGCTCGAGGCTAGAAATCACTCTGGCTTTATTTCTGTGTTTTTATCTAAGGAAGCCTGAATAAGAAAGCCTTCAGCATTGACGAATCATGGCAAACATGCCCAATTTGGGAGGAACTGCTGCAACCTTCAAAGGCAGTCCCATAGAGGGACTACCAAGGGCTATCCAATCACAGTCATGAACAGGAAATTTTGAAGCCATAAACCAGAAAATACACATTTCCCCTCAGGGCCCAGCCAACCACCACCAACTCACCATGTTCTTTTTGAGAGGATCCACAAAACCAAACTGAGGATACCGTTGTGCCCATGGAATTAAGAACACAGGTTAGGACAAGAAGCCTGGTTCGAATAATTCATCCCGCATCCTGAAGGCAGACTTTCAGTTCCCCAGACAATCACTGAACTGGCTTAGACATGAGATCATCATGCTCTGCTTTCCTACAACCCCCCGCCTCATTTATTTCAACATCTGCAGGAAGCACGTCGGCGAGGCTGCAGACACAGTCCCCGTGGTGACTCCCCAGGCACCACTGCCCTCCATGCTGGCCCAGGGGAGGGTGGTGCACGCAGACAAGAATGCAATCACGTAATTACAGCCCAAGCACACCCACCAGACTGCGAGCGAGGGATGGGCAGGCAGAGCCCTGCACAGGCACAGCAGGGCCAGGGACCTCGATGCCATATACAGAGCACAAGTGTCCTGGCTTTCCACATAGCCCCAACCCATGGCATGTTACTGCAGATGGGAGCTCTTGTTTCGTTAAACAGGGGCAGGCACCCAAAAACAGGCACCCAGGGCCATTTCATAGCTGTGAGTGCACCCGAGGGGCCCTGGGCTGGCCCATGGACATGCTCTTCCAGGAGCCAGCAGGGCATCTGAAGGAGGAGCAGACATCCGTGTTTAAGTGACTCGAATATTTACTGATGTTCTTTACACTGGACTTCATTCCAATCAGAGTTGCTTGACCCTGACATAATTACACCACACCCTCTGCAAGCTCGCACTGCATTATCCATGGAGTTTGGGTTAATAGACTCTATATCTAAACCCTTTTTGTGGCAGAGGAGACAAATACAGCACTGCCAGAAGGTCCCTATTACACTCACCAAGAGCCACAAGGAGAGTCTTGAAGAATGTTTACTTCAAACACCTGCAGTAAATAGAGCTGTGATCCCAAAATTATCTCACTTAACACTGCCCATATACACTGTTCATCCCTCAAAGCCAAATGGAAAAGCCTTTATAGAATCACAGAATATCCCAAGTTGGAAGGATGCACAAAGGACAATCCGGTCTAACCCTGCATAGGCACCGCAACAATCCCACCCTGTGCCCCAGAGCATCATCCAAACCCTCCTGAAGCTCTGGCAGCCTTGGGGCCGTGCCCACTGCCCTGGGGAGCCTGGTCAGTGCCCACCACCCTCTGGGGGAAGAGCCTTTTGCTGAGATCCCACCTGACCCTGCCCTGACACAGCTCCAGCCATTCCTGGGTGCTGTCCCTGCTCACACAGAGCAGAGATGGAGCTGCAGCCCTGATGAGCTCTGGCCTCAGTCCCCTCTGCTCCTGCTGATCTTCAGCCAGTTGAGGGCTGCCCCACAAGCACAAACAAAGACCTGCACCCGAGCTGGAGCTGAAGAGTCCAGCCCTTGACAGATGCAGGGGAAGTCTCCAGGCACATCTGCAAGGCCACTCCGATACCACTAACATGTACTGATTTGTTTCCCTGATATCTGGGGCTATCACATCGCCTGTTCCTGGGGCTGACAGCATTCCTTCCTTAAGGAAAACCACCCTGCAGGCTGTGCCACTGCAACAACAGGGGCATAAATCCTGTGTGAACAGGGCCTGGAGCAACCTGGGACAGTGGAAGGTGTCCCTGCCCATGGCAGGAGGTGGGACTGGATGAGCTTTAAGGTCCCTTCCAGCCCAAACCGTTCTGGGATTCTTGTTGTTTAATTGACAAATGTCCAAGTTTACAAACTACCACAGCAAACAGCCTCTTGAACAGGCCCCAGTTAAGTCTGGTCATGCAATGCAGAGCCAGCTCTCCTCTAAGTGCCTAAATCTCACTTTCACCCAAAAGTGAACTCTACTTTAGTCAGTCCAAGGGAGTTTCACTGTTAGGCACAGTTTCTGACATCCTAAGTACCAAGCTGCTACAGGATCGATGGAGCACTGCTTAAACCAGGATTCTTCTGGGGTCTCAGCTCATTTTCCCCTGAGGTGACAGGCTGAAATGGAGATAGGATTATTTTTTGGGAGATGGACAACAGCAGAGCAACTCCACAGAAAGAGGTTACACACACACATATGCGAAGATTATTACCGAGACATTTCCATCCTCAGTGTTAATCCAGTGAATTCCTACAGAGAGTTTAGTTTCACAGGATATGTCAAGACAAAGGACAAGAAGAATAATGAGACTTTCCCACTTCATGCTGAGCATGAGCTTACTCCAGAGTTAGTCTCACCGAGCGGAAAAGCTCTGAAAGTGAGTAAAGCACAGTGCCATATAAACCTCATCACCAGAATACGTCCTCACAGTTGTGAAAAATCATTAAAAGGAGGTTGTTTATAGCAAGCTGGCCAGTCCTCAAAATAAAAAAATCAAATACACAGACAATTTGAAAACTAGTAAATGAATAAGTGTGACTCACCAGTACAGTCATTAACATTCAATCTATTATGATAAGAGTAAGGGGTACTCGAATAAGCTAAGTAATGACTCAGGCTTTTTGTATGAATGTCACCAGCCATTTCTATCAAATCGGACTGCAGCATTTTATTTGGTTAGATTGATGCTGTGATTGTGTAGCAGAAATAACAAATAATCTCTTTCCACATGACTTTCCCTAGCATCCTGGAAAATCACTGTAATGTTATTTCTTAATTTAGGATTTCCCACATCAGGAGGAAGGATTACCTCTGACTCCATGCAGAGCACCCAACACCCCATTTTCATCACAAATGGAAAAGCATTTGCTTTGCTCACATGGATCCATGGGCTGAGGCCAATGTGCCACGTCCTGCCCTTGGAGCAGGAGGGAGCAGGAGGGAGCTGGGGGGGCTCAGCCTGGAGAAAAGGAAGCTCAGGGGGGACCTTCTGGCTCTGCAACTCCCTGACAGGA
>JAWWEW010000006.1:24964410-24974732 GCA_035583185.1 Anabacerthia variegaticeps | reverse complement strand
GCCCAGCCCTGGAGGTGCCCAAGGCAGGACTGGCCGTGGCACTCAGAGCTCTGGGCTGGGGGACAAGGTGGGGATCAAGCACAGGGTGGGCTCTGTGGGCTGGCAGGGCTTTTCCAGCCTCAGGGAGTCTATGGATATTCTTCCCATGCCTTGCTAAGGAAGCACAGGTGGAAGGAAGGATTCTGGGCAGAAGAGCAAGAAGCTCAACCTTTGTGCCACATTTTGGAGGACACTCTGGGGTGAAGCTCAGCAAGGAAGTTGACACAACATAAAGAGCCAGACAGGAGATTTTAAGATTGGGAAACCACATTTGACTTCCTGCTATAGAGGATGTAATAGATGAAAAGATAGTGCATCTTTTTTTAAAGATGACCTGTCAGCCTGTAAGTAATTACTGAAAGTACAGGTGACCCAGCACCAATGGAAGGAGAGCCCTGTAAATCACCTAACAGGGCTGAAACTCTGCAAAAGTTGCAACAACCACCACCAAGGTCAAGTAACACCTTCTCTAGTGCTCCTGGCAGCTTCAGAGGCCAAAAGTGAGGAAGACGAAGATGGCCAAATAACCAGGCCAGTTCTCTATAGCAGTCCAGGTCACAGCAACCTCCTGGAACAGGAGACAAGGCTTGGTGAGCCAGGGGCATCACTCCCTCAATACATTTCCTTAGGCTGGATTTAGTGAAAGCAAAAAAAAACCCCAACCATATCTTCCATTCTGCAAGGAATGGCCTCACCACCTGGGATGTTCAAGAGGCTGGGAGCATTTCTGCCTGACTACCCACACCTGTATCACCTTGGCCATGGAAGTTCCCATTTCCCACCCAGCCAAGCGCTGTAGTTTTCCCAGGAACACCAACCACAGGTCCAAGGAAGAGACAACTGATTCAGGGCACAATGGTTTATGTTACAATTACCCTGCTGAGGCACAAGACAGTTAACAAGAAACACTCCCTGCAGCAGCCTGAGAGAGCAACCCATGTCATCATATGTGAATTCACCGTAGGGTGAACTCACAGACGTGTTAGAAAGTGGAAGTGAGTAAACTCAAAAGCAAGGAGTTCATTCATCCCAAGAACGAAAGAGCTCCTTGAGTTAATACCTCTAAATAACTGTTCTCCAATGTCATATTTTACTTCAAGTGAAATTGCACTTGAAATAAAAAACAGCCTTGAATGGAAAAAAAAAAAAAAGCTCAGCTGAGAGATGCCAAGAATCTTCTTTAAAAATGGCAATGATCATTATCATTTTCTCTGTAAACTGAAGCCACAAGGCAGAGAGAGTTTAGATGGCAGGGTCTCAAAATCAGTCAAAAAATCCTCAAGCAGCTGATGAGTAATGTCCACTGCCTGGGTCAGGCTCCCCATTATGTGGCAATCAGCCAGCCTGCTTTTCCAGCAAGAAGGCCAAAAACCAAAGGAGAATGTGAAAAACCTGATGGAAGTTCCATGAAAAAGAAGAATTATCAGGATATAGACTCTGTAAAAACAATTCCAGTGCACTACTCAAGTCCACCTATTATTTATATCATTTTAAGATCATCTCTGCAGGTGATTTGTTATATGCACAGTGCCACTAGGAAAAGCAGATGGAAAAATGCCCAACATTTCTGTACATTAGTATTTGGGAATTTACTTATGCCACAAATGAACTTTTAATCACAGAATCCCAGAATTATTTGGGCTGGAAGGACCTTGAAGCTCATCCAGTGCCACCCCCTGCCATGGGCAGGGACACATCCCACCAACCCAGGCTGCTCCAAGCCCCATCCAACCTGGCCTTGGACACTTGCAGGGATGCCTGACAGTTGTTTAAGTGTAGTCTTACTTTTGGAAGCCCATCCCAAGGCAGCAGAGAACAAAAACTCACACTTCAAGATACCGGGTGCCCCAAGCACCCAGAGCCAGGCTCTCCGACGTGGAAAAACTCCCAACCAGTGGCAGCTTCCAAAGGGCTGCCAAGAATGCCCAACACTTCCACAATAACTCCTAAAAGTAAATGATACACATCTCAGCTGCAACACCTGACTGGGCAGAGTGGTTTGCTGAACATATTCCTTTAAAACACAGGTGAAGGGAAGGGAAAAACCTGCCCTGTTCTTACCTGGTAAAACTTTCCACTCCGACTGCCCTGTGCTGTGCTGACCAGGAGCTGCTGCCAGCCAGGACCTCAAGAAGCCTCCTTGGCACTGTGGAAATACCTGCTGCTGAATGTTTTAGAGCACCAGATTCAGCCTCCAAAAACCTCCCTGCAAATTACCCTCGTGACAGCAGGGAGCTCAGCCAACTCCTAAATATTTCTGGGCCAACGCCTTTGAAAGATTTTATTAAAATCGTGAGAGTTTGGTCCTTATATATCTTTAACTTTTCCACACCTTCATGCCTTCTTCTGCTTTCCTGCTGTAAAATAGGGATGGTTTAAAAGAAAAGCTTTAGGGAAAATATTAGATTAAGCTTTTCTTTTTAAAGTATTTATGTTTTTTTAGGGGAAGGGGGAAGAAACAAGCATGCAAAGCTGCCTGCCGTGCTCAGGCTTCAACTACAGAGGACAACCCTTCTGCATGACAGTTATGCAGTGGTTTCACACAAAACCCAACCACAAAAATAGCTAAAAATACAAAGGGACTGCTAAAATTACCAGCTGGCTTCTGCTCAGGTCAGGCACGTCCCAAATAAAACAAATCTGGCTGAAAGCGAGGCATTCATCTCCTTGACGTCTCTTTTCGACTCTGTTTCAATGAGCAGCGTGTTTTTCTGCATTTCCTGGCATTTCAGCCCAGGCAGGGCACTCAGGCTGCTGGCACTGCAGGGCTGCAGGAAGGGCTGCACACACAAGGTGTGTGGCGTCACCGTCCACTCATCGCGTCTGCACAACGTGACTCAACGCGGCAACTTTCACGTCCTCGCTCAGAGCACGAGCCCTGCTGCCCGTCCGCAGCGAGAGCACGGCCGGGCAGCACCTCCCCTGCCCTCTGTGGCCATCACCCCGACGGCATGACAAACTTGGGCTGACTCAAGGAAGCTAGGCTGGACTTTCTAGTAAAAGTAGCCATGAGCAAACTTCTGTCGCTGGCGTTTTTCAGCCCCTTGAAATGCTGGAAGTATTTTTATGGTGATTGCCAAGCTGGAGTCTGAGTAAGTAACATAAATATATGTTTTACACACAAAGACACAGACACGAAGGCAAATACAGACATGCCCAACACGTATTTTGGACGGGAGAGATTAAGTGACAAACTTACACTATGAAAGATTTTTGCATTTTTCATGTACAAATACCTTTATAGTCGACTGATTTAAGAAATAAATACTAGGCCTGGCGGGATGGTCCCACTGCCCACCCTATTTCCTTGAGAAGCTTGTGGCTGGACACCTTTGCAGCTGAAAGTACATCCATTCCAGTGGTCTCTGTCCTGTATCCAAAGGATCTGAACCACTATGAACTGATGCACAGCATTCTAAACCAAGGCTCCAGAGATGGGTTAAAACTGAAAATGACATTTTCATGCAATTACTGGAATTTTTTTCTTTTTATTATAAGCAAGAAAATGATCATTTTCCCTTTACTGCAAGCAGATTCTACCAGTGCCAAGAGGTTAATTACACCTATGGCTACATAAAGCAAACCAAACCCACAGCAGTAACTGCTGGGTACCCAAACCTTCAACGTGGCCTTCACCAATGTGATACAACCCCAGTCACTGGGGAGCCACAAACAATGACTTCAGAAGTTAACAGCAATCAAAGCCATGAAGAAACCCCAAATTTACATATTCCCATGTCAAAAGAGCTTTGCAAAATCAGGGACATAAGGGGGACTTCCATGAGGATTGGTTCAGGAAACTTAGGTGAACTATGACCATCATGACTATAAACTCTTACCAAACTACCTAAGCTTCTAATTTAACTATTTCCTAAGACACCAAGGGCTTACTACCCCACTTGCCAACTCAAACTCTCTCTCAGCTTATTGAAACACCCATTGATGCGCTGGCTCTGTGGTGAGAGGGAAATGACTGACACACTGCAGGGCAGAGATTACTCAGGGGGGCTGTTCAAGCACTTCTGAACCAGAGTTTTTGCTCAGAAAATGTCAATTTGGGAAAGCACTAAGATGTCATTAGAGAACTACACCAGTTCTAACAAAACTCTTTTGGGGAGAGTTTAATCCTATTTATACTCAAAGGTGAAATTAAACCACAATAACCAGTCAGTGATTAGTAGAGAGCACTCTCAGCTACAGGAGAATAACTTTCACTTGCCCACACCATTCATTTCAGATGGTGATTTTGATTCACCATAATGGTTTGGGTTGGAAGGGACCCCAAAGCCCATCCAGTGCCACCCCCTGCCATGGGCAGGGACACCTTTCACTAGCCCAGGGTGCTCCGAGCCCCGTCCAACCTGGCCTTGGACACTTCCAGGGATCCAGGGGCAGCCACAGCTTCTCTGCCCAACCTGTGCCAGGGTCTGCCCACCCTCACAGCCAAGAATTCCTTCCCAATATCCCACCTAGTTTTCTCTGTATCAAAAAACTCACAGGGGAGTTGAAGAGCTCATTGAATTAATAAATTCAGGATTAGTGGAGAAAGGAATTTAAGTATATAAAGCAAAATGAAACTTGGAAGTATGTCCTTGTTGAATGTAATGACTCACCTACCAGGAAAATCTGTGTGGGCATGTGCTGTTCCAGGGGAAAAATGCCAGGGAAATGCCAGATGTTGGCAGATGTGGTCATTAATAAAGAGCTGGTTCTCATTACTGTCAGCACAGGCTTCACACCAGCTCCCCATAGGAGCCTTGCACTGCCTGGGAAAAGCAGTGAGTCTGAGTATCATCACTGGACACACAACCCACAAAAACACAGTGGATGTAAGAAGAGCCAGGATTTGCTTCCTAGCATCCTCCTCCTAGTGTTGAACAAGCTCCTGTTCTTATCTGTCTCCAGCTTCTTCACCACCACTGCCCTTGGCTCACAGTTCCAGGGTTGGGTTACTCAGGAAAAACTACTTCTTCTTCACAACAGTCCCAAAATGCCAGGGCTGTGAAAACCTAGCAGAGTCCTGCCTTCATCAGAAGATAAAGGGTGTCACACTTAATGCTATGGTTAGAAACTCATTATCCATTCTCCTTGGATAAAGAAGGGAAAAGATTCAAACAGAACAGCAGCATGAGAACAGCTGGGTTTGTATTTTATAGAAAATGCCTATGCCAAGAGATGCCCATTATTGCAGACGTTTCTTTTAGCACACATCCATATTTATCAAATTCAAGAACAGGAGTGCCCCAAAAGTGCATTGTCTTTCACAATTCTCCGCTATAGGCTGTTTTTAAGAGGCAGAACACAGGAGGAGCAACCAGAAAGTTTCTAATTAGTTACATTCCACAGGTCCCCAACCACTTTTTCCCCAAAATGCAGCTTTTCCTACCAGGCCTGCACGCTCAGGCAGAGCCTGCTGATTTTGCATAGAGCCCCAGTTTTGCATGTGGAGTCCAAAGGCACAGTTCTTGGGATGGAACATGCAAAGTGACGGTCCAGGCCACAGCCAGAGCTGCTCCGTGTTCAGTACAATCATCCACAGGTCCTGCTTGTTCTCCCACTGATGTGAACAGGTTTGGGAATGGATGAACGAAACCTCTGCCTGGGGGCATTTATTTTTAGCATCCATTTGACAAGGCAGCAAGTTAAATGCAGTTCTGGGAGCTAAACCGTATTTATAATCCCTGCCCTTGAGACACAGGCGTGGTAATGGGGAGGAGGGGAAAAAAACCACCACCAAACCAAAAAAAAAAAATATCTGGCCTTGCAGTTTAATGGTCTGGCCAATGCCATGGACCAGACAGCATGAGACAGCCTGTACGTGGGCATCCAGTTATTCCTCCAGCATCTCCATCTCCCACACCATCCACTTATCGGTCTCGTCCATCATGTATGTTTTATGAAATGCAGCTCCTTTGGGGCTGGGACTGTCCAGTTATCACAAAAAAATACACAACTGTACAGTTCATACAATATGATCTCTGTGTGTGCACAAATAAATATATAACCCTGTAATACCAGTCTATATAAAAGGATAATTTCTTAGAGAAGTGCACATTCCTCCAGGTCTTGACTAAGGATATGAGCACTGATAATACCAGTAGGAAGAGAAATGAGAGGTTTACTGATTGATGCTGAGATCATTCTAAAGAAAATATCAGATGAATATCAAAGATGAGTCAGTTCAACAGCTTCACTATCAGGTAACCACAAGAAATAACACAGATGTGACCGAGACAAATCCCATATAGTTCTGAACTTGTGTGTCTGTGGGAGCTTTTGACCCTGTACTTTCTGTCTCCTCCCTAAATATCTATATTTAGGAGAGCTGGAAAGATGGAAAGACAAGGACTTTTGTTTGCAGGTTACTTTATATTTTGAAAAACATGCTTGAAAAATAATTTTCTTACTAGCAGACACAAGCAGCACTGGATCCTTCTCTCCAAGCTCTAGGATGCTCCGTTACCAGTGCTACCACTCCTCTGGAAGGAGATCAAACATCAGGATTGAGGAGAGCTTGCAAACAGAGCTGCACATCCTGGCCAGCAGCCCAGAGACACGGCACAGGTAAGATCCACCTCCCTGAAGCTCCAGCACCATGCACACAGGACTCTGCATCCTACAGCCAGCACATCCCTTCTGGGGCCTGGGGGGCATCTGTGCACAATCACACTGATTTTACCATGCAAGCATCTCTCTTCCCTCCAGGGATTGCTTGGGGAGTCAGGGACACTCACTGCCACACTGACTCCTTCTCTGGGTGCTTGCCAGCCCAGATCCCAAAATCATCCATCACTACACATGCTGACAGGCTCAGAATTCCCAGCACACAGCAAAAGCATGAGCTGGGATGGAAAGTGTCACCCAGCAACCCTCTTCCTGGGGAAGGGAAACACACTGGGAGGAAAAGCGCAGTGTTTGTGTCCCCTGGCACACCTGCCAGCTGAGACAGGCCCAACACAGTCTCAAGGAGAACATCAGAGAAAGTGGATAAAGTCTGTACATCGATCAATATATAGAATCAATCACAGAATCATAGAATCAGCTGGATTGGAAGAGACCTTCAAGATCATCAAGTCCAACCCTTGATATTTTCTCCTCACCAACAATGAGGTCTCATTTTTCACAGACACTGTGTCATTCTATACAGAACCCCAGAATCCCAGAATGGTTTGGGTTGGAAGAGACCTCAAAGCCCATCCAGCTCATGCCATGGGCAGGGACACCTCCACTAGACCAGCTTGCTCCAAGTCCCATCCAACCTTGCCTTGGACACTTCACAATACATTCACACTGAAGAGCTAATTGATATTTCTAAGAAAAGTCCATAAAATCTCACTTGCAGTATTGCCACAGTGTTATTCATTTTTAAAAATTAGGCTAAAGTTTAAATGTTCACTAATTCCTTTTACTTTCCTCACAATCTGGTTTAAAACATAAAAGAAAAATATATTGGGAGTTTCTTGGTGCTTTGTTTGCTCCTGCTTTGGGGACCACTTTCCCCTGTCCTAGGGACCACCTGCTGTCCCTGCCCCAGGGGCTGAGTAACTCTGCTCCAGACGTTGACACACAGGCTACTGGAAATTGGGACAGTCAGGAAATTCGGATCATCTCTGAGGTAAACAGCAAATGAAAACCCTCAGGAAAGTCTGAATACCAGGGTGGTGAGGGGCTGCTTTTTTTTTTTTTTTTCCCAAAAGAATAAGAGGGAATTCTTTCAAAAGTATTCTGTTACTACATCACATTATTATAACCCAGGGCAATGATGAGATAATTTCCATTACCAGGGCAGGTTCTGGGATTTGTTTTTCAGACTACTGAGAAAGACAGTTATATCACTGAGGCATAGCAAACACAGACAAGAGAGTTCATCACCCCACAGGAACATCCTGCTGCCCCCATCCATGAAATCAGAAAGAAATCCTTCCACAAATTACTTAGAGCTTCTCTTTAGAAAGACACACGTGAAACAAAACCAGGCCAGCTGTAACTTCCCTTTAAAAGTGACTGGCTTTAACTGGGAGCTGAAATCCCAGCTGAAGCAGAGCTGTAGGAAAAGACTTGGGTTTACTGCTTGAATCATTTCCAGACTGTAAGGCACCAATATTTCTGACATGGACTTGCCTGTTAATGTCTAGCAATTAGCCAGGAATTCAGTTTTGCTCCACCAAAGTCACTCCCCTTCCTTGGATGCTGCCCTGAAGGATACAGAGACTTTGATCCACAGCAGTATTATGTATCAGGTGAAGAGTAAACTAGAATTTACTTTCCCATTGCTCAACTCCATGCATTAACCACGGGTCTCACCATACTCTGAGCTTTTACCTCCTGAACTGGGAAGTTTCCATGGAAAACCAACTATTTTCTCATATTTTGTAGTTACTTTTTATGCACTTGAACCTCTAGGTACAAGCAAGAGACTCCTTCTCTGACTGCTGTGTGAGTCTGCCCCCAATATTTTCCAGCCCAAGCCATTCAAATAACTTAATTCCACTGGAATTCACAGTTCCCAAGTCTCCAGAACAGCTCCACTGCCAAAGCTGTCCCCTTCCAACCTACATGGGAGTCACCGAAGTTGCCACATCCCTGACTATTGCACATCAATTAAAACACCCAAACAGAGCCATTCCTATTATTCCTGAAGCAACGTGCACCAGGAAAGTCATTGCTCCACTGCACTGGATCCAGTCCCTTGGCACTGCCAGGAACACATCACAAGGGAGAGTAGAAATTATCCAAAACATCAGCAAGGCTCACTCAATGGCTTTGTGGGAATACCTTGGAGGGAAATACTCAAGGCTCACCCCAGACCGGCTTTTTTTTCCCTCTGTATGATGAAAAGTCATGAACCAAAGAGGCAAAACCAGGCTGGCTGAAATATTCCCCATTCTAGCTGGCAGCTGGCAAAAGGAATCTACTCAAAGTGCCATGAAAATTACAGTTCTGAGAACTGCATTCAATGAAACACATTCAGGTTAAGATGAAATCAAGTATGCAGCCTTACTGACGCAGCAGCATTGGATAAGTTTTCTTTTTTCCCTTTTTTTTTTGGTTTTTTTTGGCTTTTTGTCCAATTCTTCTAAGAAAAACAAGTCATAAACAGCACGCAGTGTCACGAGTCAAACTGGTGCTTTTCCAGTGCAGACTAACTGGCCATGCAGGAGACTAAATTATGTGATTCAAGCATAAATCACTATTTGCATTTTTTTTTTCATCATGGATCCCTGCCATAGGGGAACAAGAGAATGGAGAAAGGTGGGCAGGGACAACATGGGGATTTGGAGACAACGCTGGAACAGGAGCACTTTACACTGGATGTGAAAAACCTTCTCATAACAGAAAGAAAATAAAATATACCCATCAGTTTTAGGTTCAGGTTTTCTCTTTGGCATTCTTAGCAGGCTGAACACCTCTTGGCAACCACAAAGAAGCTGATCCCAGGCATCAATGGTTTCATGTATATCTGACTCTCCCGGGGTGCACAAGAGCATCTTCCTGCAGGGATACCCAGAGCAGAAACAAGTCCTACCCACTCCACTGCTCCTCCCTCGGGACTGGAACTTTAACCAGGGCTCTGCATACCTTCACCTGCACGGAGCCCTTCCACCTGCAAGGGGTCTCCACCTGGGCAGGCTCACACTGGGCAGCTCAGGTGGTGGCCCAAGGGATTTTCTCCCAGAGTAAGGCACAAGGTGCCTATGGCTGAGCCATGCCCAGCCCCGCAGGGGTCACGCAGCCCCAGCTCACACCAGTACAACCCAGTGCCAGTGCCAGGGCAGGCCAAGGGAACCTCCACCCCAAGTGCCAGGTGGGTGCCAAAGAGACAGGGATAACCCCGTTTAAGACAGTATTCCAGGCCAGGTAAATGAGAGCACGGACAGTGCCTTGACCACGTTGTGGCTGGTCTGTCCTGCAGGAAGGGGAGGATTGGTTTGGATTGCCTTTAATTGTCATTTTTATTAATTCTATCACTTTTGCCCTTTGGGATCCCTTAAGATTCCCTTCCACATCTTTTCTGTTTTACTTAAAGGCATTTAACATATGAGTGTTTTGAAATATATTGAAGAATATTTATTGATTGTATTTTACTTGCTGCATGGTTTGCTGCTCAAGAGGCCTCCAGCTGGAGGGGGGCAGGGATAGGTGGGATGTTGGGAAGGAATCCTTCCCTGGGAGGGTGGGCAGGGACTGGAATGGGTTTCCCAGAGGAGCTGTGGCTGCCCCTGGATCCCTGGAAGTGTCCAAGGCCAGGCTGGAGCACCCTGGGCTGGTGGGAGGTGTCCCTG
>JAWWEW010000006.1:24954135-24964310 GCA_035583185.1 Anabacerthia variegaticeps | reverse complement strand
GCACCCTGGGCTGGTGGAAGGTGTCCCTGCCCATGGCAGGGGTGGCACTGGGTGGGCTTTGGGGTCCCTCCCAACCCGAACCACTCCGGGACTCCTCTCCACGACCATACAATGTACACGGACACCTGCCCAGGCCCAGGTATGGATCCCATGGGACAGGGATCCCATGGGACAGGGATCTCCAGGGATCTCCCAGGACAGGGATCCCGGGGACAGGGGTCCCATGGGACAGGGACCTCCAGGATAGGAATCCCCGGGACAGGGATCTCCAGGACAGGGATCTCCAGGACAGGGATCCCATGGGACAGGGATACCCAGGACAGGGATCCCATGGGAGAGGGATCCCCAGGGATCTCCCACGACAGGGATCCCATGGGACAGGGATCTCCAGGACACGGATCCCATGGGACAGAGATCCCCCAGGACAGGGATCCCCAAGACAGGGATCCCCAAGACAAGGATACCCACGACAGGGATACCCCAGGACAGGGATCCCATGGGACAGGGATCCCATGGAACAGGGATCCCCAGGCATCTCCCAGGTATGGATCCCTGGGACAGGGATCCCTGGGACACGGATCTCCAGGACACGGATCCTATGGGACAGGGATCTCCAGAACAGGGATCTCATGGGACAGGGATACCCAGGGATCCCCAGGACAGGGATCCCATGGGACAGGGATCTCCAGGACAGGGATCCCCCCCCTCTCCCGCTATCCCGACCCCTCTCCCAGCCCCGCTCTTACGGCTGCCGGGTCCGGGGCTCGGCAAAGGCTGGGCACGGTCCCGGTCGCACTCCGGGTGCTGTTCCCGGTGCTGTTCCCGATCCCCGTCCCGGTCCCGGTCCCGTTCCCGATCCCGGTCCCGATCCCGGTCCCGGTCCCGATCCCGACCCCGATCCCGATCCTGGTCCCGCTCCCGATCCCCTCCCGGTGCCGCTCCGAGCGGGAGGTGCCCTCACGGCCGCCGCCTCTTAAGGAGGACCTGGGCGCCGGCAGCGGCCGCGGCGTTCACTGCGGGCACCGACCGAGGGCCGACAGCGGTGGGGCTGCGGGGTGACAGCGGTGGGGCTGCGGGGTGACAGCTGTGGGGCGAGGGCGGCGGTGGGGCCGAGGGGCCGTGTCGGTGGGGCCGGGGCGGGGGGCAGCGGAGCGGGGCCAGCCCGGCGGGGCGGGCGGCCTTAAGGGCGCTGCCGGGAGGGGCGGGCGCAGTTCGGGGTAAAGTGTTCGAAACACCCGAGGAACAGGTCTCAACCAAATGAATTTATATAATAAAAGCTTTATTATATGGTAAGAGCAATGCAGGCCTGAAAGCCTTCGCTCCACCGACTCGTGTGCCTGGCTTTTATCCAGCCACTTTGTACATATTTATTACATGGTATACATACGCGTTTTACATCCTTCTGCTTATATGGCCACAGTTAAGTCAGTATTTTTACAACTGGTTAATTACTACATTACAATTCAGGGTCTTGATAACTTCCCACCATAATTCATGTGTTCCTTGACAAAGGGGTGACAAGGGGAATTTTAGGATTTAGTGATGTGACAGATTCCCTATCATAATTCAGGTATTCCTTGATAAAGGTTCAGGGAAACTGATCCCCTTACAACAGCTGCTTTTACTGTTTTATGAGGGTGCAATAAAACCATTTGTTTCCCTACTGGCACGGGTCATATACATACCTATTACACACTCGTGTTCGAATAATCCACTCATGTTCGGAACATCCACGGGTGTTTGAAACATCCACATCTTGTTAGAAACACCCACCCATGTTCGGAACACCCACCTGTGTTCAGAAAATCCACCCATGTTGGAACACCCACCCGTGTTTGGAAAACCCACCCGTGTTCAGAACACCCACCCGTGTTCAGAAAATCCATCCGTGTTCAGAAAATCCACCCGTGTTCAGAAAATCCACCCATGTTGGAACACCCACCCGTGTTTGGAAAACCCACCCGTGTTTGGAAAACCCACCCGTGTTTGGAAATCCCAACAGTATTGGAACACCCACCATCCGACCTCAAAACACGCATTTCCTTATAAACACCTCATTTAGCAGCGTTTCCATCACTCGCAAAGAGTTCATTTTGAAAGGTGGGTGTCAAAGCAGCCCATGGGCCTCTGGCAGGGGGTTTTAATCTAAAAGGTGGGGTTTTAATTCACATTTTTGGGGTATGTGGCCGTATTAAGGTTTCTGAAAAGCACCCACAAAACGGAGCAGAGCAAATAAGAGCACGGACAGTGCCTTGCCCACGTTGTGGCCGGTCTGTCCTGCAGGAAGGGGAAGATTGGTTTGGATTGCCTTTAATTGGCATTGTTATTAATTCTATTGCTTTTGCCCTTTGGGATCCCTTAAGACTCCCTCCCACATCTTTTCTGTTTTACTTAAAGGCATTTAACATTTGAGTGTTTTTGGAATGTACTGAAGAATATTTATAGATTGTATTTTATTCGCTGCATGGTTTGCTGCTCACGGGGTAGTGGCCTCAAGCTGGAGCGGGGCAGCAATAGATGGTATGTTGGGAAAGAATCCTTCCCTGGAAGGGTGGGCAGGGACTGGAATGGGTTTTCCAGAGAAGCTGTGGCTGCCCCTGGATCCCTGGAGGTGTCCAAGGCCAGGTTGGACGGGGCTTGGACCAACCTGGGCTGGTGGAAGGTGTCCCTGCCCATGGCAGGGGATGGGACTGGATGGGCTTTGATGTCCCTTCCCACTCAAACCATTCTGGGATTCTTTGAGTAACAGCTCAGAAAAAGTGTTTCCCGCGTGGGGCTGTGGAGCTCACAGTGAGAGAACCTGGCAGGCTCGAGCCTCAGCTGCTGCTCACCCACAGCTTGCACTCTCAGCATCAGAGATCTCAAAGGAGCCAGTTTTGTGGACACACCAAAAGATGAGGCTCAGTTTCACTTGAATGAGTTCTTTCCGAATACCCATTTTCATGCTGGAATTTGCTGGGGCTTTGCACATACTTAGTGCCTAAATTGGAGCTCACTTCTTCAAGAAATGCGGTCATAAAAAGAGCAAAGATGAAGAGAAAAAGGCTTAAATGACTCAACTGGGACCTCCCCAAAGTGCAGAAAACCGAAGGATTCGCTTCCACAAGTGAAGGGTACATAAGTAAGGCTCTTATTCTGTTAACAAGGTTCCTTAGTGTGTGGCCAAGTGGTAGCCACAATTAGAGGCCAGCAAGCCACTCCTCGGCACAAAGCAAGCCAGAAACCTCATTTTCCCCATCATCTTCCTGGTCCCCTGCTGTGATGCCCTGCAGGGGCTGAGCCACTCTGGCCATTGCTTTTAACCCAGTGGTCAGTCTCGTCTTGTAAGGAAACAAGGCAGGGTAGGAAAGTGCTGTCCTGTAAGTGCTGTCACGTAGGGCTGCCAGCTCAGACAGCGCCTGTTTGATGTGGACAGCCTCCTCACCCACATCCTCGTTGTGCCTACTTGAGGCAGCATTACCCAGAAAAATGCAGCAAGCCCGTGATGGTGCCATCATTCAGCTCCTCTGTCTTCCACGTCAACCACTGTGTGAAGATCACCTCGTCTTTGGGTAGGGCAGGACTCTCAAAGGTGTCACTATTGGTCTTGAGACATGAACAAATGACAAAAGGCGTGAAAAAAATTGCTCTTATCAAGTTATTTCCCTTCTCCCCTTTGACTGGTGATTCATTGGCAAGACTGGGGGCCTGACCACCTTGTCTGTGCTCTAAATCCCCCCAGTATACCTATTTTTAAGTGTCCCAGACACGTACTGCTGAGCCCTGGAAAAGCAGAGTTTCTGAGTTGCTTATGTCCCAGCAGTGACCACAGCTCCAGTGGAGGTATGATCCACATTCCTGGGGGCCTTGGTGCTCCACTTTCTCCCTGGCATAGTCCCATTCCCTCCACAAGCTTCGGTGGAGCCACGTGTTGCTCACAGGCTTGATGAGCTGCCCCTGAACTGTGCCAAGGGAGGGTCATCCACAAACCAAGGACTTATCTCCCACTCTCTTTCTTGGCATTTTAAATTTCTCCACAGCACGATTCCCAGGGAACAGCTCTGGTTATGTTTTTTGTGGTTTTCAGATAGCAAATGCTGGAAAAAACACAACCCCCAGCAAATAGGGGAACTCCAGGATTTCCATCAAAACTCCCAGAGTTATTTTTGATTAGCAAGACTCTGATTTCTCCCTGTCCAAGGAAGCAACTCAGACTCTTGATAAGGAGCTGAGTAAATATAAGGCAAAAATTCCTCTTCCCTTCTTGTTGACGCAAGAGAAAATAAAAAGCTTTCTTTTACATTATGACTGTTCCTGTTATTTCATGTAATTATTTTTGGTCTAATCCTATTTCTTCAAGAAAATGATGGGTGAGGTTTCATGATTTATTTTTTTTTCCTGTGACAAAGGAGGTTTAGCAGCTCCCTCCCCCATCTCTCCTTCTTCCCCACACACTGCAGGTCCTTACCCCGTTGTGCCCCTGGAACGTTTTGTGGGGTCCTCGTCCACTAATCTTGGAATGGGTTAAGAAACGTCTTTCCATTGTCTTCTTTTTGAAGTTTATTTTTCTAATTTCAGACTATTTCAACCCACTAATGACTATCTTCTGCAAGCACACAAAGGCCTCTTCTGAAGCAGAATTGTAAGGGAAGCCAGGACAAATTACAGAGGCCCTTCTGGTGTGCCCTCGAGGGCATCAAAGCTCAGGATCGTCTTTAGGCAAACCATGGAAAAGCGAGAGTGGGAATATCAGGACAGACACGCAACTAAGTAAACAAAAAGGGGTGGTTTTTTCAGATGCTTAACACAAACCCACTATTTTCTTCCGGACACTTCATGATGTATCAGGAAAAATCACTCTTTGATCAGGCTTACAAACCCAAGGTATTCCATGGAGGGCTTTGTCCTGCTTCACATTCCCAAGACATTGCTCACACATTTGCTCTTGTGAAGATAAAATATCTCTCTTTCTGTGGTGAAAATCATTAAATCCATTTTCTTTATCAGAGGGGGAGGGGAAATTGTAAATCCTGCTATTAAGATTTCTCCTAGTGGAAAATAGGCATTTTCTTATCCATTTCATAACCCGAAATGGTGTAGCTGGATTTTTAGGCTGCTGCTTCCTGCCATTGACATCTAGCAGAATAAATGCACTCCTACTTTCCTCTTTACTCCTCTTAGACAATTTATCAGAGGTACCAGTACTGCAGAAAAGTGACATTTCCTCTAAACCAGTTTGCCTCTGCCCTTACTCCCCCACACCCACGAGCAAACATTTCCCCTACCACTTAAAAAAAATAATTAATAGCTCTGGAGGACTTTCCATTGTGAAGGAGAAAACATTTGCACTCCAAGGGACCTCTGAAGGGAGTTCTCAGTCAGGTGTCTCATTCCTTGGTATTCCTTCCCCTCTCTCTCCTGCTTCCACCCACACCGTGGTTGTCTGGGTTGTGGCCAAGTCACCCATGGCAGTCGTGGAAACAAACACGAAGGGCTAAAATAACAGCAGGTTTCAGACACAATCCTGCGATCCTGAAATATCTTCTGAGAGCCTGAAGAGCAGCACGTCGGGGGAAACCTTCATATTAAGGAAGAAGTCAGTCTCTGTAATTGCCTGCTGTTATATGTATAGTGTCTGGCCTCATAAAATGATAGGATCACAGGATAACTGACTGGAAGGGACCTCAGGAGGTTCCTACCCAACCTCCAGCTCAAAGCAGAGGCAGCTCTGGGGTCAGACAGGGTTGCCCAGGGTTTGATCCAGTGGGAACTTGAAAGCCTCTGAGGACAGAGATGACACAACCTCCCTGGGCAGCCTGTGCCACAGCTGGGCTGTCCATGCAGGAAGAGATTCCCTTCAGATCCACTGTGTACCCCTCTCGTTTCAGCTCCCAGCCACCACCTCCCCATCAGGTACCACCAGGAAGGACCTGGCTCCATCTCCTCCATCCCCTCCCTGCAGGCACAGCTGTCCTCTTTGACAGTTTCACATTATTTAAAACACACACGTGGTATTACCAGCTTTGTTGCCACGTGCTTGACAGGAACACCATGCAATTTTTCAACAGACTAGAACAGTTATGCACTAAGGCTGAGCTTATTTATACAAGGACATTTTAAAGGAGATGAGTACAGGATCAAATATCTTCTTAAATATACCCCGGAGTACCATTTATATTATAGATGTACATAGATTTGCCTCAGTCTAAACACAAATCAGTCACAAAAGGAAGCAATAGGCAAAGTCATTTTAACAACAGGAATGGTGTGGAGCTCATCATTCTGAAGCTCTGCTGTCCTCACTGTAACTTCACACCTTCCTTCTTGTCCAGTGTCTTCTTATCAGCTGTGCCCAGGTGAGGAAAAAGGGCAGGAAGCAGAAAGGGTGCCGGGTGCTCCCTTCCCTGTGCAAACCAGGAACTTCCTCCCCTTGGGGTTGCACCAGGACCATGATTTTTAAATAGTTGCCTGTGAGCGTAATGCCTACTATTAATAATCATCATCTTAACAAGAAAGACTATTTACAAGAGCGTTGCAGTGACAAGACAAGGGGGAATGGCTTTGAACACAAACAGAGTAGATTTAGATGGGATATTGTGTAGGAATCCTTCCCTGGGAGGGTGGGCAGGCCCTGGCACAGGGTGCCCAGAGAAGCTGTGGCTGCCCCTGGATCCCTGGAAGTGTCCAAGGCCAGGTTGGATGGGGCTTGGAGCACCCTGGGCTGGTGGGAGGTGTCCCTGCCCATGGCAGGGGCTGGCACTGGGTGGGCTTTGAGGTCCCTCCCAACCCAAACTATCCTGGGATTCCATGATTCTATGATCAGATCTGTCTGGTCTTTCTGATGGAAAGCTTCCAGTCTCTGTAATTTCCTATGTGCTAAAATTCCATGGTTTGAGTTGACAGAAAGCCTGTGTTTTTCTTCCCTGAATGAATGTATTAAACAGCAAGGGGTTCCACTGGTTATTGCTCTCAGTTACAAAATCTGAACATCCTTCCTATCCTTCTTCTCCTCTTTCTACCAGTCATTTATCCATGACAGGTCTGTGGATATTTACCTTCTTTTTCAAAAATCCCAATTTATCCATTTGGATCACCTAAGGGGTGATTGACATCTTCAAAGTGGCAGCATGATTTCCCCTGGAAAAAAAATAAATGTGGCTATCACATATTTATAGATAAAATTTAATATATCTTTGAAATAAGTTTCTGCTGCTGACAGTATGGAGCAACTTGGCCACTTGCTGTCTGTTCTCTGCAAAGAACTCACCCAGGTATCACAGGGAAACAGAAAGGAACCCATAGATTATATTTGGGAGACACTTTTCAGGAGAGAAAATATTTTGGTTAAATAGCTGAAGGTAGTGTTTGGACAACCTTGCTTGCCCTTTTGAGAATAATGGCACCATAAACATTCACACACTATTATTAGCACCACGGGTCACAGGTTTTATGCACAGTTCATTCAGGTTCTTCAAAGGCAACACTGGACTTAAAGGGTAACTTGCACATTTTCTCTCCTAAATGAGGCCATTTCTATGCTAATGTCTTCTTTTTTTCCACAATAACCATTATTCTTCGGCTTCTCTCTCTCTTGACTAAAATCAGTCTGATTTTGCTTTGCTTTGCTTCGCTGTGACCACAAGAGACTCAACACCCACTCCAGAAATTACAATGGAAACCCAGGAGTGTGAAAAAATTGAGGTGCGACAGAGCAAGGTGAAGAAGCTCTTGAGAAATGTGTTTCCTGAGAGTTGCATCTTCTGCTTTCGTGGCTTTGGGTTATTTTGTGTCCATTGTCCTGACTGATACTTTGTTTTTCTCACATCCATAAACTAGTTAGACCTAAAGACCCTACATCAAAGACTGATGTGAGACACTGCACTAGGCAGAGAGGTGGGTTTATTTTCAGTGTGTCCTAGTAATCAGTAAAGTTCCCAGATACCATCAAAGAGTCTGTGACCACCAGGGAATCCTATTCCCCGATGCCTTAAATCTACTCTACTAAAGCACAAAGCACATGAAAACATCCCCTAATCACACAGAAACACTCTGTAAAAGAATTCAACTCAAATAGGACATTTTTTTAACCAGTGGGAATTATGGACCCTCAGTCCTTTTCCACCGCAGGGAAATAAAGATGTTTTTGTGTCCTGAGGCTGAATCTGAATTTTGAAAACACTTGTAGAAGAGCAGAACTACAATGTATAAGTGCAATCTGATAGCAAGCATCAAAGAATCAAAAATAAGTCTCATAAAGAACCATCCCTCAACCTGCAGTTCTTAACCTTGGGAAGACTTGACTCCGAATTTGCAGAATACCCACACAAGTGAATAATTTTTTACACCTGCAGAATGAGGAAATTGTATCTTTTTCTGGCTTTGTTTTTGGCACCGTGAGGAATAGATCGGCTGGGAGTTCAACTCAATGTTTTCCTTAATATACAAATAAGAACAGGAAAATCAGGAGCCAGCTGTTTCTCAGGGATTGTACAGACTCACACATCTCTCCTGAGAAAATATGAAATCCCTTGTTTGTCTTATAAACACTGGAAGGTGCTCCAGAGTAAGAGCAAACCCGAAGATTCCTCACTGAAAGCTGAATGTTGGACTTGCTGCTCCTTATCACATTGCCCTAGGCAGTTAATTAGACGCAGCTATGGATCTTCCATTGTGTTCTAATGATGAAAGACATCCTCTCCCAGAAATGGCTGGAAAGCATTAAGAGGGAGCAAACATCACCCACATCGCCCCACCCAGCAGCAAACCATCCTCGCTCTCCCCTAACCAACAATCTGACAGGACTTTGCAAGCAGAAGTTAAGAAAGAGAAGTAAAACCTGGAAGTATCCAACGCCACCAGCACAGAGGTCAACACGGAATTGCTGATGAACACGTGGTGTACTCAGAGGTATTTTTTAACCATTCTACATGCAAACCTGGGCAACCCAATAGAACAGGAAAAAAAATGTGCATTTTGTGCCTCAGAACCTGACTATCTCAATGAGCCTTTTTGCACAATGTTGAGTTGCCAAAATATGCTGGGCAATTGTCTTATACCTTCCCTCATTCTGGTTAACCTTTTGGGGTGAGCTGGTGCCAGTCCTGCATCCCCCCGTGCTGCTGCTTGGGGCTGTGTGAGGCAAGAAAAGGCCCTGCAGCCCCCCAAACAGGGGCTCTGTGCTGGGGCAAAGTGCTCTGGGGGCATCTAATGCAGCCAAATCCAGAAAGAATTAAAATGTCTGTGGTGGATTCTTCCCAAACTGGGGTGTGCCTTGGGCTGTTCACTTGTTACCCTGCACTGTAGTGAGATGGAGCCTTCTAGAATCAGGGAGGCTTTTGTCACATAAGAAGATGAAGGAGATCCCAACCCGAAGAGATTGCAAAGGTCCAAATACAGCTGGACTGAGGGACTAGGGAAATACTCAGGACTAAAGAATCATGGAATGGTTTGGGCTGGAAGGCACCTTAAAGCCCACCTAGTGCCACCCCCTGCCATGGGCAGGGACACCTTCCACCAGCCCAGGGTGCTCCAAGCCCCGTCCAACCTGGCCTTGGACACTTCCAGGGATCCAGGGGCAGCCACAGCTTGTCTGGGCACCCTGTGAAGGGAAGGATTCCTTCCCAATATCCCATCTATCCCTGCCCTCTGGCAGTGGGAAGCCATGAAGGATATGTCCACGTACAGCTGCTAAATACAATGTTATAGGCATTATCTCAGCTCCAGTGAATGCTCAAACCATTCCCCTGAACGCTGGACAGGATGTTTGGCCTTTTTCCTGCTTTCTTCTCTCCAGGGGACACTGCTGACCAACACCAATGAGGCAGCAGCAAACAAAGACATGACTGTCTCCCCAAACAGACTCGATGATCTTAGAGGTCTCTCCCCATCTAAACAGTTCTATGATTCTATGAATGTGGGGACCTCCTCGCCACAAGGCAGCGTCTCTCACTCTTCTGGGAGCGCCCCCCTCCATAATCCTATCCTTAAACTGCAAGTCTCACCCCCTCCCTCAGGGGAGAACCAACAACCAGAGTGCAGAACACCAAAATAAGGGTTTTCTTACCCAGAAAAGAGCAGAGAATAGTGTTGCAGTTTTTGAAACACCCTTGGGCTTCATGAAGTTGTGTCAGGGCAGGGTCAGGTGGGATCTCAGCAAAAGGTCCTTCCCCCAGAGGGTGGTGGGCACTGACCAGGCT
>JAWWEW010000006.1:24938077-24954035 GCA_035583185.1 Anabacerthia variegaticeps | reverse complement strand
AATTGTAACTCTGACTTATAAACTCTCTTGTGGTGGGTCCATTTCTCCTGCTGGTTTACCTTTAAAACCAGCACAGTGGGCACGTCCCCTCTGCTCCCAGGCCAGCCCTGAACCTGGGCTCTCAGCACCAGAGCTCTCTGCTCCCAACCACTAGAGAAAAGGCAATGACAACATGTGCTGCTAACTAAAAACCCACCGTCACTGAAATGGAATGTGTGTCCTAAGCAGGACTCAGTGAATTCTCAGTGGCTGAGATAAAACATTCAGATCAGCTGGACTAGGAGAGACTCTACCACATGAAACCAGCACTGCTCAGCAGGGTGGTTGTCCTCCAGCAGTCAGTCAATGGGAGGACTGGCCAAGCCTGGCTGGGAAGAGGAGAGAGCAGGATGGTTCTGTTTCCCTCTCTCCTGCCTCTCGTTGGTGCCTGCTTTGCTCCTTGCTACCAGGCTTCTTGCTACCCCCCATTCTTCATGTGCTGCTCAGCACCCTTCCACCACTTCCCAGAGAGAGAATGGGATGATCTGCAAGACATTATTGTCCAGGGATCCCCTCTCTTGTATCCAGATGAATATTTCCTCCATTACTATTTTCAAAAGCACCTGAAATTCTTCTCTCCCCATCCTGTATGGCCATGGATGGGGAGCTGTCACTGAGACAGGTTATGCTGTATATTTATCTCCTTCATCACCCTCTCAAAACCTCAGCTTTCCAGGCATGGAACTGCTTTATTTCCAGGTCTGAACTTCTTCCATCTCTTCTCTGCTCAGAAGGCAATGCCAGCTGTAGGTGGAATGGCACCCACTATGTCCCACTGCTGTGGGATGGGACCAACCTCAAAATCACACTGGGTTTGTTACTAATAGCTGGGTGGTCACTTCTAGGACAGTATTAGCCTTGAGTATTCTTTTATTTACTATTCATCAACCCATCCTCAGCCTGCTGGAAATTTCAAGGAGCTTTGCTCTTGAGATTGCAGAATTTGTATTCCTTTGGACAATGTTTCAGTCACACTTGGTTTCATAACAAGCTGTCATCCCTTCAGTCAGTAATTTTGTAAA
This sequence comes from Anabacerthia variegaticeps, assembly GCA_035583185.1. NCBI lineage: Eukaryota > Metazoa > Chordata > Aves > Passeriformes > Furnariidae > Anabacerthia > Anabacerthia variegaticeps. The sequence goes on along the minus strand of JAWWEW010000006.1, from coordinate 24,952,974 downwards.
ACTCCCTTAGGAAGAGATGGCAGAATTTTGAAGGGGCAGGTTCCTGTGTATAAAGTGGCACTTTTAACCCAAGCTTCAACAGAACAGCACCCAAAGTTTTGGAAGTTTCATTCACTTTTGAAGTCTTAAAAACTTACCTTGTGTCAAGACCATTTCCTTCCCAAATTTTTATTGTGGAAAACATCCATATGTTTTACTGCTTTTAAAAACTGGGCAATAATTCTAATGTTTTTGAAGGTCCTACTTCCATCTGCCATCATTAATTTTACCTTCTTTGGGGTGCAACAGGCCCCTGGTTCAAATGGGATCCGTGGAGCATGGTGAAACTGAAACCATGAGCACCTCACAAAGCCTCAGCACCCATGTCAGCCCCCTGGGTTATGAGCTTGAAAGAATCTACGTCTAAATTGAGAATGACCACGAGTTCCAGTAAAGGTTAATTTAAAGGTTTTATGTACATTTTATCTAAAATTTTATCTACCACCAGACCTTTCAGGAAGTACATACCATAGATTTCTTATCCAGAATGGAATTCAGTGCAGAGTCTCGAACACACCACATTAATTGTTCTCACTGGGCTCTCAGAAAACTCGGTGAGCACAGGTTTCTGTGGCTGGATGGCACATCCTTACACAACACACACACACACTCCGTATCTGTGTAAGTGCATCTACCCAGGATGGGCTGAGCCAGTGACACACACAGAAAGCCAGGCAAACACAACCTGCAGCAGAGTGGATAATATCCATTACTCCCAGCCAAGAAAGACAAAAGAAACCAAAGGAGAAATGCTCAACATTGAGGTTTTCTCTGTACAGCTGGACCTGCTCAGGTTTAACAAATTCACAGAATCCCAGACTGGTTTGGATTGGAGGGGACCTCAAAGCCCACCCAGTGCCACCCCCTGCCATGGGCAGGGACACCTCCCACCAGCCCAGGGTGCTCCAAGCCCCGTCCAACCTGCCCTTGGACACTTCCAGGGATCCAGGGGCAGCCACAGCTTCTCTGGGCACCCTGTGCCAGGGCCTGCCCACCCTCACAGCAAAAAGTGCTGCTCACAAAGCTGGAAGATGAAGAATGACCATTTCCATGGGGATGTTCATCACTCTGGCAGCCAGATGCTTTTCTCTACAGCAAAGATGTCCCTGCACTCACTGACTCATCATTCCCTGAGTCCTTGTTGATTCTGGATTGAATTTCACCTTGTTGATCTTTAACAAAAGCTGCAGATCTTGGGTATTTCCCCAGGACATGGTCCCGTGCAGCTCTTCACGGTGTGGAAAGACAGCTTGACTGGGTTGTCAGCTTTAATTCTCTGCTCTTCTCAGATGATTTACCTCTGGTTTGTCTTGACTCCCCAAAGCCTTCCAGCTGTGACCCTGCCCAGCCAATCCTGTGCCTGTGTTTGCTGGAAGGACTGGGAAATTTGATCTTTTGGATAGTGCCAGGCACATACCTAAGACATAAATTCCACCGTGAGGTGGCTTTTTGCTAAAAGAGGCACAAGATACAGGTAAAACATTTGCTGGGCGTGAGACATTCATTAAGTAAATAGTTAGGGATCAATAAACGGGATGAGGAACATGAAACTTCAGCTGGAAATATTCCATCTGTGAGAAAACTGAGGTCATACCCAGTCAACAACACACCGAAGAGCACAGAGCACGTGGGTGAGCAAAGAGTCATCCTGAAGGAAGGGTGGATTTGTGCCTGGAAAGCCAACAAGCTGGGCCTGAGCATGGATGTACCCAAGCAAACAGCAGGATGATGATTTCAGATGTAGAGCATTTCCTTGGATTTCTAAATATTCTGGGATTTTTCCTGGTTTCCAGTGTTCAGAGCCCCACGGTGCCGTCCTTGGAGGGAGCAGAGTGGAATGAACGGTGCTTGCAGGAGGGCAGCAATGCTCATCCAGATGTGCCAAACGGCTCCTGCACAGAAATGCAGCTGTTTCAGGAGCTGCTTGGGCATCTCTTGGGTTTTGCAACAAGCTGCAAAGGATGGCAGGAGGCCTTGGAGGGCGAGTCACAGGCTCAGAGCAGCCATTTCGCCTGGTGACCCACAGGAGCAGGTAAATCCCAGCTCCCAAAGTGGGGAGCTGTGACCTGGCCGTGTGTGCCACCTAGTGCTGCCATTGGATACCAAATCCCTGCCCTAGGCACAGCTGGGGCCTGGCATCACCCCCTGCCACACCTGGCACGGGTGGGTACAGCAGCCGGGTGGGTACCAGGCACAGCACTCACCTCCATGCACAGTTAGACTATTGGAGCACTTCCCACTAAATGCAGTTGTGTTTGCAGATCCTTCCTCAGCACTGAGTGACCTGAAGGTCTGTCCCAATGGAAATGGCCAGAGGGCCAATCCAGGGAGCACAAATCACACCTAAAGCCCAGAGTTTGCAATCACAAACCCTGGAGCCACCTAGTTAGGGAGATTGTTTGCAGTTTCGGACACAGAGACTCCCACTGGTGCTGCAATGTTGAATTCGGGAGGATCTCACAAGAGAGACCCTGCCCAGAGGACAAGGCAAAGGTGGCAAACCAGTCCTGTTGCTCTGCTCTGACACAGGAGTTTGGCACAGCCACTTGAAGGATTCTGCCCAGGCTGCACATGAAGCTCAAGGCAAAAACCGAATTTTAATCTCAAAGTCATCCTTCTTCTTCCAGTTCTGGAAGAACTGGTGGTTTGTTTATTTCTCCAGGGATACCTTGGATAAAGCTGAATGTGGTAATGCAGTGCCTCACATGAAAAGGCAAGCAAGCATGGACACTTGTGACAAACTAGAGACAGGCAAAATAAAGAATTATTCCCTTCCTAATACTGTGCTTTCTTTTAAATAAGAACTCTTTTTCCCCCCACATTCTGTTAGAATAAGTGAGACCCTTGGTCACAAATACAGAAGCTTTGAGACTGGCATTAGGTCAAGAATGGAGAACATTCATGTAATCTATAATACCATCAAAAGAGCAGAGAGCAATGGTTTTGCTCTTAAGAATACACATCTCCTTAAGTAATTACCTGCAATCCTAAAACAAAACATAAATATCTATGGTTGGCATATGGAAATACAGAGGAGGGTCTTCAGCCTCCTCTAAGCTGAGTGGGTCATATGTTGGAACAGCAGCAAAAGCATCACACAGAGATCTGTAACATAATACACACACCTAAATTATCTTTGTTCTGGGAGTTGTGTTAGTAGCTTAAACTCCCAACAGCCTTTTCCAGGTTTAGCTATTCCAAAACCTTTTCCAGTAGGGTCCCACTTGTATTTTTTTGCCCTTAGAGAGATTGCATGGCTCTTTAGAGCTCAGCATGTCAGTTCTAGTCCACTTTTCCTCATCATAATTCTGTGTATTAAAGCCTGGGGACAAGGCCGTGCCACCACAGTGTAGATGTTGGCTGGATGGGACTAAAGCAAAGTTGCAATGAGACACCACAAAGAGAACCACTCTTTCACAGGAACTTTTTGAAAGACATCAGTCCAGGCTCTTTAGGACCTGGTAGTGCTGGTGTTCACATTTTTAAGCTCATATTTATAGAAAAGCACGTGGAAACCCACCGAGCTCTCCCCACAGAGCGTGTGTACAACCCACACCTGTGCAGTGGGTCTCCAGCTATCCCCACGTGATCCTTTAGCAAATGCCATCATCCCCTCAAATGCCAAAGGAAAACCTTCGTGTTGTTACTTAAATCCAAAATGAGCATGAAACATGTAAGAGGCTATCCCAGTTTAAATTAGACTGCACTGGTCCATACAGGGGTAATTTGGTCACCTAAATGTAGTTTGACCCTGCTCAAATTGTCCCTCTCTAACCATATTCCCTGGCAAGCAGATCAATAATCACTTTGGGAGCTACCAGCTGCATGGATCAATTTTGTGTCCTCTCCCAAAAACATTGGTCTGTTCAGTGTTACTGATTTTGACCCTTTTTGTCTTACAATTGCTTCTAATTTCCTATGTTTGAACATGTTTTATTATGTCCTACACATATTTATCTAGTAAAGTTCATAAAACATAAATCCTGGAAACATGGTAAGGAGAATGCTGAGGTCAGAACTGGGAGAGGAGAAAGGAGAGGGCACATCACTAGTCATGGCTTTCACACTCCCACAAATTTCAGCAAAAAACCCACCCCTGGAAATGTCCAAGGCCAGGTGGGATGGGGCTTGGAGCAACCTGGGCTGGTGGAAGGTGTCCCTGCCCATTGCAGGGGGTGGGACTGGGTGGGCTTTAAAGTCCCTTCCAACCCAAACCATTCTGGGATTCTGAAATGGAACCTGAATCATATATGTGTCCACACCCAGCTGAGAGCAACTTGCTGGGCATTTTCAGTCAGCAAATATTTTGGAAAGCAACATTTTTCCTTTCTGAAAAAGAAGTGGGAAGACAACAGGAGGAGAACGTACAAACAGATGGTCATTTTTGATCTTGCCAAGTTTTCAGTCTGATTCTCTGGGCTGTCAACCAGACAAAAGAACAACAGCAGGTCAAAAAAGATCAGCTAGACATGCCTAGTATTTATTAATTCCAGTCTCTGGACTGAAGACACTATCCCAGTGACACAGGGGCAAGCTGGTGTCTCACCATAATCCCGGGTCCAGGAGGTGAGGTCTCTGACACCCTCAGTGAGCTGAGCAGTTCTTGTCAGTGGAGAAGGCAAACAGCCCCCTGACACAGCTCCCACGATATGTCACGCCACAGGGACAAAAGGAGGGGAGTGAACCCACAGCGTCACAAAACTCACTACCACAACATTTGTATGGGGTATTTTAGGAGGCACGTCAATTCAAATCTGTAATCTAATTTGCCTAATGGCACTTTATTCAGTAACCAAACATTTATTTCTGCTACTGTTGGTTGCCTTCATGTTAATAATTATTTTTGAGCTACTGGACGTGGCTCTCAGTGCTCTGGTCTGGGTGACAAAGTGGGGGTCAGGCACAGGTTAGAATTGATGGTCCTGGAGGTCTTTCAGCTCAATGATTTTGGGATTCTAAAACCTCTCCAGGAAGCCACACTTGTAATCTACTCCAGCTGCACGGAAAGGGCAAGGGGGCAAGTCCCTACATCAGGCTGGAGTAAACCAATTTCAGCTCTTGTCCAGACCAAGCACTTTGTGCACACTCAGGAAAAAACATTGTGCTGTATTTTAAACAAAAGTTGTGGAAATGTGGAATACACTGTTTGCCACAAGCTTCAAATATCCCCTTCCAAACCTGGATATGAGTATGGATGACTATATTTAAAGACTTGATCTCTAGCAGTGCTCCTGTGCTTGAATGAGCACTCCATCCCAAAATTGGGACTGATTCCAGATCCTGGCAATTTCAAAAGGTGTTAAAAGTGGCTATAGGAAATGTGGAATTCAAAGCAAGAGAAAAAGATTCACCTTAAGACAAGGACATAGTTATGCCAAGTGGAAAAGCCAGTTTTTAATCCACAGGAGATGAAACCTTTATTAATATTTTGGTTAAGCATCAGAGCAAAAAGGAACAGGCTTACAAAGAGGAAAATTAAAATTACCCTCCTAATGAAGTTGGAATCAGAACACCTGGGAAGGGGAGGTTTGGAAATGCTCATCTGGATGACGTCCTAACAGCCTTAGGGTATGGAATGAAACACATTACCCCAATCAACACTGCTATTGATGACTGAAGCCTAAAGCCATATAGGGTTTTTTTGCATAGGAACTGGTTTCGAGTTCCAGTTAGGTAAGTGTTATCCAGCAGTTGAAGAAACCTTTGAATCTGAAGAGTTCTGCAAACAGTCTCGTTTCACTCTTGTTCACCACAAAGATTTAACTGTCCAAATTCTGATGTTGTGCCTGAGTTCTTTGTTTCCCACTGATCTTACACTGCCTTGTGCTGAGGAGGACTTCAAGGTGACTGGCAATCACTAAAATATTCCAGCCTGAGGATAAGACTCGTAGTGTCCAAATCATTGCAACGTAAACCTCCTTGGAGCTGCAGAGACTTGTTTGGGAGCAGGGAACAAATGAACTGATACTGGAATACTGGGTGCACAGTGGATTTGGGAGCAGGGAACAAATGAACTGATACTGGAATACTGGGTGCACAGTGGATTTGGGAGCAGGGAACAAATGAACTAATACTGAAATACTGGGTGCACAGTGGATGTGGCATACAGAAAAAGGATGTTGCCTGGACTGCCTGGTGATCCCTGCTGCGCTTTGCATTTGAGGGGTTTTTCTTCCCTGTGCAACACTTCTCATAATGTGACAATAGAATTTAACTTCTTACAGTCCTGCCTTCACTCATTTACAGTCATTAGTGCCAAAGAGCAGGGAAAAAGGAGCCTTGAGCAAGGGGCAAATCATTCTTACCAGTCAAGTATAATTAAAACGTTCTACACATAAATATTTCTCCTCTTTCCTACCCTCTGGAAAGTCCATAAACATTTAAAATCCCCAAGAGCTACGTTACAACACCTCCGAACTGCTGTGCATGGAACACGCCGTATTGAAGGGATCTAGGCAGGAGCTCCAGCTATTTCAGGAGAGTTCAGGAAGTTCACAAGGTCTCACTTGCACATCCACATTTCCATTCACAGCTGCCCCAAGCTGGATGGGCCTGACCCAGCATCATCCAGAGTTCACTGAGGCCGGGACAGAGGGCGGAGGAGACATGGGGAGATGTTCCCACGGGAGCTCTGGCCCTTCCCATGGGAATGGGGTCAGGAGCAAAGACAGGCACTGCACACCATTGGGCGGTTTCGCCCCAGGACGAGCTGGAGCTCTTATGGAGCTGCAGGCACAGAAGAAAAGTCCCATTCCCTGGGACAGCAGGGCATGGCCATGCCCATCAGGGCACCACTGACAGTGGGGAGCCTTTGTGATGGGCTGGGACCAGTCACACATGGCTCGGAGAAGCACCAGCCCAAAATTAGCTGCCCAGACAGAGCTCTGCTGGTGACACAAACCCTGCTATTTCCACCCAAACCTGGCCTCCAGCTAACGCCGGGTGCTGACAAGCCCTGGGTCGCTGGCAACTCTCTCCAAAACAATCCCAGGAAAAATGCCATCTGAAATGAAACCCCAAAATAACACACACTGCCAGGACATGTTGCAAAGCCCTCATTTACTTAATGAACTACCTCTAAGGGGAACACGGTGAGGCACTGAGTGGCACCAGCACAGAATTTCCACAGCTGGTGGAAACAACTGAACACGACAAGCTGAAATGTTTTCGGTTGGGTTTGTATGATTTATCGTCTCTTCACTGAGGGTCAGGATGAGAAATAAATCCAAAAATATTTTGGAGGCCACCTGTGGATAAGCAGAAACATAGAGGAAGAGAGTCCAATCAATATTAATCCAAATTTACAGCTGCTCCATGAGAAGACACCATCCAATTTCATGATTTAGGATGAATCTTGTGAAGGACAATAACAGGAACCATAACATCAGGCACAGTGCTTGTACAAACAGTAATTCAGCCAGACAGGAGTCAGTCCTTAACCTGTGTGCTGACAATTCAGTGCCTGGAGCAAACACCCTTGTCTGAGGACAAATCCTCTCGGGAATTATGGTTGGACTTGGTGATTTTCAGGGTCTTTTCCAACCTTAACAATTCCCTGATTTGGTGATTCCATCCCCGGTTTTGCTCTTTGGGAAGGGGTGTTCCTGCAGGCCCAAGGTCTCTGCAGGGGTGTAGGTGGCCAGGTTCTGGTTCCCTCACACACACCCATGGAAAGGATAAGCATTCCTGAAATGGGATGAAAGTGCTGACACAGCTCCAGCACCAAAAGGGAACATCAGACGTTTTCCCTGGAGGACACTAAACTATCTCTTACAGACACTGCGGGGTTTGTATCTCCTTAATTATTGTCTATTTTTATATTTTTAATCATTATCCATTCTCCCTAACTGCAAATTCTAAGGAAAAGCAATCAAAACTCATCTCCTGATGAGTATCTCCACTGCAGCGTTTCCCTCCAAGGCTGGATTTTCAGCCCAGCAAACCAGCCAGGTTTTTATGCCATTACATAATTGGCCGTCTCAAAAAGCAGAGAAGCATTTGCACAATTTCTAAATTCTTTGCCTTTGGTTAGAGTCATATGTCTTGGCAAGACGTAACATGATGTGATGTCTCCTTCCAATTCATCTGATTTCACTTTGAAGAAAGCAGGACTTTCTCTAGATTCTCACTCCCAGGGCGCTCATTGTCTTGGTGAAATCTTTCTGGATTAAACTCCTGCTCTGCCCTGAGCAGTTTAACTCACAAGATTTCTTACAGTGTCCTCAATTCCCACTGGTAACTACAAATAATTTGAGTTCCTGGAGGCCTGTAAAGGAAAAGGATCGTGGGACACAGTTTTAATCCAGTCTCTGAGTGCTCTTCCCTCTGCAGGAACCGGGTCATTTAATATAATTTCTTTCCTTTTATTTCTTAATTTCTTCCTACGCTTTGAATTGTAAGAGGATGTTGGAGGTGAGGCAAAGTGACAAGCCATTACAACAACATTGGACAAAGCTTCTGATGTCATTCTGGAAACGGAGATGACTAGAAAGGAGACTTGGGAGTTTGGGCAGCCTGCACTGGGCATGACCTGCTCCAGGAACCTCCCCAGCCCGGCGGAGCTACAACTGTAATTGGTGTGGGCATGAATCCACTGTCCGTGCCCAAGGGCTGCCATGGCATCTGTGTCATGGAACATTTTTCTTTGGCTCACACCAGATGACTCCTCCAGCCTCCCAGCTGTGAAGAGCTGGAGTCGGATTGAAGGAACTCAATGTCTTGGTGTCAATATTTTAACCCACTTCAGGTGCCCAGTGAAGGATGGACCTTGGTGGCACCTTCTCTGTGGGCACTGAGGGAGGGCTTCCAGCAAAGAACTGCAGAGTGGAGCTTCTGCCTTCTCAAAGCACTCAGTGTCATCACTCCAGGGAGACCTCAGAGCCCCTCCCAGTGCCTAAAGGGGCTCCAGGAGAGCTGGAGAGGGACTTAGGACAAGGCATGGAGGGACAGGACACAGGGAATGGCTTCCCACTGCCAGAGGGCAGGGATAGGTGGGATATTGGGAAGGAATTGCTAGCTGGGAGGGTGGGCAGGCCCTGGCACAGGGTGCCCTGAGAAGCTGTGGCTGCCCCTGGATCCCTGGGAGTGTCCAAGGCCAGGTTGGACGGGGCTTGGAGCACCCTGGGCTGGTGGGAGGTGTCCCTGCCCATGGCAGGGGTGGGACTGGATGGGTTTTAAGACCCCCTCCAACCCAAACCATTCTGTGATCCCATGAAACCTTAAATTCTCAGAAAACCTTACAAAACCCTGCAGAGCAGAGGTCACTAGATGGAACAGTTGTAAACTGATCTGGTAAATGCTCTTGTAGCAAGAAAAAAATCTTATTTGAAACAAATAATGTTCACTTTCTGTGACCCAAATGAGAAAAGGGGTTAATGAATAAAACTAAATAAACTCCACTACCCAAGGATGTGTTTTATGTAAGAAAGCATTACCCTGAAACAATTTTCTGCTCAGTAAAACCTACTTTAGTTTCCTTTATCCAGTTTAATGTCCACATGCTGGAAGCGATGGAGAAATACAAACAATGGTATTTGCAGCTTTAAGCTGCACAACAAAAGAGTGAGAGGCTGGATGACAGATTTCACTAAAAGCTAAGCAGGAAGCAGTTAAAAGAAAATGCCATAATATTTAGAAATATCTCTAAGGAGGGATTTTCTGTGGAGGCTTCCCACAGAAATAGTGTTTTGATATACAACCCTTACTATAAATGGCCCAGCAGAAGCAATTACCCTGCTCTGAGTTACAGGCAATGACAAAGAGCAGATAAAATGTCAGCTGACACTTCTTTATGAAAGGGAGTTACAAAACCTCCTGACGTCTTTTCGGAGCTAACTGTGATCAAATGTCTGCATGGGAAATGCAAAGCATATGGAGGTCGTGTGGGCAAAGCCAGGGTCCTGCTACAACAGCCCAGAATCACGAGAGCAGAGAAACTCACCATTGGAGTTTGGTAACAACTGCCAATAACAATTGCCAATAAAGGACACTTGTTTTTCTTCACTCAAGGAACAATGAAAAGTATTTTCCAGTCTAATAGGCACAGTTTAAATTGGAAGGAAAGACACCTGTAGATGAGTGTATCCAAACAAGGGCTGTAAAAATTAGTGGAAAGTAAAAATATCCACAGATCTGCTCCAGAGTGTGGCTGCAAAAGCTTATGTTTATATAATAGCTGATGTTTATGGCCTTCTCCTTTAAATTCACCATTAAAGCGAGGCAAAAGTCTTGTGACCTAAAAAACCAAACGGGACAGATCAGAGCTAGGATGAAATTGTCAGTCAGTCTCTGCCTCAAACCACCATAGGGGATAAAAATGTTGTGCTTCATACTCCATTCATCCACACTCCTTGGAAAAAGCTCGTCCTGGAGCGCTTCAAGCTGAGTTCAAGTCATTTAAGGCTTGTTTGTCAGAACTGGTCAGGCAAGACTGAATTTGTGACTACCAAGAGTGCAAATGAGGAAAAGAATAAACTTGTCTAACACATTTCATCTGAAACACCAAACACAGTTCTGGAAGCCATTTCTGCAGGGGATTCCTTAATTCCCTTTCTTTTAAAACAACGTGAATTCAGGTTCCAGTCCCCTCCCCAGGGAAGAGCTCAGCCTTATTTTGCATCAAGTGGAGATTCACATTTAAGCTGAGCAGAAAGGAGTGATTCTTGTGTTCTTTTCCTCTGTGGTTTGGTAACAAATTGGTGTTTACCATGTATCAACACCTTGAAGATGCCCTGTAGTCATGTTATAATACAGGGATCTGGCAAAGCATTTGCAAAGCAAACAGACCTGCCTGGGAGAAACCTGGTCTGGGAGCACCATGGACTGTACAGGTGTCTCATTTCACATCTCATCTCAACAGGAAAATGTCATGTAAAGTCACTCTCTCCACTTTAGTTTCACTCACAGAATGTCACTCCATTCCCTTGTAAATAATTTCCCTCCATCTTCCTTGTAGGCTCCCTTCAGGTATCCCTTCAGGTATCCTCCCAAAGGATTGGAACTCCAGCCTTTGGCTCCTAACTGACTCTGTCCAGAATGTCAGAGGATTAAAACAAGAACTCATTGTTAAAAACAGAGCCTGGAAAGAGTTCAGCCATTGAGCTGCTCTATGCAGATGTTAATGCTAAAAATACAATTGTTCATATTGAAAATCATTCCTCAAAATTCTTACTGGCTTGCAAATAAAACACAAGCTGTGGATTTATGTGTCTTTTTCAGCAGCAGGAGTGCAAAGGGAAGCTTCTCTGAAAAGAGGAAAAACAGTGGAGCTCAGACTTTCTCAGGTCTTGCCTAAGTCAGCTCTAGCTTTTTGTTACATCTGCCTATTTATTTACTTATTTACTTATTTACAATTCCAGGAGGAAATCAGAAAACCGAAAACCAAAAACCAACCCAGCCCAAAGTGATTTGGATAACAAGGAATGCTCCCATTTTCTCCCACGGAATTAGCCTCCCACCTCACCCTCCTGCTCCCTGTCTCCCTGGAACACGAGTGTGCAGGCAGCCCCAAGCATTCCTCACCAACCATGTCCATGGTATTTTCCCCAGTCCAGCTCCCAGCTCTCCCATCCTCTACATTCATAGGTAGTTTTGCCTGGACCAGATTTCTTTTGTGTTCCAGACGATTCCTAAATTGCGGTAGTCTGGAAACTCCATAAACAGGCACCCTTTTGCTGCAATTTCCCAGGAAAAATAAGTCACCTCCCTTGTTTTCAAACCAGGTGATGAGTACTTGTGTTTCCAGCACAACCCCGGGGTGCCAATGAAAGCAAGACCCCCATGAGGAGATGGAATGAAAAAAGGGAGAAGTGCAGCCCAGTTGCCTGGTCAGATAAACCAGTGGGTGACCACACAAAACCTCAAAGCAGCTGCAGAACCAAACACCTCTGTTAACACAGAAGGCAGAAGCTTAAAGACATCAACTTCCTCCAAAGGTCCTTCTGTTTTCAAGAACATTTTGGAACATCCAGAGTTGTTGTGGTATCTGTGTACCCATCAGCCTTGGAGTGTGTTTGCTTCGGGTGTAACGTGTCGAAACTGTGATAGCAAACTTCAGCCTGAGCTCCTTTGGCAAGAAAAGAGCAGGGGAAAGCACACACTGAAGGAATTAAACTGGTTCTCCTGCCAGGAAGAGACTGCACTATTAAAACATGATGAGATTACCAGGTCACAAAGGAAGGCAAAATAGTTGAAAGATATTAAAAGGGCTTGAGCATAAATACAGTGCTGATTAAGCTGGGTTTTCACGAGCCAGTGCAAAACAGAGCAGCACCAGTGCTGGGGGACAACACTTCTCCTGCTGCCACTCCACTGTCCCCTTCTTTTGGTGGCACTACTGAAGCATGTCAGTCCTTATGGAGCACTGGATCTGCCATCCTGAACCCTTGCCTTAGAAAAGGTGTGAGTTTCTGCAGCCCTTCGTATGCAGTGAAAGCTAAAATAGAAACAGGAACAGCTTCAGGGGATTGCTTCCTCCACAAATGTCAGCAAATGCAAAACTGCTGAGGCTGACGGAGGTTGTCTGTTCCACAGGCTGCTTCCACCTGCACCAGGGGGGACCTCAAGGAACAGAAACAAAAACGACACTGGGTCTTGGCAAAGATGGTTTATATGCTAGAAACCAAAGGAGCACGTAGTTGATGCATTAATCCTCCACCTGGTGGTGAACCCTGCCACAGCAAACTGGGTTATTTCTAAGCAAAATTCCCTTTGCGATATCTAAACAGTTCTTCGGGAGAGACAATCCCAAAGCAGCAAGTGGGGAAGGGCAGCCTTTGGAAAAACAGCACTACCATATCTCCCTGATTTCCCATCATCTTGGGAAGGCAGAGGATGCCCTCAGCTATCCTGCAGCTGGCAGGCACACCAGAGACCTTCTCCAGCCAAAATTCACACCGAAAAGAGCTCATGTCACACCCTGTGCAGGGTTGGGTGGATGGTCCTGACTGGTTTTCCAGCTGCAAAAAGTGCTGCTTCCCAAGGAGAAATGTCCTCTCCGAAGGCTGAAGTTCTGCCCTGTTTCTTGGTTTGCACATTGGTTAATTACAATTATCAGCTCTCTGTATCTCCAAGGTCCTTCAAATCATAGCCCAGTTACCTTTGCATGATCATTTTAGGGGTAATTCTCTGGCTGCTCACAGTTAGTTCAGTTGCTGGCTCTACACCCTAAAAACGTTTTCTGGATTTACATGTTCCTATGCACCTTATTAAAACATAACATCTCACTTGCCTGGTGTTTTCAGTAAAGTGTTATTATCTGGCAGGCTCAACAAAAGCCCTGTGAGATGGAATAAAATCAGTGTAAGATGGATATATAAAATGTGCAAAGCCAGACCCTTGATCTACAGCATTGTGTGTACCAGGCACTCTACCCTGATCCACTGGACATCACCAGAGTTCCATAATTCATCCCTGTGGCTTATGCAGGGACAAAACATCCCCCTTTCAGACTTGGTAAGGCTAAGCAAGATGTGAACGCAGCCACAGCCCACAGGAACAGGCAGCCAAGGGCCACCCCCTGCTCCAAGTGTGACCACGGCCAGCGGTTCATGCAGGCAAATATATAAATCAATAACACACGCCAGAAGAATAATGTGATCCCAGCCTTTTGTGCACCATTCCCTAAAACATGCAGGCTGACCTGCTGCTGATGTATACAACTTATTCACCGACCACAATCCAATTCTTTGAGGCCAAAAATAAGACTTTATCTAAACTGGCCCGAAGCCACTTGCTGTCACGTCACCGATTTGCAATTTAAACACCACCAGTATTGAACCTTAGGATATGTTAATTGAAGGAGCAATGGAGCTTTTTGTTAATGAATAGTGACCTTGAGGGTGAAAGTGTGAGCGGTGGGAGGACGGAAGCTCCCAGCTCCACACTGCAGAGTTGCACAGCTGCATGACATCCTCCTGGTTGCATAATTTTCCACACGCAACTGAGATTAAAATAGTAGTTTACTGATTAATAACAAATAATTATGACCAAAAGATAAAGCATTAACAAATGGCAAAAGCTCTGCAGCACTCGAGGGAAATGAGGAAAAATTTGTTTATAGGGTGACTATCCCGAGGGGGGAGAGGGCTATTCTAAAGGAAAAGTGCTGGGGAAAATCACTGCTTGCTTCCAAAACGCCAAATAACTGGATTTGGTCTCATCGGAAAGGCAAATCTATAGAAATCAAACTAAATGCCCTCAGTATTCATATTCTGCAGCACGAGTGTGATCACAGCCCTGCGACCACCTGCTTGGTGAGCATGTTAAAATGAAATCCTTGAGAAGCCGAACCCCACATTCCCAGGAGCTCGAAGGAAGGGAGCAAAGTCCCTGGCACCGTGGTGGTGCCCCTTTAACCTCTGCAGTGCGGCCACAGCGTCCTCTGCACTGTTCCAGGGGGAAAGGAGCGTTTTCTCCAGCAGTTTTAAAGTACCACTTGGAAAAAGGGCTGTTTGGGGGGCCTGAATAATGGGGGGGCGGGGGGGGGGGATGTCTGAAAAGGGGGGCTGAACAATGAGGGGCTGAAACGTGGGGATTGGAAAAGAGAGCGCTGAAAGATGGGGGTGAGAGCACCGGGCAGTGCGAGCACCGGGGTGTCCCATCCCGCAGACATGTCGCATCCCCCCGAGATGTCCCATCCCCCGAGATGTCCCATCCCCCGAGGTGTCCCATCCCCCGAGGTGTCCCATCTCCACAGGTGTCCCATCCCCAGGGCTGTCCCATCCCCCAGACGTGTCCTGTCCCCAGAGATGTCCCATCCCCAAACGTGTCCCATCCCCAAACGTGTCCCATCCCCAGGGCTGTCCCATCCCCAGGGCTGTCCCATCCCCCACACCTGTCCCCGCCCCCCCCCCAGTGCC
>JAWWEW010000006.1:24901369-24937977 GCA_035583185.1 Anabacerthia variegaticeps | reverse complement strand
ATCCCCCAGACATGCCCCATCCCCCAAAGATGTCCCATCCCCCAGACATGTCCCATCCCCCAGGACTGTCCCAGCCTCCCAGCCCAGCCCTGCCCTTGCCCGCGGCGCTCCCCCGGCGCCTCCCCCGGCGCTCCCTCCTCCTCCTCCTCCTCCTCCTCCTCCTCCCGGTCCTCCCTCCCTCCTTCCCCGTGGAATCCCCCGCTCTGCGGTGATGCCGCGTTTCCGGCCGTGACTAAGCGGCCGCCCTGCCCATAAATAGAGGGCAGCGCACCTGGGGCCGGCACATTCTGCTCCGCTCCCGCTGCCGCTCCGTGTCCCGATCCCGATCCCGATCCCGATCCCGATCCCGATCCCGATCCCGAGCATTGCCATGGGGCTGCTGCTGCCGCTGCTGGCCGCGCTGCTGGCCGCCGGCCGCGCCGGTGAGTGAGACATCCCTCATCCCTCATCCTTCATCCCTCATCCCTCATCCTTCATCCTCCGTCCTTCATCCTCCATCCTCACCCTCATCCTCCATCCTTATCCCCCTCATCCTGCTCCCGGACCCGCCGCTCCCGCTCCGTCGGTGCGCTCCCTGCTTTCCTGCGGCTCCCCCAGCGCTGGCTGCGAGCGATAATCCCGATTTCCCGGGGCTGCGGAGGGAGGTTTATTGCTGCCAGCAGACAGAGGCTGTCACCCGGTGGCCCGGGGGTGGATGGATGGATGCATGGATGGATGGTTGCATGGATGAATGGATGGATGAATGGATGAATGGATGGATGGATGGATGGATGGATGGATGCTCACCCTGCTGCCTTCCCGATAAAGCGCTAAGGTGTGGGGTGCCCTCCTTGGGATCGATCTGCTTGGAAGCTCTCTCCTTGGGATAGCCCTCCTTGGAAGCTCTCTCCTTGGGATAGCCCTCCTTGGGATGCTCTCCTTGGGATCGCTCTCCTTGGGATAGCCCTCCTTGGGATGCTCTCCTTGGGATAGCCCTCCTTGGGAGCACTCTCCTTGGGATAACCCTCCTCAGGAGCACTCACTGCCCTTGGCGAGGTGGGAAGGCTGTGTTGTGCACACGGGCTGGTGACTGATGGGGCTGCCTGTTCCCTCACAGCGAACCCCTGCTGCTCCAACCCCTGCCAGAACAGGGGGGTCTGCATGACGGCGGGGCCGGAGCTCTACGAGTGCGACTGCACCGGCACGGGCTTCTACGGAGACCACTGCACCACCCGTGAGTGCCCTCCCCAAACCCGGCTCCCGGCCCCTCCAGCACGGTGGGCTGTTCTAGCTCCATGGCAATAACCTTTCTTTCCATTGCTGCCCGCAGCTGAATTCTTCACGTGGCTCCGGCTGGCGCTGAAACCGTCGCCGAACACTGTCCACTACATCCTCACCCACTTCCAAGGGGCCTGGAACATCATCAACAACATTCCCTTCCTGCGGGATGCCATTATGAGATACGTGCTAACGTGTGAGTATGAGCTCTCTCTTCCAGCCTGCTTCAAACTGGCAGAGGTTACTCGTGGGACCCCCGAATATTGCACTCAGTTAGTCTGTGTGTAAAGTAAGCAGCCTGAATGGCGCTAAGGTCAAAACACAAACCAAAGGTTGAAGTTTCTGTGTGATGCAGACCTGTAGGAAACATGCTGAAGTGCAGTCTGCTCTAATTTCTGCTAGAATCCAGGATCTTGCTAGCATCAACTTTGCTCCAAATTGCTCATGCTAATCGTGGGATCCAGCTGAAAAGTCCTGTTATTCAGTAACTGTAATCCTGTTTAACATCAGTGGCTGATATGTTTGGAATTTACAACTGCAACCAAGTACATGGAAAAGATCTGGCTCTGTGATTTGCTTTTTGAGACTAAAATGCACAGTTGCAAATAATCAAATACTTATTTGTCTTTCAGCAAGGTCACACTTGATCGACAGCCCTCCAACTTACAATAGTGATTACAGTTACAAAAGCTGGGAAGCTTTTTCCAATCTTTCCTACTACACAAGATCCCTTCCACCAGTAGGACTTGACTGTCCAACACCGATGGGTGTTAAAGGTAAGGAATAAACCAGATGCATAACGTTCACTTTTAGTATTTTCTAAGAGGATAAGTAGAAATTCCTATGAGACTTCCTTGTCTGTAGCTTTTTTCCAGTGTAGGTGACTTTAAGAACAGCCGTGTTTTGGATACTTTGTGTAAAGACCTAAAAGATATTTCTGGTTCTCATTATTGAGTTGCTTGCTAAAAGCAGGGAATTTAAAAGTTCCTAAAAAAACCAAGAAAGTGAGCACAGAAAAGCAGATAATTCTCCTTATTTGTATCCTGCTCTCCTTCAATATTTCATTGTTCCTAACAAAAAGGCTTAAGTCTTGCAAAGTTAAGTATTGCATAAACAGTTGTCTTGAATGTCTCGTTCCCTCTCTCTCTCACAGGCAAGAAGGAGCTCCCAGACTCAAAGCTGATCGTGGAGAAGTTTTTGCTGCGGAGAAAGTTTATTCCTGACCCGCAGGGCACCAACGTGATGTTCACCTTCTTTGCCCAGCACTTCACTCACCAGTTCTTCAAGACGGACCACAAGAAGGGACCTGGCTTCACCAAAGGCCTCGGCCACGGGGTACGGTCACAGCTCTGGAGCCAAGCACAGCCCCGGGCTCCAGGAGCACTGAGCACCCAGAGTGGCATCCTGCACGGTGCCAGGGCACACAGACACCTGTGCACACACTGCAGCAGCCCCTGGGATTGCCCCTCCCTAGGCCAGATTCCAGCTCTCCGTAGCATCTCTACCCGTGTCAGAACCACATGCCTGGTGCAAGCGGTTCTGTTTAAAATATCTGCCCAGTGAGCTCCATGTCCCTTGTTGTTCCCAACAATCTGCTTCCACCTAGAGCATGGTAGATCTAGTGAGTATCCAAAATTTCTCTGGACTCTGTCGCTTCCAAAGAGCTGTATCCAGCACTTGTGTACTGCTGATAGACTTAGTTTAAAAAGGACTTCAGAAGCAGACTTGGATTTAGGATCTTTACCTACAAAATAGGCAGCCTTTAGACAAAGTTCCTCACTATAAGTGTAATTTGTATATCTAAACCAAAGCTATAAACTGTGTGTGTATATACAGAGTGCTGTCTGCATAATAGAAAGTTGCTGACACTTTAAACAGAGTCCTTTTAAATCGCCAATTTCACAACCCCCTCTTACACAGAGATGGCTCCAGTTGCCAGGAAATAATTTGGCTTCATCTTAAATATCAGTTGCTTGATACTTATAAGGAAGCAATGATATAATTAAAAGGTAAACATCAAGGGGGTGAGCTCCTATTGGCATCCATAGAGGTGGGACCTATCCTAAAATAGCAAAAAATGCAGGTTGGCTTCATGTTCCAAATGCTTTTCTTTTATAGGTTGACTTGAACCACATTTATGGAGAGACTCTGGAGAGGCAGCTTAAACTGAGACTTCTAAAGGACGGAAAGCTCAAATACCAGGTATGTCCTACCTCAAAATTCCTGCCTTCTTACTGGATGATGTAAGTCCTAAATCAGTGCTCTGTGCACGCTGTGGCTGATCTGAAGTCAGCGCTGGCAGAGTTGGCACAGCTTAACTCACGGGCACCTTGCTTTGCTCTCCGTCGCTGCCCGGCAGATGATCGACGGTGAGATGTACCCCCCGACGGTGAAGGACACGCAGGCAGAGATGCTGTACCCGCCCCACGTGCCCGAGCACCTGCAGTTCTCCGTGGGGCAGGAGGTGTTCGGGCTGGTGCCGGGCCTCATGATGTACGCCACAATCTGGCTGCGCGAGCACAACCGCGTCTGCGACGTCCTCCGGCACGAGCACCCCGAGTGGGACGACGAGCAGCTCTTCCAAACCACGAGGCTCATACTGATAGGTGAGCGTCTCTTCACCCAGGTGCTGCTGAGCCCTCTCCCGGGGGCACAGGAGGAGCAGAGCTATTGCACAAAGTGGTGTGTGAGTGGTGCCCGCGCAGCCTGCTCAGCGGGGCTGCGCTGAGATGCAGCTTCCCCAGCCACGCTGGAGGCACAGCTGAAGCAAACCCAGCTGAGGAATACTCAGTTCCCCTATCTAAGGGAAGCAGAACTGCAAGCAGTGAAAAGGCAGGAAATGAAGGTTCCTTTCTCAGAGAAAGCGTGTGAGGCTACATGACCTCAGGCTCTCAGATCTGGGATTTCCCCCCTAGGGTTGGGTCAGCTCGGGTATGCTTTAAATGAAAGGCTGTGATTAAGTCTAAAGTTCAGGAGGTTATGTAAAATGTAACTCTGCATATTTCTCCTGTCTAATTGTCTGCTCGGTGGTATTTCATCCTGTGTAAGTGGGAGGTGCTCTAAGCGTGAAAAGATCTTGCTCAAACTGAAATCATAAACCAGGGAAACTGCATGAAGCAGCTCAGAAGCTGAGATTTGCTTTCAGACATCAATTTTCTTTTTTCATTATCCCCTCCTTCTGTCCTGGAGAGTGTTGTGTGACTGAACACAGTGCAGATATTCTGTGGAGGGTTCAAGGGAGTGTGCACTGGGAGGGGGAAAGCAGGCTATGGAAAGCACTTCACCACCACAGCCAAAACAGAATCTTAAATCCTGTTCCACCCCTCAGTCACATAAAATACAGGAACTGCTTTCTAGGAGAGGTGACAGAATGTCGAAGTGTTTGTTGTCCTGATCACTTACAATATTTTTTAATACAATTCAGAAATGGTGTTTTCTCCACCACCAAAAGCTCCTCAGGGAACCAGGGCCAATATTCACTCCTTTTTCTTTGTCCAACAGGAGAGACAATCAAGATTGTTATTGAGGACTACGTGCAGCACTTGAGCGGGTACCACTTCAAGCTCAAGTTTGACCCCGAGCTGCTGTTCAACCAGCGGTTCCAGTACCAGAACCGCATCGCAGCTGAGTTCAACACCCTCTACCACTGGCACCCACTGCTGCCCGACACCTTCCACATCCACGACCAGGAGTACACCTTCCAGCAGTTCCTCTACAACAACTCCATAATGCTGGAGCACGGCCTTTCCCACATGGTGAAATCTTTCTCCAAGCAAAGGGCTGGCAGGGTAGGTACTCCTCGAGGTGCTGGTGGACCAACAGAGGTGGAAGCTGGGGGTGGGACAGCGGAGTAGAATAAAGCTATTTAGAACTAATCACAGACTATAAAGGCACAGCTTCCTCGTGACTCCTATCAAGAGAACTCACAGCTCTTCATCTTTGTTCACCAGGTTGCTGGTGGGAAGAATGTTCCTGCTGCAGTACAGAAAGTGGCCAAGGCTTCCATTGACCAAAGCAGGCAGATGAGATACCAGTCCTTGAACGAGTACAGGAAACGCTTCATGCTGAAACCATTCAGGTCCTTCGAGGAACTGACAGGTAACAGTGCTCACCCTTCTGAGCAAAGGAGAGCCACCTTCTTAAAGTGCTCACAGAGTCCTGTGGTGTTATTACTGAGCAGGAGAGTCCTGGGAGGAGAGTAGGATTTTTCCACTGATGGTTTTTACTCATTGCAGGAGAAAAGGAAATGGCAGCTGAGCTGGAGGAGCTTTATGGAGACATCGATGCGATGGAGCTGTACCCAGGCCTTCTGGTAGAGAAGCCACGCCCAGGTGCCATCTTTGGAGAAACCATGGTGGAGATGGGAGCCCCGTTCTCCCTGAAGGGACTGATGGGCAATGCCATCTGCTCCCCCGAGTACTGGAAGCCCAGCACCTTTGGTGGCCAAGTGGGCTTTGACATCATCAATACTGCCTCCTTACAGAAGCTCATCTGCAACAACGTTAAGGGCTGCCCTTTCACTGCCTTCCACATCCTGACTCCTGAACCCACAGAGGCCACCATTAACGTTAGTACCTCAAAAACAGCAATGGAAGATATCAACCCCACACTGCTGCTGAAAGAGCGCTCTGCAGAGCTGTAGAAACCCCATCTATTTATTTATTTAACTGTGTTATTTATTCTATTTATGGCTTAGTATTTAAAAACTAGAAAAAACTTGAGCATCTTCATTGTGGGGGTTGCCTTAGGTTCCTTACTCAGGTAAGGCTTCCATTTACAAAAGGGATTTTCTGTGTTTGAGCTCGACGGTGGTGAATCCCTTGGTTAAAATCTTCTGTAACAGAACTATGTATTCCAAAGTGGACAAAGGTTCCAACTTTTTTTTTTTAATGTTGTTTTAATACTTGATGAAGGGGGGTGGTGGTTTTGTCTGGTGGTTTTGGTAGGTCACGTAACACTACAAAAGCAAGTTTTGTCTCAGCAACTTAAACTTGAAAACAGTCGTTGACCTAAAAGTGCAGGAAAAATCTGACTTAATGCAAACTGCCAGAGGAGATTGTGAATTCAGTGTGAGAACTCAAAGGTTAACAGAAAAAGACATATACTTGAGACTCGCTTATTTATGTAAGAGTTGATGCAGAAAATGCATTGCATTTGTTGTTGATACTACCTCTCCTCCACTGCTGATAAGGCACTTTGTATCATAATTTATATGTTTCTTACATGTAAATCCACTGCTGGATTTACAGCAAAGTAAAAACTTTTATAATACTTTTTTTTTTTAAATTTAATTATTTAAAGAAAATAGAGTTTTTCTCGGATTCTACTTCTTTTTGAAGCAGGTGTCACAGAAGTATTAGTTGTGTAAGAGGATGAGAATGAGGTACTGAGCTTAGCAATAGCTGCCTCCCAGGCTGCAATACAAGGCTGCTCGTGGTGGGGTGCAGATGATTTTAGGATGTAGCTTTGGGGAGCTCTTAAACTTAGCCCGAGGTATTGGTATTCTTTTCATAGCTGTAGTTCTCTGGTCTACTTGATAACATAATTTAGTTGTCTGTCCCTCTGAGGACAAAGGACAGTGTAGCTGTAGTTAGGCTGTGGCATAGCTTGGTGTTCCCAAACCAGGGGGATTGCTGGGGGTAGTGAGAGCTGAGGAGCTGTGCAAACACACAGAAATCTGAATGCAGAGTAGATTTAGCAGCACTTCAGGGCCCAGTCCTGAAGGTGGTTATGTCTGTGCACAAGCTGTACATGCAATTTGTAGTTCTACTTACTGGGGGGAGAAGGGATAATGTTTTATTTATAATTTATAAACAGAGGCATTTTAAGCAATTGGCTTCAGCTTCCTTCAAACTGGCTAGCACAAAATCTCCTAGACATATTTGTCCTGATCCAGCAGCAAAATATCTAGTCTCATCTGGGCACATAAGTTACACAGGATCTTGTACCAGCACTTCAGACTTTGCATGTAAGGGTATCTTTTTTTAATTTCTAGAGAGGAAGTGTAGAAGATGATCTTCCCATAAAAACAGCTGGGGAACTATAGGGAAAAAGAAAATGTCACTTCAGACTGGAATAGATCAGCAACCTGGTATTCTGTGCCCCTGCCCAAAATTCCTTGACTACTTGTGGAAAAGGACTTGAGTTTTCCATTTCATCTGAATCTCTCAAGCACTTGTAGAGGCTTGTGCCTTGTAACAACTCTGGCAGTAGTGTAGTTTGTCCGTGACTTCTGTTTCCATTGGTTTGTTTAGAGCCAGTGAGGATCTTTTGCTGTAATTGTCTGTAATTGTTGCCATGAACAGCTGAACCAAGATCTCCTCCAGCCATCGTTACCGGGGACTGACTTGAGGTGGTCTTTGGTGTGGATGCTTTGGGAGCAAGAAGGGCATTTGTTTTCCTTTTTCCATTTGAAGCCCAAAGAAGGAAGAACCTTCAATCACCTTGTATGCAAAGGTGGTCAGTGCTGTACTGGCTAATGAGTGAGAACTGCTTGGACTTTATTCACCATGTCATTGTCAGTGAGATCCGTCTTTGGAACACCCTCCAGAGCACCCTTAACTGAGGAAGAGTGTTTGTACAGTCAAAGGGAAGCATGTCTGGACAGATGTAGTCCTTTTGGGGTAGGCAAAGAGGAATTCCTCAGACCATGTCACTTAAGTTGCCAGCTGCTTCAGCAAGGAATCCTGCTCACTCTGCATTTTGTACTCTGCAGCCACATTTCGACTGTCACTGCCTGTGATGGGACCCAGCCTGCTGGGTTGGGCTGGGTTCAACTTGCTCATGATAAGTGGGTATGTGTGAGATTATTTATTTAAAATTCTGTGAATTGTTTTTCACTTTATTTTTGTAGGACAACAATGTTGTTAAAATGCAATTGTTTATATAAATAAATTGAAAACATTACCTTTATGGGCTCCTCTGCTTGTGATTCCTTCAGCAGTGTTTAGCATGAAGCGATTCTTATGCTGATTTGCCAGTCAAGATCCAAGGGAGGATTACAGGGCATTACTTACAGCATTGAACTCTCTCAAGATGTGCCTGTAACTTCCATCATCCAAATATAGCTATTTTTTCCCTTTTGGTCACCAGTGCAAAGAGAACCCAGCTGCTCTTACCCCTGGTGAAGGTGCAGCACTGCCCTGGCAGCCAAAGCTGCTTTACAGGGAAAGTGCAATGCTGGCCTTGCCCAACACCACCCTGGTGTTTCTCACTTCCCTTCTCACTTCCCCTTTCCCCAGCAAGCACAGGCCAGAGCTGCTTCCCTTCATTCCTGGCGTGCTCCGGAGGGGGAAGCCGCTTTGGGATGGATGCAAGTGACCCCTGGAGCAGAGGAGGGCTGTGGGTCACCAAAACCAGGCACAGGGGCAGCACTCCCTGCTGTCTCGAGTTCCCATCCCAGTATTGGTGCCCTGTCCTCCCACAGCCCCTGTCCTTCAGCCAGAGCCACCTTCCTTCAGCCACCCCAAATCCTCCTTGGTCCAAAGCTCATCCCAGTGTCCCCCAGGTCAATATTCCCAACAACCCTCCAGCCCTGAGGGTGTGACAGTTCTGCCTCTGCTTCCGAGCTCCTTTCCATCTCCCCCACTGTGCAGTTCCTTTATATTCCTGTGGCACCCAGGCACCCACACACCCAGCAACCTTCCTTAGCCTAAAACTCAGCCCTCATCACTTCAGTGACCACCTTCAGGCCCCGAAAACGCAACGTCCTGAGGACCCTTCCAAAAGCATCTCTCCAGTCCCTCTCTGGGTGAACAGAGGCGAGTACAGACCATGTATGAGCAATGTGGGGCTTTTCTTCGTGAACAGCCACTCAGCTCATTCCCTCTGCCAGCTAATTAGTTTCGGACACATCCCTGTTTCCAGGGGAGTGAGCAAAGGCAAGGCTGGTCACTTCAGTGGGAGGATGACGGGCTTGGCCGTGGTGAGGTGCCCCATGGGGCGGCCCTACAGTGGGGAGGCAGCCCAGGTCACCCAGAAGGTGTTTTGGGTGCCCTGATTAGGGAAGGGCCACTCCAGATGGATTCACAGACGATGGAGGAGATAGCTCGATCACGGGGGAGCTCCTCCTTCCCTCTGAGCAGGGGCACGTCCCGATGATACAAAAGACAAGAATGTTCCCCAGAGGAAAAAAACCCGCCCTGCCAAATCCTCGCTCTCCATCCTGGTCCGAGGGGGCTGTTGTACCCCAGGAGGCGTGGGGAGGCAGGGGAGAGCAGGGGGGAATCCACCCAGGCCCACGAGAGCTTTGGGAGCAGGTCACAACCAGCATCACCTTCCCAGGGCTGTCCCACACGTCACCTCCCATTGCCCACTGTGGAAGAATTCCTTACAGGGGCTGAGTGGGAGCCCTGTGGGTGCCTGGCCAGGCTGGGCTCCCCACGCTCACTGAGCTGTGCTGGCCTCGCCTCCGGAGCACAGTGATCCCCAGGCAGCCCCTCTGCCTGGGTTTTGGGGGACATTTCTGCCACAGGTGGCTTCTGCACTGCGGGGAAATGCTCCTTCAGCTGTCGGCACCAACCCAGGGAAGGTGACGAGCTGCAGGAAGGGTAGGAAGGACAGAGGGCATGGAAACATCTCTTGTTCCCTGCCTGTGCAGCTACCGAAACAGGGGCAGCTCTGGAGAAGCTGATTGCAAATATGTGCTGTTTCCTTCCAAAGGCTGGGATGGAAAACACCTAAACATTATAAATATATATATATAGGACAGAAAGGAACAGGCTGTAGCTCTATATGCTAAATATGGAAAAGGAGGTGAAGGGGGAAATCCTAATATATCCTAAATATGGAAAAGGAGGTGAAGGGGAAAATCCTAATATATCCTAAATATGGAAAAGGAGGTGAAGGGGAAAATTCTAATATATCCTAAATATGGAAAAGGAGGTGAAGGGAGAAATCCTAATATATCCTAAATATGGAAAACATGGTGAAGGGGAAGAGATCCCAACCTCTTTGCTAAAAGGCCACACAAGGCAGAAATGCAGCAGTAAACAAAGAAATATCATATGGAAAAAGCTCTCCGTGGGAAGAGCTGAGTGCTCCTCTTCCTTTAATCTGGAATTTCAGTTTGGAAATGACATTATACTGAGATAAAAACACACACACACACATATATACGTATATATATATATGTACATGACTGCTTTCTAATTGTAATTCTTCTTCCTCTGATGGTTTTTATTTTTAAATTAATATAAAACCTCAGGTGACTCCTGTGCTTACCTACTCTGTAAGTCCAGACATTTTCATTAGTATTGGAAAGAGATTGATCACATCCTAGAAAACTCTCCAAGTACTACCTTCCTCCTCTGCCATTCAGAAGCAAGACAAACAAGAAAGTGGGTGCCAAGAAAGTGAGAAGGGAAAAGGCAGCAAAAGAAATCCACCAGTTTTCCTTCTGGGATTTTCTGACAAGAAAATCCAAAGGCCACACTGCAAACCTTGGCGTTCTCTTCCAGACATGCTAAAGCTTCAGAGAGCAGAGTCAGAGGTTGGGCAAGTTGGGAGCTGAGCACCTTTGGGAGAGGGAGCCTATTAAAGCTGGCGAGATGTCAACAGTTTGCCACTGGGAGAGGGCAGGGTATAAAGCACTCCAGGTCTGAGTCATGCTGGTTGCTTGTCCTCAGCTCTGGGCTGAGGGATTCCCCACGGGAGAGAGGGCAAAGTGTGGGAGCCCCGGATCTGGGGGAAGGAGGCAAATAATGTTCAAAACATCTGTTTTCAAACCAGCCCTCTGCATACCCACTGAGGATCTGGGGATCCATGCCCCTGGAGCCCTGGAAGTGTCCAAGGCCAGATTGGATGGGCTTGGAGCAACCTGGGCCAGTGGAAGGTGTCCCTGCCCATGGCAGGGGTGGCACTGGATGGGCTTTGAGGTCCCTTCCAACCCAAACCGGTCTGTGAATCTGAGATTCTATCTAGCTCATGGCGAGGCACATCTAGAGAAAACTGAAAATGCATTGCATTGCATCTTCTGACCAACTGCAAGCCTAAGATCTTTTTTCTCCTGTTAAATTACTGATACCAGAAGGGCACTGGGAAAACACAGAGTGTCACACAACTGGGAGCATCTTGCTTGCAGGCATCTCAGATCTTTAATCAGCAGAATCACTAAAACATCACAGTTGGAAAATACCTCCAAAATCAGAGTGGCAGTTCGTGGTTCTGGCTCAGGCCGAACCCCAAAATACTCCCACAGCACTGGGGGCACTGCATTCCCCTTCTGTATTTTCTTTGTCCCAGTAACCAGGTGTAGCTCATGACTGCAGCCTTCCCCCGTGGGGGAGATAGGTGTGTGCGAGCATCCCTGTCCCGACCTGCCCTGCTGACAGGGCATTTTAACACCCAGTCATTTTCCCCAAAAGCACGGCGTTTGCAGGAGACTTTTGCTGTGGGAGCTCCTGAGACCTTTTAAACACACACAAGAGGGGCCAAAGAGGGAAAGCAGTGCCCACCACCCCAAGCCCCAGGGAGGCTGCAGAAGGCAAGTTTTTCCCTCGTCTTTCTTTCCCTAAACCATGAAAATATACCCAAAGAAAATGTTCTCATGGGCACTCACCAAGGAAACACTGTGTGAGTCGTACAGGCTGTAGCTAATAAGGATATTCCTGAATTTAGGGTGGAGTATCTTCACGGGTGGGAGGTGAAACCAAGACCCCCACGAAGCATCGCCACTTTGGGGTGAAAACACAGCTCTGTGAGACTGCCAAAAAAATCTTTTCATGTGGTTTTAAGCACCAAAAATCTTAAGTGAACCACGACAGAGCAACAAAACATGGCTCAAAGCCATGATGCCAACTCCAGATCTCTTCTCCAGCACCGTCCAAACCTTACCCTGAGAACTGACACAACCTGATGTCCTTTCAGTTGTGGCTTTCCAGCCTGTTGCCTGGACAATATTAATTATTCCTGCCTAACAAATAATGGCAGAGTTGCTAAGGAGAAGCCGTAGGTAATAATTAAAACAAATCTGCGTTGAGCTGGTTTGGATGTGAAATACGAGTTCTTACATAAGTGATGAGGTGATCCGACCTCATCTCAGAGCAGCTCTTCAAAAGGCATCATGTCAAGTGAGGCACAGAGGGACACACCATTCAAAGTGAAGCAGGAAAAAAAAAAAGAAAAGCAGTAGTAAATTAGAAATGGACTGAATTTTCTGAGTGTCCAATGAATTGGTGGAATTTCAGCCAAATTCAGGGTGTATTTCTGGCACTGGAACAATGAGCCACCTCCTTTGACAGTCTGCTAGGTGAGATGTTGCAGTGTTTGTTATCACCACTGGCCCGGCCTGGATGGTAAGCACAAGATTTCCCAACCTGACCATGGAATAGATGAAGTAAAAGATATAAAACCATCCCAAAAGCATTCCTGTGCAGTAACCTCGGATGTTCCCAATAATCTTCACTCTGTATCAGAGATGGTTTGCATTCAATTAGGAGAGCTCTCCTGCTCAGTGGATGGTGATGGATAAAACACTGAGCTGAGGCTTCCATGTGTTCTTCCTCAGTCTAGAGAAAGAAAAAGGGTATTTGCCTCATTTCGAGGGAAACTTGAGGAGCGTATGAACACACTCCATGAAAACCAAGTTAGTGCCTCCCATAACTACAGAACAAACAGGGAAACATTCAAGGAGATATGAGAGTTTGAAAAGCGACTCTGCTTCAGCAGAGCCCAGGGGTTTGGGCACTTCCCAAAGCATCTCTGGAGATCTTCTGGCTGAGAGTTAAGTCCCCACGTCACCCAGAGTGCCAGCAAGGGCTCTGGACCACTGAGGACGTGGTGCCAAACATGTGAGACTTTTCTGTTAAAACATCAAACAGAAAAGAATTAAGGGAAGGTAGTGGTTCACAGCAAGCCAAGATCAACAGTGTTGGTTTCACAGCCTGGGTCGAAATGCAACAGCAAAAATAAAACCATCTCTCATATGAGGCTTTGTGAATAGAGAATTAAAATTTTAGGAAGTTGGTTTCCTCTCTGAAGTCACTTCCTCAGCCACCCTCTGTTGCAAATATTTCTCATAAATCCCTTCAAACCTTTGCAAACAAGTGAATATTTGCCACTGTTTTCTTAAGTATTTGTTTATTCACTAGTCGGGTGACTTCAGCTGCCACGTCCAACGTGATATTGGTGAAGCTGCACAGGATTTGCATAATGTTGGGCTGCTGCAAACAAAGATTTGCAAAGTGTGTGTCCTTTCCTAGGCACAAGGAGTTTTAGCAGTGCTTCCCACTCTCCATCTTCAGTGGGATGCAATGGCAAGGCAGGCACAAAGCCATTGCCTGTGTAGTTTGTAAGGGGACTGAACGACCTGCAGGTGTCACTCAGCATGAAACAGCCCCGTGGGATGCTCAGTGCAACAAAACAATTGGAAAAACTCCTCTTTAACTGTGCATCAGATTTAGAACTGGTCCTAAAAAAATTAAGAGCTGCTCCAGGTCTGATGTTACAAAAACGGACAGGGAAGGTCCCTAGAAAAGGTTCCTGTGAAGTTTCTGTCCCTTGTGATTTCAGCCAGACACTACAAGACCACACTGCAGTACAGAAGGTTTCATTTTCCTTCCTTCTTCACTCACAGGAGAGAACTCTTGGCTTCAGGAATTTCATAACAGTTTGTCTGAGAGCAAATTAGATTGAGAGAGGGAAGTGAAACTCCTCAGCACATTCAATCTCTTTGCTTATTCTCAACAACTACAGATTTTACTGCAGGAACTGGAAGTCATGTAAATCATCTTGAGTGACTAATAAATTTTTATTTATTTGCCTCTAGCTCCGTTTTCACAGGCAGATCCTTCCTTGACAAAATAAGTTACATTGCTCATGATTCAGCACATGAATGGGGAGGCAACATGGGAGGTTATGAATAAGATTCTTTATTATTAAATGGCCATAAATGCACGCGCTTGAATAAAGCTTTGACAGAGCAATCCATCATCAGATTTTAGGCTAGTCTAGATTTGCTTGACTTGCACAAAACGAGCCCCACCTTCCAGTTCACAGCCACGCTCGAGTCTCCTCAAATCAAGTTCTCCTTACCCCATTGTTGGTGTTTAATCACAAATAATTTAATGATTGCACACTTGCAGTTCCTCCATAAACCCTCTCCTCATGTCCCTCCATCCCTCCCTGCTGCTCGTGACCCTCAGAGCACAGACCCTACCACGATAAGAAGGCATTTTACTTGAAAAAGGAGCTTCAGAACACTCAATTTTCCTGTAAATTTTGCTTTTTAGTTTAACTGAGCTGGTTTCTCACCGAGCTAAAATCTACCTAAAACCTTGAAAATGTGAACATTTGGATTTCGAGCCAACTTTCTTTTTCCAGACAACGCTGGTATGATTTAGATAGGTGTAAAAACAGCCAAGCCACTTTTATTGTGAGAAGCTGAAGGTGAAAAACTGGATTCTTCTGCTGGGGCTCAGACTTTGGGCTTGGTACCTCTGCCAGCCTCAGCACAGGGCAGAAGACCTTGGCATCAGCTGGTGGAGGGAGCAGGGTGGCTTTCCTACAGCAGCAGTGAAGAAGAAGAAGGAATATTTTTATGTGCAAGAATGAACACAAGCAGCAGTGGTAGAATCACCTACAACTTGGGCTGGAAGAGCCTCTGGAGCTCTGTGGTCCATCCTCTGGAGCAGCTCTGGGGTCGCACACCAGATCTCCAGACCGTGAAGGGTTTGGTAAGTTGTATCTCTGTGTTTTCAGCCCTGTGGGTACCTTCACTTCTACTACAAACCCACTACCCTGCCCCAAAGGCAGTTCCTGTCTTCAGACCTACTTTTGAAGGAGGGATATGATGACCATTCCTAGGTGAAAGGGACAAGACAAATCCACCACAGGTGGGAAACTTGCAGGTTTAAACCAGACATAGAGAGACGAGCTCTGCCAAAGCTGCCCATCCACCCCGAGCTCCTCATGTCAAAGGTAACGTGTGGCCATGTGTGTGAGCACAACTGCATCCCAAAGACACCAGGAGTGCATGTCCAAAGTTAATTGTAAGTTATAATAAACCTCTTCCAGGTTTTAATCTCCATTATTTAAAATGCTCCTCAGCAGCCTATGATAAGGTTTCTTTTAGGCTTCTTGTTTCATATTTAAACAAGAATATGTTTTTAGTGTTTAAACAAGAATCTATCACAGGAAAAAGAACATTTTTCATTTAGAATGGAGTTTAACATGGGAATGGTGCAATGAATAAAGGCAAAATTAATGTTTAAAAGAAATACAGACCTATTAAGATAAAGAAGTGCATATTAGGCGACAAATCACTTCAGTCCTACTTCACAATGATATCAGAAACCAAAACAGGTGTAAAGAAACCAATTTTAAAATAAATGTGCTAATGATGGGAAGGGAACACAATAGGAAAACTCCATGGAAGGGCAGGGCTGAAGGTCCCTTGGCTGAGTGTAACATTTAAATAAGCAATGTGGGATTTTAAGCTCAAATTAATTTTTTTCTTTTTCTTTTTTTTTTTCTTTAATATTTTGCAACCTACTTATGATGTCCTACATGGCCAGCCAAATTCTTAACCTCCCCATAAGCGTGGTCCTTCACCAAAATGTCCTAGAGTCATGGAACGACTTGGGTTGGGAAGGACCTTTGAGACCATCGTGTTTTCAGACTCAGTGATGGAGCTGAACCTTTCAGACATCGTGGGCCACGGTCAGCACTGCAGGAACTCCTCTGTAGCCTTTCCAAGCTGGGACCTGGACTCTTCCTGAGCTCCAACAAAAGCATCTTTAAGGCAAGTTTATTTTGCTTAATAACATTACGCACATTGAGTGGACTCCTGGTGACTCAGGAGGGGACGTGCGGAGCCACATTCAGTCCGAACTGGAAGAGGCTTCTCCCCCCGCCACAGACAACAGGAGGTTGTTTTCACCTCTTTTGTATCCTGGGAAGCAAGGAAATGTCTCAGCTTGAGCCCATGGAAAATTTTGGACAAATCTCTCTTTTGTTGGAATGCAATAGTTTCATGGAAACAAGCCAAGTTCAACTAAACCGTCCTTGGGAAGAATTTCTCAGGTCTAGCAGGGAATTGCTTGGTCAAAACACAGCTGGGACCTTCCCTTTCCCCTCCACCTGAGATACAGGGTGGAGGTTTAACCTCTCATGGAGACTCTTGGACAAGTGCTTGGGATAAACTTTTGCAATGCCTCAATCCTCCAGGTAAGTGAATTAACTTCCAATAAATTCACTGTTGCAGTGTCACTTTTCCCCATCAGTTCCTTTCTTTCATTAAAAAACCCACAACTCTAAGTTTCCATTACTCTTCCACCATAAAATGGGAGAATTTTTGTAGGATGACAGATCTTTGTCTGCCTACCACCAGCCCATGCAAATGTTTTGGCCTTTCATAGTTGGGCTCGTACTTCACAGAAAGGAATTTGCCTGCAAAAGCAGCTTCTGTGGAAAAGCAAAGTATAAGTTCAGCACAAGCACCAATTTTGGATCAGAATGAAAGGAGGCAACACAATCACAGAAGAGATGCAGGGAGAAGCTGGTTGTCCCTTGCTGAAATGCTCTAGAGAGTCTCTGGTTGTCAATGAACCTCTAGAGAGTCTCTGGTTGTCAATGAACCTCTTGTGATCTCTCCATGCCCAAAATGCTAACATGGTTAGCTGCTAACCAGGTCCAGAGGACAGAAGACAAGAGACCAAACACTGCTTTTATTGACCAAACTGGCCTTTCTCATGCCAGGATTTACATGGGGAGCCTTTCCTTCCTAGAAGGAGTCAACCCATCCTGTACGTCTTCAAGACCCACCTGCTGTATCCTGGCTTTCCCCTCCCTTTCCTGCTGAAGGTGGAAGGGAGCAGGGAATTCTGCATGCTGCCAAAGCATCTCTCCCACCTCCCAGAGGGAAACTTGCCTTTGGAACAGAAATATGGAAAAGTGGAGCCTGGAACCGAGCAGAGCTTCATGTTTGTTCTGCAAGAGGTCAGGGAAAGCTTTTAGCAATCAAGGGAATTGGAATGTTGTCCAAGGAGAGCCCAAAGAGGTGTTGGGGCCAGCTGGCTGAGCTAGTGCTGTCTGAACAGTGCACTCCATGCTCTGAAAAGGAGCCCCCTTTCAGGCCAAAATATGATAGCACCACTTGGATGATGTTTCTTCAATTATCACAGTGAAAAAAAGGAGGTGTTTAAAGTGCCATGTATAAGTGTTTGGGGGATGAAAGCCTAAAGAAAGGCGAAAGATGTTTAATGGTGCCCGCAGGTGAACTGGCACATCGAGAAAGCTTTTTAAATCCCCCCGCTATGCAAAGCTGAGCCTTTATCTGCAGCACAGCAGAAGTGCCTCTGGGGAGCAAAACAATTTTATTTAAATTGGCCAGTGGAAAAAAACACCTATTTGTTCGTGGCTGCCTCTTATGTAGCCCATGTGACGTAGGTGTGTGAAGACAGAGCAACCAACCCGCCGCCTGCTCAGCCCACACCCATCCCAGCCACCCCGGGTGCCTCTGACGCACCTCACGGGGCACGGGGCAGCTCGAGAGGAGGCAAAGAAGGTGTGGAATCCCAGCTGCCCCTTGCTCTTGTTCCCAGGGCATGGTGCCAGGCTGGAATGCTGGGGGGCCCAGCCGGTCGTGGACCCAAACCATGGAGTCACGGAGCAAAGCTCAGTCACAGGGTGTTTCCCATGCAGGGAACTGCACAGTCCTTTGTGAGACAGAAGACAGAGCCCTGGACTCTCTGTGTGGTTGGGAATGAGCTCAGAGCTGAGACACTTGGGAATACAAACACAGCACGTCTCTCCATGTGGTGCCATGGTCCTTGGGGTTTCCTCCATGGGGATGAGGGTGGTGGAACAGCATGTGTAGGAGGGTGTCTTTGGAGTCCGTGTGCCCAAAGGGCAAGGAAACCCCTGAGCCCTCCCATCCACCTCCCAAAGCACACCAAGTTAAGCATGTCACCCATGGGCACATGGACACCTGGGAGGATGGGGAGGACCAGGAAGAAGAGAGCTGCTACTGCCTCGTGCCAGCAGGGCTGCTCTCAGGTGTCCCTGCAGCAAGGCTGGCAGCCCAGCTGCTGTGGAGGTTTAGGTGAAATGCACTGGGGTGTGAGTGCTGCTCCAGGAGCCTGCAGGAGGGAGGCACCTCCTGGATGCGGCTGGAAGAGCTCCCTGTCCCTCCTGCCATTTCCCTGTGTCTCCTCACTCCCATCTCCTCCAGCAGAGCTCTCTGCAGGCACAGGGACCTGCAGAAGTTTCCTGTACAGGCTGTGCAGAGCAGACACAAGCCTTAATTTCCAGCATTCACCTCTTGGCTCAGTACCTTTTGAAGAGTGCCACAAGCTCACCTGGTGGTGCATCAAGACATCGCCCCAGTGTGCTGGAGGAACCCCAGAAAGGCATCTTCTCAGGCAGGGATGTCTTCAAGGAAAGGTGTGGGAAAGGGTTTTGCACTGTGAGACTGCATGGAGGAGCAATCTGGGGTCCTTCTCTGGTGTTAACTTTGGCCACGGGCCATTGGGCAGACCTTGCAAGGACCTGGACTGACGTCCGTACTAACCTGTGGTTATCGTTCATTACACTCCCTTCTGCCAGACTCCTTCCACAGGTCAGCACCCTGGGCCTCCTCGTGTGTTAATGGGTAACTCCTGGAGTGGTAACAGCTCCCACAGCTGCAGGAGGAACATCTCACAGCCTTCCCTTCATGGTCCCAAACATCAGCCCCACGCCAGTCCTCCCCTCTCTCCCATGTGTTCCAATAATTATTGGTATTTATGTTCTCCCGGTGCCCAGAGGCCCCCACGGGGAGCAGCTTTTGTGGTCCAGGAACAGAAAGGGATAACGCAGACCCTGGTGTGAAGGGCTTCCTTTGGAGAAAGACACACCTTGACAGGGAAACAGAGTCAGCTCGTTGAATTCCTTGTGTGGGAAAAAAATATCGCCAGGAGGCAGAGCTGGGGGGAAACAATGGGGTGATGGGAGGAAGAGCAGAGAGGGAGTGATGGAGAGACAGCATAGGAAGAGGGGGAAGAAATGAGCTGGTGAGAGCAAAGGAAGGATGGAAATGCAGGAAGGGGAAGAGTCTGGGAAGGGGAGAAACAGCAGAGAAATAGGAGGCTGAGCAAACCTCCAGTGTGCAGAGCCCAGCAGTGCCCGTGCGGGGCAGGGAGGGGTGGCAGATGTGCTGTGACCCTCCAGCTGTGCCCAAGGGGGCCCTACGGGTCAGAGGAACCACCCAGAACAGCCTCAGCTACCCACTCTGCCCTCCAGCTCTGCACTGCCTCTTGTTTACTTCTCCTTCCCCTTTGAGGGCAGAGCTCTTTGTCCTGACCACTCCACCAAGGAGATTTCTGCCCAGGAGACATTTCTGACCAGGAGAGTTGGGCCTATAGGGCCATGAGGAAATGATTTAGGATTGCCTCTTTCATCAAAGGGGAGAAAACCACCCCAGGTTATGGGTATTAAATGGCTTTTTGAATCCTGGAGGTGCCTGCACTGCCCCACAGAGCAGAATCATCCTGGAGTGCTGAGTGCATGGAACTCACTCTGCTCCAAGCCCACTGAGGTTGCCAAAGGATTGCAAAGCCAACTTATCTCTTTAACAGATGTGCTTGTGTCACAGATTAACCAAATCTCGTTCAGATAAAAACCACATGAGCGGCCCCGAGCGTTGCAGTCACTTTCCTACGAGCACAGCAGATTTTCCAGCTGGAAGGGCCCTTCAGCCCGCTGGGGACTGGGAGTTGCCCATCTCCATCAGCAAGAGCTCTTCTCTTCACAGCCGAGGTAAGAAAGCCCATGGTTTTGAAGTCCCTGTTCTCCAAGAAAGGGCATAGCAGGGCACTGAAGGTTAGAAGGAGGTTTTTGCAGAGGTTGGTAGCAGATGTTTGTTACCTTCTGGCTCAGAAGAAGCTGAAAACATTACATGGGAGGTTGCATAAGTGCATGGAAAAAATAATTGGGGGTAGCCAGTGGGAAACCCCATGAGGCTTGTGCTGCTCTTCCTCAGGCACCACAGTGGAAGGTGGGAATGGGGCTGGAAGGGCTGAAGGAGAGTCCATCCTTAAGTTGCCCTGATCAGCTGTGAGTCTCTACTGGTGGCTGAGAGACCCATGAGATAAAGGGTGTGTGTTGTGAGCCCAGTCTGCTGCTGGCTGCTGACTTCCCACAGCCTGCCAGGGCCAGCAGGACTCCTTTTGACAAATCCCAGGAATTGTTTTCCCCCTGAGGAAGGAGGCAAACCCACGGTCCACCTCCTGTCTGATGCTCCTCCGGCTGCTTTGTGAATTCAACTGAGCTGTGACTCAGAAGGCCAAAAAAGAACCTTTTCTCCCCAGCGTAGTCAGTGGACAGGGCTGTGCACCTACAGGGGATGATTCAGAGCATCTTGGAAGTGTAAAGTTCTTTGATTCTTGGAAAATTTTCCTAAATTGTCTGAAATTGTAAAGATTCCTAAGGCTGCCTAAATCATCTCTGACTTACACGAAAGCGGAGGAGGGAGAAAGATGGAGTTGGTAGTGACAGACTAAGATGAAAATGTCATGATTTCTCCTTACATCAAAGTTGGCCTTCAGTGAGCCTTCTGGGTCCCTTCCAACTTGATATTCTGCAATTCTGTGATTCCACATAATGTGGAATTGCAGCTTCTTTATTTTTTAGAGGGATTTGAATGTATAGAATAATGAAAAAAGATAAAAATTACAAAGGCAGGACTGTTTCTGTCCTCTCAGGCATTAGTGCTGTCACTGGAGCAGAAAGAAACTACCCAGAACAAAACATTTTATGAGGAGAATAAAGAAGAAGAGTGTAACCACATCGTTGCAGGGCAGAAGAACTGAGAGAATCCTAATAAAGTGAAACCCCTCTGCTTTGCAGCCAAGACACTGCGAAGTGGGGGCTAGGGAGACTTTGGGAAAGGCTTGGCCAGCCAGGGTTGTATCACAATGCTTGCAAAGCTTCTCACAGCCACGTCCCTCTGTCCAGCTCTCGAGCTGGCACAACACCACACTGGTTCCAGCAGATTTTCCCCAGTTCCTGGACTCTGACATCATCTGGCAGGGGTGGGTACCCAAGTGTGACTTCCTGAAGAATGCAGCGACACAGACTGATGGCTTTTCCGTTCACTGCACACCCAGACTGGCTGGGACAGCAGACAAGTGGTTTTCCTTCCAACCAAGGAGAGGAAAGCCTTTAGGGAGCTGAACCAATCGTAGCTGCCTGGATTCGTGTCATCTGTCTGTCTTACTGCTACCATTACCACCCCAGTTTGAAATACTTCACCTTAATGAGAGGCCCAGCAATGCTGTGCGTCATAAAGGGTTTGTACACATTATAAACTATACTAAAATTCAATCACTGAAAGACTTCCAACCATGACTCCTGGAAGGTTTTAGCGTAGTGGATTATGTATAGAATGTAATTACATTGCATATGTAAATGTACCCCACTGCTCCGGGCCAGTTTCATTCCTATGCATTGTGTGTATTCATAGGCTGAATTAAGACACTTCAACTGCTCAGCTGGTTTATCTGTCTGCTGTGAGTCAGCAGTCCCAAATCTCTTTCTCTTACCAGAAATGGACACCAGGTCTGGCCAGCACACAGCTTAGGTGTGTGCAAGCAAGTTTCACAGGATGAGACAAGTCTGGGTCTAAGGTCTGAAAGCCATTCAAATATTCCTGCTCTCATTCCTGATGGGAAACCCTATTTCACTGGTATTAGTGAGGTGTCTGTGTGGTCACCCCACATGCCGAAATGGAATAATCTATAACTGCTGCTCCATAAGCTTAAACACCAAGGACTGGCAAACTCTTGAGACTGATGATAGAGGGGAAAAATTTCTTTGGTATATCATCAGGAGAAGCCATTAGAGACCTGAAGGGATTTATTTCCAGACATGGTCTGTCTCTGTGCAGTTTTCCAGGTTAGGTGTCTGCATGAGCACTGTCTAAGTGAATAAATACTCTGAGGACAGGAAAACCCTTCAGAGCAAAATTTTGGCAACAGAATTCCCCTTCTCAGGCAGTTTTTCCTTGTGTGCCTGACAGAAATCCCACAGCAAGACTCAGGCTGTCACCTGAAGAGACCAGTGTTGGCTGCTGGCCAGTCTGCAGAGCTTGGCAAAAGGTCCACGTGAGTTGCAGCAAAACATCAGCCCTGAGCTGGGGGCACAAGAAAAACCCTGCAAATAAGAATTGCTGCAGGGGCACCTTCCACCAGCCCAGGCTGCTCCAAGCCCCATCCAACCTGGCCTTGGACACATCCAGGGATCCAGGAGCAGCCACAGCTTCTCTGGACACCCTGTGCCAGTGCCTGCCCACCCTCCCAGGGAAGGATTCCTTCCCAATATTCCACCTAACCCTGCCCTCTGGCAGTGGGAAGATATTCCTCCTTGTCCTGTCACTTCATGCCAAGATTTAGAAAGCTGTTCTAATATGATAAAGAAACTGTGCAATTTTACACACAATTTGACATTGCACAGTATCTGTATCTCACAAGTTTCCCCATTAGAATATGTTTCAAGTTTTCAGAGGTCCTGAGCCACCCTCTAATAGCCCTAACACATATTGATGGATAAATGGAAATGTCCTCTTTCCAATATTTACCTGGCTAACTGTGCACAT
Source organism: Anabacerthia variegaticeps (assembly GCA_035583185.1). Classification (NCBI taxonomy): domain Eukaryota; kingdom Metazoa; phylum Chordata; class Aves; order Passeriformes; family Furnariidae; genus Anabacerthia; species Anabacerthia variegaticeps. Next base: position 24,915,149 of record JAWWEW010000006.1, on the reverse strand, counting down.
GGGAATAAATTCAATTGTCTTTACCTGGGAAGCAAACAAATACATACCTAGAAGTGTATGAAAGCGTGTGAACCCTCTGTCCATACTCAAAAACTCCAGGAACTGAAATCAAATATCTATAGGAACTCGCTCCCCTAGAGAGGGAAGGTAACAAAACACAGCAAATCCTTTAATCCTTTAATCTGTTGGATGGTCAAACACATCCTTCTTTCCATACAATTGGAATAAAGCCATCACATACCAAGTGGCAGCTCAGGACTGTTTGCTTTGCAAAGGAGCTTTACAAAACCTGAACCAACTTCTGTTCTCCTGAGGGTTTGGTGTTCACTGAGTGACTCCGAATAAGCACGTAAACAGGGATTAAACCATTATACCATGTATTCAAATAATGACTCTTTTTCTCTAATTTGCCATTAAACACAGCATGTAAAGGTCACCATGGCCATGAAAAGAATGTCCAGGGATCTGCCCAGGCTTGTAAAATACCAACAGCATCATGTAATCCTATCAGAGTTAAACTCTACCTTCTAGAATAAACACTTTCTAAAACTTTTTTCATGTGTAAGCAAAGTTTGTGAGGCTTCTTCACTTCTGTAAACACTCATGGCAGCTCTAAACACTCTCTCCTGGCAGCTCATGGTTCAGTAGCACCACTTACAAGCAAGCACTCAGCCAAATACCATCTTGATTTTCTGGCAGGTAAGAAACTGGAGACATGGTGCTTCCCCAGGACGGCGAGAAAGCAGAAATTCAAGTGTCACCGGTGCTTTGAGGTCTAAACACAGGAGGAAATCTGTCTTGAGACATTTTTCCTCTTCAAAACTGAAAACAAGTTCTCACAAGAATAGGAAGTGTGGTCTGGGGATGTGATAATCATTGTCTAGACTGAGGAGGCAGCACCCAGGGGTGGGAGCAGGGACAGTCTGATGGGACATGTGGCCACAGATCACCTCAGGCTGGCACTTGCAAAGGATGCCACGGTCAGCAAGAAATGTTCTTATGCCTACATGGGCACTAAAAAGCCAGGCAAGGACAATATGAGCCCGTGGCAGGGTGTGCTGGGGGATTCAGTGGCAGGTGATGCAGGTGGGATGAGGCACTCAGTGCCTCCTCTGCCTCACTGCTCTCCACGAAGTTCTCCCAGACCCCTGAGCTTGGGGACAGGGCTCAGGGAGGAAGGAAGGAACCAGTGCTGGGAGAGATTCAAGTCAGGGTCTCCTGAGAAATCCTTCTCAACAAGTCCATGGGACCTGATGGGTGGCGTCCATGGGTGCTGAGACTGCTGTCCTTGCAAGACCAGTCCATCATCTTTTACAGACCCTGGGCATCAGGAAAGGACCCAGGGGATGGCAAAGGCAAATGTCACTCCTGCTGTATGTTATCTGCAAAAAGGAGAGTGGAGAAAGTAAATCATCTCATGAAATCCAGCAATGGTTTGGGATGGGAGGGGCCTCAAAGCCCACCCAGTGCCACCCCCTGCCATGGGCAGGGACACCTCCCACCAGCCCAGGGAGCTCCAAGCCCCATCCAACCTGGCTTTGGACACTTCCAGGGATCCAGGGGCAGCCCCAGCTTCTCTGGGCACCCTGTGCCAGGGCCTGCCCACCCTCCCAGGGAAGGATTCCTTACCAATATCCCACTTAACCCTGCCCTCTGGCAGTGGGAAGCCAATGCTCCTCTCTTCAGGCCATGGAAAGTCATGAGGGAGCCTTTAGGAGCACTTCTCTGAGTATGTGGGGGACAACAAGGTAACTGGGAACAGCAGGGCTAGACCAAGGGTGAGTTCTGCCTGACAGCCAGGATTAGTTAAAGATGCTTCATAGGGAAATTGTTCGGGTTTTTTTAAGTTCTCACTGCAGAAGCAAAACTCACTCTTGCTTGACTGTAAAGAAAAAAAAAGAAAAAAATAAAAGAAAGAAAGAAAAGGAAGAATGGATTCAGATAGAAGGGAAACTTTCCTAGGCTTTGGAAGTTAGCAAAAAGAAGTATTTTATTGGCCTGTAATCAGTAATTTAGTCAGTTTTATTAGAGAAATCTTGATTTCAAAATAGTGCAGAGGAGTTGGCTGTTCTCCCCATAATAACTGACCCAAAAAAGTGAAGAGGAATAAAACCTGGCAGAGATAAAATGCAGTGCACAACAGCCATTGAATAAATAGCCCTGGCCAAAGGTGAAGAAACAGAGAGGACTGTTTAGGACTCTGCAAAGAATGTCCCACTTCCATGGATCTGCCTCTCCAGCCCTTCGAGCTGCAGAACTCCTGTTGTGTGGAACAGAAATTCTGTTTGCTCACATATTAATATCACCAGGCACAAAAGATTTAAGTCAGCATTTCTGGCACTCTAAGAGGAACCTTTGCAGAAAAGCAATTTGCTGGAGGGCCACTGGAGAAGTTTTGGGTGGCACCGAAGTGGCATTGACAACCTGGATAAGGCACAGCAGCTTGAGGGGTGTTTGTGCGTTGTGGCACTTCTGCTAAAAGGGGATATTTGAGCTCATTTACGGCTGGAAACTAATTCAGTTGTTTTGGGTGGAGAAGAAGTGGTTCCAGCTAAGCCATCTTCCTTATCTCAGTTTATTTTTAGACATTCACAGCCCAAGAGTAAGGTTGACCATCTTACCTAAATAAACTAATCAGAAATAGAAAATCTAACCAGAGTGAGGGGCAGTCACAGGGGGTCTGGACCAGTTAAAAAGGGTGGCAGCAAGGGCAGCAGACCATCCCCACTGCCCAGGGTGCTGTCTCACCACACCTGAGCAGGCTGGACAGGGCAGGTCACACAGGGTCACACACAGCTTGGACATCACCCTGCAGACCTGGAGAGATGGAGCAAGATGGGACAAGCCCATGGTGGTGATCAGAGTGGTCCTTGTAGGACCAAGGGTGGGGGTCTGAGCTTGAGTCCAGCCCCCTTGCAGAGCAGGAGGAGCTCCCACATGTCCCAGGTTTCTCCCACAGCTGTCACCACATCTGGTCCATGTGGTTGCTCTGCGTCCCAGCTGGGCCCAGCATGGGCAGCCTGACCCTGGGTGGGCAAACATTTCCCTGATGGCCCTGGGAAGTGAACCTGCCTGGTTTGATGCTGGGAATGCCTGTCCTCCAGTGGCAGCAGGAGGTGCTGAGAGAGAGGACAACAATCAGCACTTGTCCCTCAGCTCTCTTGTGCTGCACAACTGGTCAGCTCATCTGCTGAGGTCTGGGATCCATCCATCAACAACCTCATGGCTCCAGAGTAGGCTCAGGTTGCACTTCAAAGGTGATTTAAAACTGCCTGATGTTCAAGTTGTTGCTGTCCAGTTCCAGAATTCAAACGTCTCCAGCTACAATACTTCGGGAACATTGCCTTGTCCCTGCCTTCCGCACTCGGTGCATGCTGGATTTCAGTGGAAGTGAGCCTTTGGGAAAGCTGCTCCTTTTTAAAGAAGACAAGTCCTAAGACTAAAATCAGACTTCAAGCCCAAAGTGTTACAATCAAACTCAGCCATGCTGATGTTAAACCTGAAAAATGCTTTTGGGATTGACCTGAAACTTTTCCCAGCTTTTAAGAAATCCATAGGTCTTACAGCTGATAAACATTTTCCCAGTGGCAACATCTCAAGGACTCCAAAACACCCACATCAGCAAAGCTGCCTAGCAGACTTCCTTAAATAATCCAGGCTAATGTAAAGAAATTGAAACAGACTAATTTAAAGAAAATGAAGTCTTATTCTTGGCTGTCCAATTTTAACTATGTAGTTCCAGTTGATTTTTAACAGGATTCAAACAGAGCAGAAACGTCACCAACTCTTTCACAACTTGCTTAGGCAATGACAGCACTAAAAAAGTTGCCATCAGAAGGATGAATTTTACTTTAATTTCGTTGCCTTCAGCCATTGCGTGGGTCTGTTGCAATGCATTTCACCCTGTAACACTTCCTGTTACAGGGGCAAGTATAACTCACCCCAACTTTGTTTATAATGTGCATAAACCCCATTTTTTATACATAACAATTCCACAACTGGCGGTGAAAATGGGTGGATTTCATTTTATTCCTTGACCAAGCAGTGACGACAATGAAACTCCTGGCTGTGAAAAAGTGTGAATAAAAAATCTTGTGCCCATCCACGGGTTTGTTTTTACATCCTGCCTAGGGCAAGGGAAAAAAAAAATATTTAATTCATGTTTTTTTCCTTTGAGATTTTAACAAGGATGACTGGAATAATGCAGTGCCTCTGAATGTGCAGCCTCCTTAAAACGAACAGGATCTGTGCACAAAACAAAAGTAGAAAACTCAAGAAGGAGAAGTTCAGCCCATGGGTCCTGCCTGGTACAGAGAGGACAGCCCAGCCACATCCACAAAGCACATCCTGACACGCTTCCCACCTCTCCTGCCAGCCATCAGAGCACTCACCAGGACCTGGGAATGTCTCAGGGCAGCATCAAACACATCTCAGTGTGTAGTTTTGGTTTTGGTAGAACCCACTGGCTCTGCTGAAGAGACGAGCAGAGCAACATCAACAGATTTGAGGCCCAAAGCTCAAATGGGTTTGAGGCTCCCCAGCATTGTCAGCCAAGGGATTTATTTCAGAAATGGGCACTGCAGTGGGGTTTGGACACAGGTGACTGACCCTCAGCTCTCCCTCTGGGAAGGTACAAGGTGCCACACGAGCTCACAAGCCCAGGGAGGCTGTGCCATCTCCATCCGGGGAGGTTCCCAAGCCCCGAGCTGACCTGCTCTGAGCAGGAGGCTGGACAGGCACGTCCCGAGGTCACCTCCAGGCTGAGTGACCCTGCGGCACTCGGTGCCAACATCAGCCACCCACCTGTGACACCACTGCCTTCCTGCGCTTATGCAAAGCCTCTTCCCTGCAGGACAAGCAATGCAGGAGGTCTGGAAGGCACACCAGGCTGGCTGCAAGAGCAGCTTCCTGCCCCTTGCACAAGGGGTGACTTGGCCAGGGGTTACGCACAGCGACCCTTTCATGTCCCTGAATGCGGCATCGGCTCTCGTGGCTTTGCAGCCCTTTCCCCGTGGCCCGACACAGTCACTGTCTGGTTGTGCCCACCTATGCTGCAACACCTTCTGCTGCTCACGCCGTCAGGAATGGTGTGCTCGTTGTGCTCCCATTTTCAGTGCAATTTACATAAATAAATTGCCAGCTGTGTAAAGGTCAGACCCCGTTTGGCAGCAGGAAGAGCTCTGAGGCAAGCACTGGCACCCCCTGCCTTTGCTGTTGCCAGCTTTGTACAGGAACGGGAGCTGGGAAGCCTTCGGAGATCGTGGGGAAAAGGAAATAGTGACTTTGTGACCCAAAGGATTCCTCTGAGGGCAGAAAGAGCCTTTGCAAAAGGATCCTCTGCCTTGACAGGGGCAACACGAGGTGTGAGCAAGCCTTGGTGGTCTACAGGCTGCCCAAGGTGGTGGTGCTGGAGTCACTGTCCCTGCAGGGGTTTAGAAGACATGTAGATATGGGGGTGTGGGTTAATGGTGGGTTTGGCAGTGCTGGGCTCAATGATCTGAGAGGCTTTTCCAACTATAATGATTCCATGAAACCTGTGCAAGATCCTTCCCCCTCCTCAGGGGAAGCCCTCTGCCCTAAACCTCTGCAAAAATGCCCAGCAATTCAACATTATCCTTGAGGTCTGGGATATTTTTGCACAGACATGAAATCCCTCCTCTCTCTGAGCCTCACCATTTCCTTGCAAATGGCAAACTCCTTCTCCCTGCCAGGAGAGAGCAGAGCAGGGACAACCAAGCCACGTCCTACCCAAAATGATCCCCAAAGCAGGGAGAGCTACCCAGGGACTCGTGGCTGCACTGCTCCACTTTAAAGGCACACACCACCCGCTCTCTCCAAGTCCTGTGGTGATTTCCAGGGTGCTCTGCTCTCTTGGCCCTCACCATTTAGTGACAGACCTTGGCTTTGCAAGAGATAAATCCACTTGTGGAAAAATATGTATTTTAGTTCAGTGGTTGAGGAATCAGGATTTTCTGCATGCCAAGCCACACAGTGGCATGTAGATCCCTGGGAGCAGCACAAGAGGGAAGGAATTGCAGGCTCTGGATGCCTGCAGGCAATGTCCAAGTAGAAAGTGGGTGTATGTCCACGTGGTCCTCCTTGGCAGCCACCAGCACAGGCATTTTTGGTAACAGAAGCAAAAAGATGGGGAAATCTGTCCCAAAGAGTGACATTTACAGGTGTCTGAGACATCAGGTTGGCTCCAACAGGCATTGGAAAAGGGGCAGTGTCCTCTGCTCCACCTGAGCTCCTTCCACACGTGGTGGTGATGGCCAGCCCTGCTCGGGGCTGTGCTCTGGGGGAAAGGAGGAAAACAGCACCAATAACCAAGTTTTGACAGGACAACCCCCAGCTCTTCTGGAGCTGAAAGGAGAGTTTGCTCTCACTGTGAGCTCCACCACCCACTGCAGACACGTTTTGGCAGCGGCCACGCTACACTCAAAGCATGACTGAGGCCCAGGAACTCTTGCATCCTTTTTGTTTCCTAGGAAAAGCTCCCTTCATGAAGATCATAGGCTCCAGACAGAGAGAGCAGCAGAACCTGATGAAACTCGACTCCAGCCCCACCGAGGCTCACGAGCTGTCCTATCAAATCCACACGAGCTGGTTATCAAGCTCAAGTTACTCAAGGGAACAAGCTATTCAGTGAACCTGGTTTGCATCACAGCCCTCACCCTGCCCTTCCTCTCAGGCCCTTTCCAGAAAGGGCTACAAGTGTTTTCTTGGTGGTGAACTCGCTGTTCTGAGCCCCGTGGTTGCACTTTATTTTGCTTTTCAGAGTTTTTGATAAGATACACAGAAGAGTTTCATAACACCCAAATCTCTCCCTTCACATGGGTCAGTAAAGTTAGTGGCTAAGTTTGTTCCTAGAGGCAAGGCACGAGGCTTTAAAGCCTCTCCTTCCCTAATATCTGCATTTCAATCAAGTTATTCATATCATTAATGTCAAACTCGCACAGCAAGTTCTACATGCCAGTAAAAGTGCAAGAAACCATTTCCCCTGTCTGCCCTTTACCAGACCTGACAGTGAAGGGAAACCTGAGCAGTGTTTGTACCTGTGTGCTCGCTGGTGCTTGACAAACACGTTAATATGTCACCAAGGCTGTGTCACTTCAATTTTCCTAATACATTGTATAGAAAGAGTCACTGGTTTTATTAGGAAAATCTTTGCTGTTTCATGATGCAAGTTAGGACTAAATATCCTCCACTGTGACTCTGGATAAAAAAGAGCCAGCCAGCCCCTTGAATGGGAACCATGGAATGACTGACAAGATTTGAAGACCCCCAGCCCCACCCATGTGTTATATCCCATTATACTGGGGGAATGAATTCTCTTCTTTCAGCAGGTTCTGGGAAGCAACAGCAAATAGCTGACCATTTCCATCCTCTGGGGCTGTGGGACAGGCCTGGAAAGCTTCCTGAGATGAACTGGTGATGCAGATTTTAGCAGGAATTTCAGCGAGCGGAATCTCCGTTTGTCACCCCTGCCCTCCTCGAGTGGGAGACAGAGATAACATTTTGAGGATTTCGGGGAAATAGGAACAGTTCTTGGACACACTGGCTGTGGGTGGGCACTGGCTGGGAAAAAGGGGAACCCCTGAAATGCCTTGGAGGGCTTTGTTTAGCCTGCCAGGGGCTGATGCAAGATGCCAAAAGCGGCTCACCCTGCCAGTGCTGCCAGTGCAGTGTCACCCTGCAGTCCATTCCTGCACACACAGCGGCACTGAAGGGGCTGTCTGGGGTTTGCAAGCCTTCCCTACTGCCAGCAAGGAGAGGAAACAGCTCATTGACCCTTTAGCCTGCCCTGTGGGGGTGTGGGGGAGCAAACAGGGGCTGCCAGGCTTGGCTGGGCAGGGAGCACCATGGGGGCACAGGGAGTGAAGGCTGGGCATTGGCAGCAGCACAGGCACCAGCCTGGACAGGAGGACACTGAGGGCAGAGCTCAGCAGGGCTGCAGCTCCATCTCTGCTCTGTGTGACAGGGACAGCACCCAGGAAAGGGCTGGAGCTGTGTCAGGGCAGGGTCAGGTGGGATCTCAGCAAAAAGTTCTTCCCCCAGAGGGTGGTGGGCACTGAGCAGGCTCCCCAGGGCAGTGGACACGGCCCCAAGGCTGCCAGAGCTCCAGGAGGGTTTGGACAAGGGGACAGGGACAGGGTGGGATTGTTGAGGTATCCTGTGCAGGACCAGGAGTTGGACTCCTGGCTGGTCCCATCCAGCTATTCCAGTCTGAGCACACAGATACACACACAGGTAACCAGTGACAACACCTTGATTAGGCTCAAAAGTTTACAGCGAAATGTGGATTTCAACCAACCCCAGCTCCGTGTTGCTGACACCTACAAGGGCTGGGGAGGGAAGTTATTTAACTAATGAAAGCTCTTTGGGTTTCTGCATCAGTTTGGCTTCAAGCTCTTTACTCAAACCGTTTCAAAGTCAGGGAACAAGAACCAACCAAATCAACAGACCGATTGCATATTTATGAAGCACTGCATGAGAAGAACTTTGGACTTCCAGCTGTTGCAAAGGACCATTACACGGCAAATCACTCACAAGGGCAGCACAGGTTTTCCCACCTCCTGGCCTAGACCTTTTGCCTTCCTTCCAGCACTGGAAGGAAGAAAGTCACCCCTTAGTGGCTTTCACTTTCCAGTACCAGCAGCAGTCTGGATTGTCTCCATCTGACACTGGCCCTCTGAAATGGCCTCAGGTCTTCAAGCAGGTGCTCTCACAGGTCAAGCCTATTTCTACTCATTTTCATCCTCTCAGAGAAGAGAAGAAACTTCCTTCCATTAGTGCTTCTACATCCAGTAGCTGCAGATGAAGTTATCCCTCACCGTGAGCATTTGTAGGGCTAAGACTATTATCACCACAGCCTAATTTACTATTTAATAATTATTTAAAAAGAAAACCTTTTCAGTTCACTCCTTCATCCTAAAGCTCAGACGTGGAGGCACAGAGCTCTATGGTGACTCCAAGGCAAAACCCCCAATATTTATAGTGCAGACCCAAACTGCTTGGGGTGGAATTTATGGTCAGTCATTTTTCATGAGACTGAGAACCTGAAGTGCTGAACTGCCCTTCACAGAGTGTTGGCTTGGGGGTAAAATTCTCAGGTGTGGTGGTCACACCCAGCCCAGCCTTTTGATGTCCCCTGTACCTTCCATTCTCCAGCGACCTGGACATCTTGCAGGTATCGACTTCTCCCAGCCATGCTGGAAGAGAACACAATAAATATCAGGGAGCACAACCCAATTTCCCAACAGCTGGCACAGGTGAGTGACCAGAGCAATGAAAGCCTGAAGACCTGCCGGATTATGTGCTTTGATTCACAAACCCCACGTGCAGTGTGTGCTGAAGGAAAAACTCCAGCACTTCCAAGACATTGATTCCTCATCCACCTGCTAATCCCAACAGGATGGTCAGGCTGGCCCAACCCCTTGCTCCTGCATTGCTCAACTTGTGCTGGATTTCAAATGACTCAAAATGCAGGGCAATGGCTTCTTCCATGCTGCAAATGCAAGTGGGGAGAGGTCAGATGATCCCAGAGCCGGGAGGTCCTTCCTGGCTGTGGGAAGGATTATTTGGGAAGGGTGGCTCAGCCTGGCAAAGCCTTGAAACCACCAGGTCCTTTGGGTGGGAAAAGCATGGAAAAGGCTGGTGGGAGATGAAACACCACTCACCCCTCCACTGGCACTCGTCACAAGCCTTCACTGCCTCCACTGCCCACACTCCTGCAGAGCTTCCTGCAGCAGCATTTCAGGTGCTCCAAACTCCCTGCTTTTGGAAAGCCAGCAATAGGAACCAGACCACACAATTATTTTCCACCTCCAACGCTGGTTTCTTCTTCTGGGCTTCCTGACTGGTCCAGTTCTAGCTCTTTTCTGAGAACTGGACACCCCGACTGGTCGGACTGGAAAGCAGGATGGTTCCCAGGCTCTCAGTCATTGCCGTGACAGCTCTCCCCAAACCACAGACTCTGGTCACTGGGATTCCCAGTGGTTCCCTCTCCCAAGGGCAGGTAACTAGGCAGGTTTACACCAAAACCCTGGCTGCTTTAGCCATGAGTCCCTCAGAAATGACATCTTTGCCTGAATTATTTTGGGTGTGGGGAGCTTAACATCATTCCTCCCTTCTCCAGTATGGATCCCTTTGGTTGACATGCGTCCTGGATTACTTCCTTCTTTCTTTGATGGGAGTCTTCAAAACTTCTCTAGTTTTTCCTCCAGAATTTGAAGGTGAACATCCCTTTATATTCAGTATTTATATGCCCCAGACAATTGTTTGTTTACGCAACTGCCTAGTGCTGAAGGAGAACCAAGAGGAGGAAGCTGCAGGACCTGCAATAGGAAATGTGTGTTGAACAGCTCTGCAGGGTCCAGAAAGCAGCTGTAACAGCCCATCTTGTATTTGTAAGTGATAAGAAAGAAGAGAAAGCAGGATGTGGTTTCTTTTCAACTCCTCTCAAAAGATATAAACCCTGTAAAACATAAGCCAGAACTCTTACACTAAGGAAAACATCCAAAAGCCCCAAGAAATCCAAGGAAAACCCCAAGGAAACAAATGGGGGAGGGAAATGAACTTCTTTTCTTAATGAGGCACTGGATGAGCAGGTTGTGTGCAACATTCCTGCCCCCTCTGCCCCTGTGTCTGACTCAGAGGCACTGACCTTCCCCAGAGGATTATGGCATGCCTGCCCTCAGAAAAGTGAAATAGAGAGGTTTGCTTTGATGGTCAGCACTTATTTTAATAAAAACCACACTGAAACAACCCTGCAGATGCTGAAATTCTCTTTGGCTAATATTACCTCAAGTCTGTCACGGGAAAGAAGCAAAGCAATGTGACCTATAACCTCCTTGACTACCTGGTGCCTTTCCTTATATAGCTCAGAGCAGGTTAAGTTTCTCACCTGTATTTATTTAACATGCTGTATGAATGCAAACATGGCCAAAAATCAGTCTCACTTAAGTCAAAAAATATTTTGCACTGATGGATGATTTTACATTTTACACCCACGAGCATAATTTCCACCCAGTAGAGCCAAACCATGCCAAAAGCCAACATGGAAACCTGAATTTGCAGCCTGGTCAGGCTATATCTGTCTATAGGAGACCTAATTCTCCTCTTCCTGGGATTTTAGAGTGCTCTGGAAACAAGTCATTATAAAATTAGGGAGAAATTATGGCTCATCCAGCTTCAGAGTGCTAATAAAAATGCAGCAGGGAGGAGAATTACAGGTTGCACCGATGGTGTTTTGGGTGATCTAGGAATGGCAGTGAGTGACTGTGGCCAGGGAGATGGGAAAAGGTCAAATCCATCTCGAAATTTTCCATTCCATTTCATAGTTTGAGGATTGGCCTGTTGGGTTTTTTCAATGAAACCACATTTTTGCTGCTGGTATTTTCTGTTTTCTGAGGGTGATTTTGCCAATTAAACCGAGGGGTGAAATGCAGGAGGACAGAGGAGCAGGACAATAATTTCCAATTATTTTGCATACTTGGAAAAGTATTTTTAAAAAAATTCCACAATTCCAGCTTGAATACTTCCAGCTATTCTGATAATAACTCCAGATAAATAAATCAACTTCCTCTCCTAGAAGACTCTGACAGCCCTAACCTTTGCACATAAGAGTTCAGGAAGAATAAACAAAAGCACCCAGAAGGAGGAAACTATTTTTCAATGCTCATCAAATTAAGTACCTTAATAACATACACAGAGGAGGAAATTGGGGAGGTGAAATTGCCTTTTACTATTTCAAACTGATATACTTTAAGTTTCTCCTTCACTGGGCTTGGGGGATTCTGTCTCCTCCTACCTGAAGGTACAAGTTATGGAGTTTGCTTCATTTGTGGGTTTGGGGTTAATTTGGTATGAAGTATTTAAATATAATTGTGGACCAAAACAACTTGGTACAAAATGAGCTGATATGGGTAGGTCCAGAAATAGATTTTCATTTTATTTTCTGTAGCTGCAGGGACAGAGGAATACAACCCACTCAACCCTGCTTTTAAAAAGCACACGAATAAAAGGAAAAAAGCAAAAATGCTTCAAACTTCTGAAGCTTTTTTATTGCAAAAAGCTTCAACCAGGTGCCTCAACATGATCTAGATCAGGGCTGGAGAAACAAGTGCAGAAGAACTGGGGTCTAAGAACACAGGAGAACCTGTCCAAACCCAATGAAAATACAATTCCTATCTAAATACAAGCTGTAGCCACCTTACAAAGTTCAAGTTGACCCTTTGCTGGTAATTTGAGGACTTTGCTTCCCACCTACCAGGGCTTTGCAGAGTCACACGAGCTGGTCCCCTCGTCACTGTCCCCCTGTGGGGCTGCAGAAGGACCTTCCCTCACACCCACAGCCCCACCACAAGTCCAGCAGCTGGGACTCCGTGTTTCTCCCCATAAAGCCTCATCCCATTGTTATTCCAAGCCTGTGGCCCCAGACTCCAGTGCAGCACGACTGGTGGGAGGTGACACCCCCAGGAGGTGCCAGAGCTGTGAGGCCACTTGTTGGGAATGCAGAGCCAGAGGATGGGACAGGGCTGGTGGCATAAGGGATCTGGGACTTCTCTAGCTTCCCACAGTTTCCCACAGGAGCAGCGTCCCAAACTTGCAGAGGGACAGTCTGGGCTGGCCACAGCTGGCATCAAGAGGGCTCAGAGCAGCAGGAAATAATTAATTAGCAACTAATTCACTATTAATAATTAATAATGCATTTCTTTATCTCCACTAGAAACCATTATACACACACAAGGACTCAGGTTTGCTGTGTGCCTCAAGCAGTGTTTCCTTCTGAGCGAGAGAAAGTTAATTAAAAAGCAATTTAAACGGCAGGGAGCAGAGACAGTTCATTGAACCCAGCACAGAGCCACGCTCCAGCCCACAGGAGAGAACATCTCACGAGCAGGGAGATGCTGAGCTCGGCCGTGCCTGACTCCTTGTGGTTCAGCCCACGTGGAAAACGAGAGAAGCCTCTTTGCCAGCCCCATTCCCAGTGAATCCCCAGACGACAAATAAATATTCAGTGTGTTCTTTCCCTGCTGTCCCTTTGGACTTTCTTCCCTCAGTTTCAAACAGAACCATCCCCAACCAGCTGCTTTCCTACATGTCCCCTGAACAGAGAGCCAAAAAGCAGCCCAGCCTTTCCAGCAGTCTGGAATGAGCCCCCACCCAGACCGATGGATTTCTGCATGGAGAAAGACGTGAAGTTCAAGGCCTGGGGCAAAACAGACGTGGGATTCAGCTCAGCCAAGCCTGTCCCTGCAGAAGTTGAACCCTTTGGTGCTGCAGGTTCCATCCGTGGGCCACAGATAAGAGAGGGATGTGCTCAGAGGGTGAGTCAGCCCCCTCGCACACAGATGTTCAAGATGTGTGGTATGAGCCTCGCTTAGACAAGACTCTCTTTCAGATGGCTAAATTTAGACTAAATTAATTCTCTCCAACCATTATCTCACCCCAAACCTGTGAAATCTTGCCCCTCTTAGCACTGAGACCACAGGGGATGTGCTCATGTGCTCGTGTTGGCCCTTCATCATCGCTGAATAGTCGACTCAGAATCCAGTGCTAATTCCATTCGTGCCACAGGCACTGGGGAATGTGTCATCCTGAGGGTTTCTGAGGCAAACACCAAACTCCTTTTCTACACCAGCACACACCAAGCTAAGGCTGATTTCCAGCAGTATTGACTCCAGATAAAGATTTTAAGCTGTGGCAATCAGCTTTAGAAGATGATAAGGCTCACCGTAGTGTTTTGGAATCATGCCTTGTGGGATGCAGTCTGCCT